>OX465088.1:54931413-55320486 GCA_949987675.1 Chymomyza fuscimana | reverse complement strand
CGCACAATACACTGACACACATTTTTTTAAATAGAGAAGAGATATATTTTTTTTTCTGCTGCGCCGCTGCTCGCAGCTTTTCAGCATATCTTTTCTTACTTTGCACGCACATACACACACGCACACATGCACGTAAAGACACACGCATAGATATTTCGGTATGTTGCCAATTACAAACACACCTTAAATGCAATTGAAAAATATATATGCACTATTATTAAGTTAATAGTAATAATATTACATTTCAAGCAGTTAACTTTTGCACTAATTTTTACAGCCGAAACTTTAAACCTTTTCAACGCGACAACAAAAAATGTAATGCGGAACGTAGCGCTGTGTATAGAGCAGAGTTGTGTCGTTCCGTGAAGAACAAGTTCAACTGAACTGTGCGTGTAATCGAACTACTGGTTAATATTCGTGAGTCTTAAGCACGGACAATTTGTTGTTATCTATGGTCTTGTCAGCAAAAACAAACATTCACGTAGCAGAAGTTAGTTAATTAAAGGCATGCTTTTGCATAAATTATTAGTATGCATATTTATGAATTATATCTGCTATCGATAAGCAACCATCGTTTTTTTTAGTCGGAATTTTCTTTGAGCTAATTAATTTGCACCATTAAAAATGTTATTAATATGAACATAAATGAGCAGTTATTATAAAAATCAATCAATCAAGTCAATTTTGTAAATCATTTGCTGTAAATATATTTTGCTATCAACAACAACAATCGATAGTTTCATTTATTAGTATTTATTTCAAACACAAGATTAGATGGCGCATAAAAATATGTTCTTTAATAACTAAATTTAACAGGCATTAGTTAAAGATTATTTTTTTTACTTAAAGCTTAATTTGTGTTCTTATATATAAGCCTAAATCAATTATTATTTTATCTTTCGATAAAAAAAAATCGATATACCATTTCTTTATAGGTAGTTGCTTTAAAGTTTAAACACAAAATAAAAAACATTTTTAATAAAGAAACATTAGCGACTTTTAAATTTATATTTATTATCTGTATATAAAATTACAAAAATTAACTAATTTGCTAACATTTCGCGCTTTCTATGCATTACCAAGCTTTCAATTCTTGCTGCTAATTTTTTAAAAATCTTATGAGAAATTGAAGTTTGTAAGCCAATTTGAAATATAAATCTTAAATTGACACAAACAAACATGTCAAAAGTTTAATAGTTTGTAGTGTGCCAATACGGTTTTTGCTCATCTTTTATTTGAAAATTCTTAAAAACTTTGAGCATCTAAGTTTTTATGGTAAATTCTCAGCTCTTCACAATATTATTAAAATTTCGGGGAACTTGAAGAGCTGACCTATAGCATCTTAAACTTTAAGCTACTATATATTTCTGGTAAACCAGCAAATAGCTACAAGATCAAAATGTATTACAAAAAAAAAAAAAAAAAAAGGGGTGCCCTGATGATGCTTTGCTGCTACGGTCAAAGAGATTTCTGGTACTTCGCTAAAATATTTATTGTGTACTGTATACTTCTTATTAAAAAGATCTCGTATTTTGTTCCGACCAAGAACGTTCCATATACATAAAATAATTGGGTCTAGTATTCACTAGTTCTAGGGGGCTCCAATATGCCCTACCTCTTAAGAGAGTCTCGTACTTACTAGCTTCCAAGATAGTCACGCGTTTCCTAGCTTTCAGAAAGCAAGTGTGTAAATAGTTCCCTTTTTAACATGCCAATAGTTGGTATGGTAAATACTCCTGGTCATCATTTGGCCAGGCCTGTCGACAAGGTGGTGCTAAAGGGTTGATTCCTCCCGAGTCTACAGTTTTCTAAACGACCCTTGGATTATAAACTATTAGACATTTAAATTCATCGGAAAAAGCGAGTGAGCTTAGGGCCCGTTGATAATCGCCCGGGGTACTTTTCTATTGACTGCCGTGCATGTGGTCAGCGAGTTCCCCACCTATGAACTAGTTTGGCATACATGAGATTTGGACAGTTTATTTAACAATTTATTTTGCCAGCTGTAACATATAGCGTTAATCTGTAGGCTGGGGCCACGCTGAAAGTATTAAAAACGTTTGTCCTGCCAATAAAAAAATTGTTTTTATTTCGCTTTTCGCTGCTTCCTTCAGTTTGGCCCAAGCCTTAAGAGCCGACAGAAGCTTAAACATAAATACATAACTAAAGGCAATTAAACATTGCTTAAGCAAGGCTTATTTATCTTGATCCTCGCCGTTTTCACTGGCGCTTTCAAATGGCTCATCATCATCATCGGCCTCATCGTCATCCGATCCCTCTTGCTGACGCAGGATGCGGCGTCTGTAACGCTCATAAGCGCTGCCATAACTTTCCGCATTATAAAAGTCCACATCATTAACAAAACTATGCTCATCGGCATCAACGGAGTGTACATAAGGATCTCTGAATGTGTTGTAGTCCTCATCGTCACTTGAGTTAACAAATTCATCGTCCTCCTCATCGTCATCTGTGAAGCATAGCATAAGAGATTAGATTAGATTCTAATGCATTTGATTAATAAACTATAGGATTTTTACCGAACATAAATTTATTCATTTGCTGACATAGTTCATCGTCTGCGTCAGCGGTTTGGCCCTCTGCCATTTCATCATCGGGATAATCATTGGTAAAGTAGTCCTCACAGTTCGAGTCCTCCGAATCATAATCCCCATCATCCTCGTCATTATAGCAGTCTTCGTATACAACTTCACCCACAGCGCAGACACTGCAAGTAAGAATTGAAAGAAAAAAAAAGAAAACAAATGAAACACGATTTGAGTTCTATGTTTAAACAATTATGTATTTATTCTTTATTCAAGCTAGGCATTAATTATACATGCTAAGCCTATGGGTCCTAAAACTAAAGCACACTTAACTAATTCTGGAATGCTTTGAAGAAGCGCTAAACTTAAAAACTGACAACTTGCTAAAGGGCAGCAACAACAATAGGCAACAAGGTGTAACTAACTAAAACAAGAAAAAAATAAATAAAAAACAAACTTATATGGGGTGCAAAAAGCAAACTCTAATAACAAATTAAGTAAAAAAACGTATGGTATTTTTTTGTTCTTTTTTTTTTTAAATGAGGAACTGTTCGTGCGTGCATGATATATGGGCAAGTTCTAGGAGGTGCTCGAGTTGTTGATTCGGCGCGTATCACATCACAGTGCCGCCTGGTTGCTGTTGTTGTTGTTTTGCTGTTGCACATATATATACATGGTTATATACTATGTGTTACCAGTAGCAGTTGTTGTAGTAATTAAACGGATAATACAACCTTATAGAGAATCAGACACATACATACAAAATTATTGAAAAGTTGTCAAAAAGTTTGTTTATAATCTATATTAATTGTAAATGCAATGTTATAAGTAAGACGAGCTACATTATGAGCAAGTACGAAATGAGAAAAATATATAATGTACTTGTGTATATAAACAAAACACCACACATACAGCGCACCCATCTTTCGCCCTTTCTCTCTACATAAAGTAATTTGTGACAGTGAACATTTGCTGTTCTTCTATGTATAGGACGAACCTTAGATAGTTGTCATCCATCATATCAACATAGGCCGCCTGCTGCTCATTTTCGGGCACATACAGATCATAGACATAGCCAATATCCGAATCGGCTGGCTGTTGTATGTCGGCTGCAGCAGCGCTTGTCTGTGTCTGTTGTGACTCTATGTCCACAATAGTTATTTGGTTGCTGTTGACGGCGTTGGCAGTGGGTACGGTTGCAGCTTCATTAAGGCGTGCAGCGCCTGTACTGGCATCATTGGCGTTCTCCTCCTCGTCCAGCGTAGTACGCAAGAAGTTGACTACACGAAAACGTTGCTCACGAGCCGTTTGTTGGGCCTGCTGGCGCAATTTATTGCGTCGATTTGATGTGCTTTCGGCATTGGTAGTGACCGATTTTTGTTGTACCAGCTCTTTGGCTGCGGCTTTGTTTGGGCGTGCGGCGGCTGCAAACTGTATAGTAGCACTGTCATCCTGTAATAAAACAATTTTTTTTATCAGCTTTATCAATAAAAACGCATTTTATGGCCATATTTGTGCACTTGCCTGCTTTTCAAGTGTGCCGGCGAATTTCAGCACAGTGCTCAGCTCGTCTTTGTCTGTTTGTGTGGTGGACGCGGGCGCATTTTCATCACTTAGCAATTTCCGACGTTTGCCATTGAGCACAAATGCTGTGTGTGGCTCTTCGTCAATGCGTCGCTTAATGCGCACAACGGCAGGCATTTTAAAATATATTGTTTAATGCTAAATTTATTTAATATTTTACACAATTCGACAGTGCACGCCTTTTTGATATATGTATGTTAGCAATGAAAAAATATATCGATAGCATGTATCTACTAACAGTGCTGTACAATGCTTTTAGTAATCGCGCAGTTAATCGAAATCGGCGATTGTTGGCAAACTCTGTAAATTTAACATTTAGTTCTTTATAAATATGTTATTTTACATGCAAAGATAACTGACAAAATAATCAAATTCTCCGTTCTAACTCAACGAAATTTTTTTTTTGTTTTTATTTTTAAACAAGAACTTTAAGTTTTATGGCGCTTTTTGCTAAATGGAAATTAATTTAAAATAAGTATTTAAAATTTTTAACTCTTTGTAATTTGATTTTTTCCCAAACTATTGTTCACAACAACAAAACTCTTCCAATTAAAGTAATTTAAAATTCAAATAAAAAATAAAGAGAAATGAAATATAAATGCCAAAAAATTTGAATCCTTTTGGCTATATAGTTTAAATTTAAGCTATTTCCACTTTTTTAAAATCAATCAATCAAAAAATTTTACTTTTGTACGTTGGATCACATTAACACTATTTTTTTTTGGACAAATAGTTGGATCGTTGAACAACAGACAGTTAATTATCCATAATTTCACGGAAAAAAATTAAGTTGTTGACCTTTTTTGAGCTTTCGAGTTGATTCAAAAAAAAAAATTACTACAACGCTCGAAACAAATTGTCAGAGTTCTGATTGGATGCGTCCATTCATTCCTCAAATACGGATACGCTTAGGAGATAGACAGCAATTTCCGGAACTAAAATATGGGACATGGGAAGTTATCCAGAAAAGTCCAGCCTATTGAAAAATTAAAAGATAGACTAACATATATTCTAACATGTCTTAATTAAAAAAAAAAATTTTAGCTAACGAAATTAAATATTTCAAAGCTTTTCTTACAGCTAATGTTGTAAAAATCTGTTAAAAAAATGTTGAAAAAATCTGGCTACAAAGCTAGAAAGAAGTTCATGTTTTAATCACTATTGTCTATTTAAGAGTGTATCTTCTATTTATAATTCTTTATCAATATTTTATTCATCCTTTCTAAATCTATATAGGGTCATTAATTTTTTAATATGTAAAATATATTTATTTAAAATTATTAATATTGTATCGGCTACAAGTTGTTGTTTTTCTTTTAAGTTAAATAGTAGGTTATGAATGCAATGAAAATTTAAATTATGTCGCGTTATGTAACGTCATGCGAGATACTAAGTATAATAAAAAAATATTTTTTAATTTAATAACTTGCAAAATTATACATTATTTTAAATCATACAAAAAAAAGTTTTTTACAAAAAGTCTTTTTCGCTTTTGGAATCCACTTCAAAACCAGTATTACGCCAAATCCATATTTTCTTATATCATTTAATTGGTAAGACCCATTGTTGTTATATTTTTTTTCCAAATAAAGTTATACTTAGTTTTATTTTTTTTTTTTTTTTCATATTTTCTTGACGTTCCGCCAAAAAAAAAACACAAAGTATTTAAGAGTAGTTTGAAGTAGAAAATGATTAGAAATAATGTTAATATTATTAATAATAATAATTAATTTATAAATAACGTTCTCTTTGATGTAGATGGCTTCCCAAGGCTGGTTTGTTGTTTTAAGACGATTACAAGCATATGAATTTTGATAGTTAACTTGTTCCTGTTCTTGCTTAAGGGCTCTACGCAGTACGAAATATTTCGCACGGAATGACAAAACTTTATATAAAAAAAAATATCCCCAATGGGATATCCCTTTAATATTTGTTTGTAAAAAATTTTTTTTTTAAAAGAAAGGACAGCATTGCATACCCAATTTTTTTCAAGATGAAAACTTCGTATGACTTGTTGATATCGTGAAAAAATTATTATCTTATGTATTTTTCCGTACTTTCTACAATATCTTGTAATATCTAAACTTTGAACTTTTAAAATCAATAATTTCTAAACTAAAATTGTCAATTTTCAAGTATTAAAAATAATGCAAATTTTCTCGGATACTAATAAATCTAAACAATTTTCCGTGCTTCGTAAAATTTTGAAACCGACTTAAATGCCGAAAATTCAACTTTCGAACATATTCAGATTTATTTTTTTATTTCATATTCAAAGGGTCTACCTGCCTTACCAGAATATTTCAGTCTGATAAGGTTATAAACCACGTTGCAGAATTTCCAAAATCATACTTTAAGGTGCAAAATATTTTCTTTGTGGAGTGGACGATGGCAAACTGGATCCTAATCCATTAAATCTTGGTAATACTATTTTTAATATTTTTCCAAACATAATGCAGTATGACTCTTACCAAGATCTAAAAAGTGACGTAGCAGGGAATTGAGGTCAAAATTTACTTTGCCACCTTATAAAGGTTTGGTACTCTCAATAACGCGCAGACCCACAACTCAGAGCTAAAAGTAAGTTTTTGATATTAGTTTTATCTAGTAGTTTTTTTAAGCAAAAAGTAATTACGCACATTAATTATTTCCTATGGCAAAAAAAAACGAAGTCGTTTTTTTTTAACAGTAAGGAGTGTAAAAAAAAAATGTAATTTGTATTTTTTATTATGGTTCTTAACAAGCGCTAAAAAAATATGAATAATATAAATTTTTTTGATTTTTTTTTTTTTTTATATTTATTTTTTTTTTTATTGGCAATCAACCGATACAAATTAGGTTATGATCCAATATTGATGAAAATTATTCGCTACACAAAAAATAATTAATATTAATAATTGTCTTGGGTATTTTATCTCCGGAAATAAAGTTGTTGGCGCAAATCGCTTATTTAATTTTAAGTAATCAGATATTGTAATTTTTATGAAGTCTAGTGTAAGTAAGAGTAGGGCGGAGAGGGAGCCAATAAAGCTTTCGTCGCTTTTTGCGAGTTCGGCACGCTTCGCCGTGGTAGTTAAAGCTAGACTTAAGAGATAAATATGATATTATTCTAAGTGAGTTGTCGATCAATATTACATGGTTGTCGTCATTGTTTTCTCGTTCTCACAATAAATTATAATTTTAAACATTTAAACGCGTTCCATTTCTTTTATTTTCAATATTAATCATAAAAACTTTTATGATTTTTCAAAAGACGATCGTTTGAAATTATCAACTACGCCACTCGGTGACCTGTGGGACTATAGCTACAATAAAAACAATCTTTTGAACAACACGTTCAAAAATAATTTCATATTTTACGAGCTTACGGTCTCTTGGTCTCTGACCAAACCAAAGAACCTATTGCGGTATGTAACCAACTGCGCCTTGAAGCTCGTTGGTTTTAATATTTCAAAATATGTTCGCTTATTATGTAAGGGAGAGGCTTGCAAGTTGACACGGCTTGTAAGTTGGCACAACTGATCGATTTTTGTCTTCGATGGCAAATACGCCGTAAATAATTTTAATATGTTTTTGATGCTAAACGCTAGATGATGAACTGCTAGATAGGTTATCGAGCAAAGGTATACACTGTCAAGGTTATGCCGACGACATTGTCCTTATCGCAGTAGGCAAATTCGAGAACACTCTATGTGATATAGTACAGAGAGGATTAAATATTACATACGATTGGTGCAAGGAAGTAGGTCTCAACCTAAACCCAGCTAAAACCATAGTAGTACCATTTACTAGAAGATATAAACTACCGAATATTCGGCAACTCCACCTCAGGGGATGTCCTATTCTGTGGAGCAAGGAAGTTAAGTACCTTGGAGTTATATTTGACAGCAAACTTAGGTTCTGCTCTCATATAGAAAACGTGACAAGCAAATGCATTAGAGCTCTGTACACGTGTAGAAGGATAGCCGGCAAATCATGGGGTGCATCACCCAAGATTTTACGCTGGCTATACCTAATGGTCATAAGGCCGATGCTCACTTACGGAGCTATTGCTTGGGGAGTTCGGGTTGAGATTACCTCAGTCCAAAATGACCTTAAGAAGATACAGAGGCTAGCCTGTGTATGTATGACAGGAGCCATGAGAACCTGTCCTACAGCAGCATTGGAAGTCCTTATGGAGTTGACACCACTTCATACTGTTGTAAGGCTTCAAATGAAGGCGACACTGTTAAGAATGTCGGCTGAGGGAATTGGCAAAGGCCACATAATAAGTGCTAGAGACGCTGACGAACTGGGAAAACTGGTCCCCTCAATTCTCTTACCCAGAGATGAGATGATCACAGAGTACCACTTTGAAAGGAACTTCAGTACTATTTTGAGCAACAAAGAGAATTGGACAACGCTAGAGGAGATACATCCTATGAAAAGACACACTATTATGTGGTATACGGACGGGTCCTTGACTAAAGAAGGCACTGGACTGGGAGTCGCGGGACCAAGAACGCGACTGTCAGAAGCCCTGGGTAAATACACCAGCATATTTCAGGCAGAGGTATGTGCAATAGGCCGATGTGTAGACATCAACCTAGAAAGAAAATATAAAGACAGAGATATTGCTATACTGTCAGACAGTCAAGCTGCGATCAATGCGGTGGCTGGCTCGAAGATTAATTCGAAGTTGGTCTGGGATACCAGGACCAAATTGAACCGTCTAGGACAATGGAACAGAGTCTCCCTTAGATGGATCCCGGGACACAAGAACATCCCCGGGAATGAAGCAGCTGACGAACTGGCGAGGAATGGTGCTGCGAAACCACTAATAGGGCCTGAACCTTACTGTGGCATTGGCAGACACACTACCAAGCAGCTGCTAAGAGATGAAGAAAGGTCCTGTCGGGAAACTGACTGGGCTGGCACAGACGGCTTACGACAGGCCAAGCAACTTCTTGGCTCCTACAACTTAATTAGGTTCAAGAAAGTGTCCCAATTGGGCAAGAATTCCCTTAGGATACTGACGGGGCTACTAACGGGACATTGCAGACTCAGGAAACACCTGTGTACTATTGGCATCTTGAATTCAAGCACATGCAGGTTTTGTGAAACCGAGGAGGAAACCTCCCAGCACATACTTGCAGAGTGTGATGCCCTAGCCAGAAGAAGGAAGTCCCTTCTTGGTGAGCATAGAATATTGATGCATGATATTACCCGACTAGTACCATCTCAGATAATCAAGTTTGTCACGGAAATTGGGCTAGTTGAGGAGCTCTAGGGCTTGAAGGGAGCACAATAGATCCTAAGGGTCGCAGTGCAGCTTTTCCCTATTATATTATTATTATGCTAAACGCAGTGTGTGTGTGACAAAATATAAAAATTGTTTTTTAAGAATTCGAAAAATAAAAAACATTATTTTTGATTGCGCTCAAAAAGTGATCACATCAAAATAAAAAATCAAGGAAAATATATTTCCTGGAACTGAAATTCAATGAACTTTCATATTCAAAAAAGGTTTTCGGACATACAGTGAATAGACAAATTTTTTTCAATGCATTTCAAAGTGGCTTCAGAAATGTAAGTTGTCACACCTTTTGGCTTATAAGTTGGGACAATTTTTTTCCTTTGCTATATTATTTATATGACTTTTTTATTGTGTGGAATTGTCATTGAAACTAATTTGAATTGTTTTTAGTTCATTTTTCTGCCATTTTCGTATATATTTTTTCAATATTTTCCATTACAATTTATTTTTAGTATGGTGACCAAGAAGAAAAACCGATCACAAACAACAACAATTTCGACATCTCTTGAAAGTTAAATTTTTCTTCTTTTTTTTAAATTCAATTTAATGCTCAGTTAAATTAAACATCAGTAAATTGTTATAAATTTTAGCAATCATGCGTTTTTATTTCAGTTTTCTCAAATTTTCAGCGATTTTTGCAGGTGTGACAACTTACAAGCCTACTTTTTGGTATTCGTTTTCAAGCTCTTTTGAAAATTGTCTGTAAAATGCTTAATTTTATAAATTTCAAATGATTTGCTTATTGTGGATTAAAGCTATGGTGTGTCAACTTACAAGTTTTTCCCTTTCAAAAGCAATTCCTCCTTTTCGCACTTCGCGGCTTAAATTGGGATCCACTTATCCGGCTGCCTCCATATTCCGACAGACTTCGCCTTATAAAGCTGCCCTCCTTAAAAAACCGCAGAACATGCCACGGTGTACTCTTCTTGCATAAGTTATTACTCGGCCTTATTGACTCTACTGAACTTCTTAATAAAGTTAATTTTGTTGTACCTGCCAGAGTAACTCGTAATTTTCGTACCTTAGCCTTGCAACTTTGTAGATCAAATTTTGCTCTGCATGATCCTTTCCGAGTTCTATGCTCTAATTAAATAGCCTTTTTAATTTCCTCTCCTTTGAACGGTCTATTCCATTTATCACGTGCTCTATCCTAAGTCATCTTGACTTGCCTCTTCGAGTATCCATGACCAATCCTGTATTATGAGGCACTTGTTTCGTCATTGATGCTCTTTTGGCTTTTTTTTATATATTTAATGTTTAAATTTTATTTGAACTTCCTTTTTCCACTTGGTTATTGTAAATCCAAGTCTCTGGCCAGTTTTTGATGTGAGTCGGTGCATATCGCTAAAAAGTTCACCCACCTGGCTGGCGACGCGGATTAGTTTATATCTATCTATTTTCCTCGTTTAATTTTAAATATTTCTTTTAAACTTTTCTTATAATTTAAGGCCAACTGCACTTTGTTGTACCCCATTTTAATCAATAAATCAAAATATGTTGCTCAAAATAAAGTGTTTGTCGCTCACGGTATTCACACATTTGCCTTTAACATAATCAAAACTATTAGATATCGGAACGACCTATGCATATTTAGCTATAAGGAATAAAACCCAATTAATTCCACGTAACGAGTGTCTACTGTTAGAGCAATTCCCTTCAGCCTTTTGCTCTGACGACGCTGCTGTTGATGTTACCCGCAGCAGGAGCAAAATATGAGAGCAACGGAATCCTGTTAGATGTTAACTCCAACTCTATGTTAAGTGTAAATTGTGTGTGTACACACTGTTTAACTCTGGACTCAGGACTCTGGTGCTCAGTGTGACTCTCTGTTTTGTTTGTGTTGTTTTTTTGCTCGTAACGCGTTCGGACGTGCACGGATGAATTTTTGTTAGCCGCAATGTAGACATACCGTTATGTTTGCGCAATTGGAATAACGTCGCTTAACGGCGAATTGTGACGCTTAGTGTCAACGTGTTTGAACATGTTAGTGCGGGTTTGTGTGTGTGTAAGTACGTGTTCCAAGTGCAATATGTTTAGCTTTAGCAGCTGCCATTAAACGCCAAATTAAAGCCAAATATTAAAAGCCGCAACGCAACGGCCTATGTGAACATATGTATGTGTGTGTGTATAGATAAAAGTGTATTTGTATTGTGTGTCGGTTTTTGTCGCCATTCTGTCTCGTTCGCGCGCGCAATTTGTTAAATCCTTTTTGTGCTGCAATTTGGCAACAAAAAGCGAAAAAAGGAAACATAAAAAAATACACACATACGCACACTCGGAATGATTTATTCGCGATGCTATCGACGCAATGCCGCAATTATGTTTTAATTGGCGCATACAAAGGCGTTAAATGGTTTACGCATTCAAAGGATTAGCCGTGTTGAGCAGGTGAGCACTGAGTTTGTACTTCTTTCTGTCTGTAATGCGGCTAATTTGTTAAGGATTTGCGTCAGTTCGAATTCGAGACACCTGTGTGTGGCATGCAACAGCAACAACAACAACAACAACAACAATATCCTGAATAACAAATAAACAACTCCCTTTGTTGGTTGTCACTAAAAGTAAATTGAATTTTGCTGCTGGTTTTTTTCTCTCTGAGCTTTTGTTTATGTCAGATTGTCTGCAGGCGCATCACGTGCTCCGCAAAGATGAAGTAATCTTTGGTGCCAACGATTTTCCAACCCAACCCCCAGCCGCTGCCTGACTATAAAAATATTTACGAGTAAATATTACAACCTGCCCGTAGACCCGCTGCCAAAGCAAGCAAACATATGTTTGGAACGCCAGCATATACCATATAGAGCACTTTTTTGCTGCTCTTATTTATGGATGGGGGGCGGCTGCTGTGGGGCGGGCGCGTCAAGAAATTTGCCAACGCATGAATCATGTGCCGCGTAATATGAGACTACGGCACGTGGGCGTATGAGGTAAGCTGGGATGTGGTTGGAGTAGGCAGGGACATGGCCTGACACTCGTACTGATGCGTTTGGCATAATAATGAAATAATAATGTCGCCTTTTGTTGTGAGCGAGCTGTGAGTTGTCTGCTATGTGTTTTTTTTTTTGGGTACCAAAAAAGTAAGGGGGGGGCTATAAATTAATGGGCTACACATAAAAAGCACCCTGCAGTTTTTTGATTATGTGAGACAGGCTCGCATGACTTGCTACCAGTTTGAGAGTCGAGAAGTGTTGGTTTTGGGCTTTGCAGTTATGGTTAGTTTACGAGCTGGTGGGTGGTAAATTGGATTTGAAGTGCTGCCAAGTACAAAAAAAATATAATAACGCCTTTAAACATTTGTCAGCTGTTGGCAAAAAAAAAAAAAAAACATTTTAAAATGTTACTTACAAGTTTCTCACAGCCAAGTTAAATTAGCATAAATGTGTGTGTTAGGGTCTTAGCTTTACCATTGTTGGTAATATTTGGCAGCTGGCTGAGCAGGCCATCTTAGAGACCAAATGATGAGCAAAAGATCTGCTGATAAAATGCTAATCATAACAACAATGTTGGCGAGACTCTCAAAATTGGCAACAACAACAACAGCGACAACAACGTTAACTACTATCCACACAACAACCACCCAAGTCACGTGTTGGCATCTGTGCACTTCCACGGAGTAAGGATGCGGGCGGGATTGGTGGTAACAAAAATCAAGCAGCAAAACTTCTTGTAAACTTTCTTTGCTTTCACAACGTACAACATTTCTTTTGTTGTTGTCTTTTTAATACTCTGTAGCTTTAAAATGGGCAAATGGGTATATTGGGTATATGGAACTGTATGTAGCATTTAGATAAACATATAAGTATTCCGTATTCCCGACAAATTATAATTAAAATTTGTTGCAAAAACCAATACTTAGCTATAAAAAGCTTTAACAGCCAAAGAAATGTCAGTTGAGTTTTTTTTTTGGAAGTCTTATATCCGTTTTTCTATAGTTTTTGAGATCCCTCTCCGAACTCAATGTTTTCGTTGTATTCTCCTTCAATTGCACTCACATTTTCAGAGCCTACGTATAACTGGCAGCATCTCTACGCTCAGAAAAAATGCCGCCCTCGAATTTGCTCAAAACAAGATTTTTCCAAGAAGAAGAATATTAGCAAATCGGTCTCTTTCGTTTTGCGAATCTTTTGACTTTTTTTCTTAGCGTAGTCTGTCTTCCGTTCTTTTTCGTTCAAAATTAAGTGATTTCGAAATTGTATACAATACCTAAACCAATCAAGTTTAAGGTTCTCCAGGGGTTTATTCAAGATTAAGCGACAAATATAGTTTTTTTTTATACTCATAAAAAATAGATCTTTGGCTTGAAAGAAAATAGTTTTCAAAATATTGTCATTGTATCCGTCGAACAATTTATTGTCAACCAGATGGAAAATCGAGAAGTTGTTAATAAAATGGATAAAGTAAAGATATATTTTCTGTGGTATGAACATTTTCTTATTGTGTCCATTTGTTAAATTAAAAAAATGTCGTGTTCTAAAGCAACCAGATGAATAATCGAGAAGCTTTTAATAAAATGGAGAAAGTGGAGCTACTTTTAAGAAAATTAATAAAAAATTGGTCGTTATACGGCAAAGTTGTCGTTCGTAAAAAATGTTGTCTTTACAAGAACCTAAACACGTTTTTTTCAATTTTTTATTTGTGAGTTCACAAAGTCAATGTTTTTAACATGCTTTTATTAGCTTCACCTGTATGTATGTATATATATAGGTATAAAACAAAATCTTTCAGCTTAATTTTCACCAATTTCAAGAAGTCTGAAATCTTGAATCTGAAAATCTGAATCTTGAAAATTTGCACAGGGGTCAAGGACTGATGACAATACAATTATTTAATAACTTTGTTCTAATGTCCTGACTAGGATCATCAGGATTTAAAATATAAAATGAGCACTAAAAGTATGCAACAGTTTTTCAAAATAATTAGTATATAATATAAAATAAAAAATAAACTTTTGACTGATTTATTAACATAAATTAATAGTGAGGTATATAATGATTAAAGTAATGCTGATTGTTGAATTGCTTTGTGCTGAATTTATAATTCTTCAGTAGCACAGCCATGGCACAGAGAAATTTTCTTCACAGAGCCGTGTTCAAGGCAAATGAATTTTTTACATTTTGCACACGACAGGAAGAAAAAAATGCGGCGAGTCTGTCCTTAGTGAGCTGCTGCCGATCTGTCGGCAGCGTAGAAAACCGTTGACGCCTATTTAGGACCATATCAAGGTCTTCCCACACTTCGTCGCTTATTCCCGACATTTGAAAGCAAAAAACCGAAGAGCGCAAAAAGAAACACAGTAAAACCGCAACACAAACGATGCTTACCCGATCAATGCTAAAAGAAAACTGCATAGATCTCACCAAAAGCTCATATGAAGCTAGCAAACATGTTTTGTCTTGCAGCTTACATACATTTCCCATATATCAAACGTGCGGGCCTCGTGAGGCCCAGTAGGTACACTTACCACCTTAATACATAAACAGATCAGGTTTTGCTCTACGAAATCAATGCAAATAATCTGTAGATGGTTTCGTTACGTCTAGAAAACATGAGCGGTAGTTGGCATAAAATATATCGGCGCTCAGGGCCAAGAAAAAATTTTGGCGACTACTCAAAGTCAAAATGGGCCTCGAAAAGCCCAGTCGCACATCCTAGGGTTAAACTATAATTTTTTTTAATCTAAGTTGTCAAAAGGGCTCTTTCAATTTTTTTTTTCAATTAGTTAGTTTTTGTATTAGTTATATATATTAAATTTTCTTATTTTGTAAGTTTAAAGTCTTTTTCATGAATTGAATATGAATCAAATTCATTTGTTGGAATAACTTAAAAAAAAAACTGAAATTAAAAAAAAATTTTTGTTTTTACAGTTATTTGCAAAAAAAAAAAAATTGATTTTTTTTCAAAATAGTAAAAAATTAAAACATTTTTTTTTAATATTTACATACAAAATATATTCAGTATTTATTGAATGAAAAAATTATTTTTGCTCAACAAAAGATTTTTTAATTCCACATCCCGCACTTTAGTGCAGGGTATTTCAGCATCGGTATTTCTTGAGTATCTATTTTTTACTTGATTTTTTTTGCCTAGCTTGTTTTTCTGTGTAACATTTTTGATTAGCTCTCCAAGTTTTTGGGGGTAGGTGTTTTAATTTTTGTTTAAACTTGGCAAAACACCTCAGGCAGCTGTCCGCCGCTCCCCAACCCGCACGCCCAACAAACCGCCAGGGTCGAGTATCCGTCTGTTTGTGTGAGTTTGACAGCTTTTGTTTTTTGGGGTAAGTAAGCTGCTTACAAATATTGCTTATGCCGAGCATCATCATCATATATCCTTGTTAATTTGTCCAGGCTGAGTAGCGTGTCCGCTTTGGTATTACGGGTGGGGAATACTACGTTGTGATGGCTCTTGTCAGCTCTGTTCATAAATCATTATAATGCATTTTGTTAGGGACAAGTTGGCTTGGTCAAGTTGTTGTGGTCATTTTAATAACATATTCATCATCGTCATCACACAAAATCATGCGCATCATGATGGACAACAGTAACTTAATACTTGAGAATGTTGAATGAGGTTAAAGGTCAAAAGTGGGCACGGTTTGCAAAGCAAATATTTGATTAGTTATTCAAAGGGGTGTTCGTTGGCTTAATTACGGGCCAAATGGATCACTTGATGTATGATTTATAGTTGTTAAAGTGTTCTTTCAATATAAACAAACGGGGAGTAAATACGATATTTAAATATTATATGTTTGCTTTATTTTTTATCTCAGTTTATCTGCTCCGTTGGGTTATTGACACTTAGTTAGTTATATAAAAATGATTCTGTGTAAATATAATTAACATATTCATATTTCCAACCTTTTTATGGGCTTGAATTAATTTAGTCAAATCCAAAATAAATATAAATAGGAAAAAAGTTAAAGTTATCAAAAAACCGGACATATCTAAAAAATTCCGAAATGTTTATTTAACGTGTATATTTTAAACTTATCCTAACCAATTTACTTATTTTTAAACAAAAATTCATTACTTTTTCTAAACAATATAAAAGTATTATATTATCAACAGTTTAGTATTTTCAGGATCATTTAGATGTAGTAGTTTAGTCACAATTAAAAATAAAATATAAAATATATAAATTTGGTTTCTAATCCATTTAGACCAGTACGCAGTAGCGAATAAGGCGTCGATACAAAAACTGAAACTTATTTTGCGTGGAAAACGAACTGAGTGTCTTTGTGTAGTATTTTTTTGTATTTGTGGTATTTAGCCAAATTTTGTGAATTATCCTCAACGTCTGCAGCTTGCAGTAATATTTTTTGTAAAAAACGCGATTATGAAAATGTTCATATTAATAAATATAATATTTAATTTGGCTGTTGGCTTGCTAATGATAATACGTTCCTACCTATACGGTAAACAATAAATAATAAAAAAGTTTTTACAGCGAGTTTGTCTACCCGGCATCGTGCCACAACAGCTGTTCATATTTAAAAAAAAATAAAAAAATAGGGCAACACTGTTTGCTCTCAAACACTGCAAACAACTTTGTCGAGAAACGCTTGTTTGCATTTTTATACCCTGTACCGTATGGTACAAAGGGTATATTGTGTTTGTGCAAGCCGAAAATTGTATGTAACGTACAGAAGGAGAAGTCGGAGACCCCCCAAAGTTACCTAAAGTATGATCAGAGTGACTAGAGAAGTCGATATACCCATGTCCGTCTGTCCGTCTGTCCGTATGAACGCCTAGATCTCAGAGATGGTAAGAGCTAGAGTAACCAAACTTTCAGATAAGATCCCTTATTAATCCATAGGAGACAAGTTTATTTTATTTTTTTGATATTGGGACTACATTATATAGCTCCCATAGGGGTGTTTCAGAGGACCTCGAAAAAAAGCAAAAGTTTTCGATGGATAATTCGTTTGCTTATGAAGATATCATAACCAAATTTGGCAATCGGAAGTTTTTTAGAAACCCCCAGCACTGTACCAAATTTGACTATATCATATAGGTCCCATAGGATCGATCGGTCGAAAATTTGTTTTTTGTACAAAATTCGTTGTGTTTCGTTTGTTTGTGAAGATATTGTAACCAAATTTGGCATTAAGAAGTTGTTTAGAGATCTTCAACACTGTACCAAATTTTATCAAAATCGGTTGACTATATCATATAGCTCCCATAGGGCCGATCGGTCGAAAAAAGGTTTTTGATTAAAAATTCGTCAAGCCCTGTACCAAATTTGATCAAAATCGGTTAACTATATCATATAGCTCCCATAGGACCAATCGGTCAAAAAATCGTGTTTTGTACAAAATTCGTTGTGTTTCGTTTATTTGTGAACATACCGTAACCACATTTGGCATTAAGAAGTTTTTTAGAGTTCCCAAGCACTGTACCAAATTAGATCAAAATCGGTTGACTATATCATATAGCTCCCATAGGATCGATCGGTCGAAAAATACTCTTTTTGTACAAAATTGGTTGTGTTTCGTTTGTTTGTGAAGATATTGTAACCAAATTTGGCATTCAGAAGTTTTTTAGAGATCTTCAACACTGTACCAAATTTTATCAAAATCGGTTGACTATGTCATATAGCTCCCATAGGGCCGATCGGTCGAAAAAAGGTTTTTGATTAAAAATTCGTCTGTTTTTGGTTGTTTATGAAGGTATCATAATCTAATTTGGCAATCAAATGTCTTTTGGTGTTCTTAAGCAATTTACCGGATTTGATTGCAAGCAGTGGTACAGGGTATCCCAAAGTCGTCCGCGCCCGACTTTAACGTACGCCATCTTTTTTATATAAAGTTTGATTTGTTTCAACTTAAAAAAATTATACAATTTTATACAAAAACTTTTCGGTTCATTGCCCTAACAGTTGCCTTAGACTTGATCCAGATCGGGCTTAATCACTTTTTGATATTTGCGATAACATTGCTAGAAAAAAAAGAAGTTGGATTCAGCGACCCTAAACTGACTATATTTTATCATTGAGGCATTTAATTGAGATTATTTCTGCTGCCTGGTTTTACTTACATAAGGATGTGGAACAGGACGAGGCTAAGATCTGTATGTAACAAACATATCAAAGCATCATCACTTCTTTAACTTCTTCAATGGCAATTAGTATAAGATTTCTTGAATGTGATAAACTAATTATTCAACTAACTCAAATAGGTTCTTTTGTGCATCCATCATGGACAATTATACACAGCACGTTTTGTATCCATCCAAATTTGTGTCTTTTCTCTTTACCAGCTGTCATACTAACATACTATGTCGGTTTGTGTCTGACCCACGCATAAAACAAATAAAGTCATAAAATTTGTTCTCGTACAACATTTGAAGGTGTGCTCAATTATTCATTGAATTCGATGATGACCGGCTATGGGATTTGTGGCCCTCGGACAACGCGCCAATTACTAGAGCAAATAATGCGCCCACACCTACTACCCTCTGGACAAGAGGAAAAGGCTGGTAGCTGATGGCTGTTCCTGTTGCACCCTTCGCACAAATCACATTAAATTTGCTCGTGCTCATTACGGACGAGCTGGTCGCCAAACGCATTTCTACTTTCACTCTGCTCGTACTTGGGATACAAAAGCCAACCCCCACATGGAACGCAATGCAGTGCAGTAAACCCTAAACCGTATATCGTACACCGTAAACCATAAAACACCCCCGCCGATGTAGACGACCTAATATCATTTTGCAATTTGCACTTGGCAAATAGTAGTATAGTAGATCTCGGGAAAGGAGTGATGTGATGCGATGCGATGCGATGTGATGCTGTGGCAGATAGAATCGTTGTTTTTTTTCTTTCTTTCTTGCGCTGTTGTATGTTGCCATTGTTTCAAACCGTTTACAATTCAATGGCCGGGCCAAGTACCATGCCCCAAAGCATGCCACACATATTGTTAACTGAATTATCGCCTACATTGTCGTTCAATGAAATGAGCTGTGCTGAGTGGAGTAAAGTTTCCCCTGAAGCGATTGTGTCTGTCTGTCTGTGAGTCTCGCCCACTGGGGTCTCACCCTAGGGGCAGATCTGGCGCTGTGGCTTGATTGACATACCCTTGCCTCTTGCCCACCTTTGCCGGCTGGCTTCGTGACAAACAGCTGATTTGGTTTTCAGCTGCTGGCTATCATGATTTATGTTTACTATTGAATTTCTTGACTTTTTCTTCTCTAGCCACGTGCCAAAAGAAAAGTTACCAATGCTTCAAATTAGCTCATTTTCCGCTTCACATTGCTCACGTGCTCGTTAGCACAGCCTGAACGGGTCATTGACACCCGCGCCCAAGTGGCTATTGGTACCCATGCATCCCTAAACCCTAGTCAGTTGGCAGCTGTTTGCATTTTGCACAACATTCAGCATTTGTGCCAAGCTTTAAGACGAATAGCAAATAGTCGTATGTAAAAAAACTTTTGTTATCGCCAAGCTGGATGCGGACCTACAATGATAGATAAAAGTATTTTGACAAACAAGAAATTTTGGGTATTTTATTTTGACATATATATTTTGGAAACGTGTATGGTTACATAATTATTTTTTCGAAATGTTCAGTCTATGACTAGATAAAAGAAAAAAAGGTTTTTTAGTGGGCAGCTGTACTTATTCGAATTATTGGACAGAAATGCAGAAGTGCCCGTTACTAAGCTACACTGAAAAAAAATTGGCATTTCTTACCTTTGACTAGGAAAAATAGGGCATTTCTGCCCAAAAAAGTGTGGATAAGGCACCAAGTGTGGCAGATATCTCATTAATTCGAGCCAAAATAAGCACACACTGCTTGTCAGAAATATAATACAATATTATAAGAGCGTTGTAAATGTATCATAAACCGAAAGTGTTTTAAAGCATTTAAAATACAATCTCAATGACAATCTACATATTTGTGGCATACCCATAAATGAGCTAAATATTTTGAGCACCATTATGCAGAACAAGAGCCACCGAAATCGAAGTCCGAACAAAACAATCATAACAGTGTTGCCCCTTGATTTTGCGGAAAAATATAAATAGTTGTATTTTTGCCTTGATGTAAGTAAGTGTTTATACATTTATGTAAGCAAAATACATATGTGGTAGGTAAAAAAAAAATGGTTTAAAATTTATTGTGAGCCTTTTGAGGGACCAAGTGGCACTTCAGTAATCCAAACAAAGTATTAAATTTATTTTAATATTGCAATTTTTTTTAGGTGCGTGTTGGCCTTTAATCAAGTGATCAAACATTGAGTATAGTTTTGTCAAAATACTTTTGACAGCTAGTGTACAAATACATAGGGACACTCACAGATATACACACATACTTGCACAGAAGGCATGTCACGTATGCGGCAGCTGATTGCCTTAAATTGTTTTCGGCCATTTTTTTTGCACATTTGGCAGTCAACAACATCCCCAAAAGCTGTCAGAGGGTTGACTTCAAGTTTGGCATTTAATAAGAAATTAATATATATAAAGTAAGAGGCCGTCATACAGTCAGTCAGTCTGTCAGTCTGTCATTTATTCAATCATTTACTTAGTTATCTGACAAGTCATGCTGTGTCATGTTTTATCTTTAAATTTATAGCAAACAATTTAAGCCTTTCGCAGCAGTATGGCTCTTATCCTTACTCCCCTTATCCGGTGTAGGGATAGCAGGGTTAGGTTATTCTTCGGTTATATTCAGCATCTCTCTTTCTGTCTGTTCAATTCCCTCGCACACATGTGGGCTACTTCTTTAGTATCCTAGCTAGTTTATCTGCTCGTTGACAGTCGCCCAAAGGGAATTAGTTATCAAAAGACGCATAAATTCATTGCTATAAAAATTCTCAGCGCTTTTAAATAAAATATAAGCTAAATTGGGAGTTAGGAAGAAAAGCAAATGGTTCATTTAAAAATTTAAAGCTTTTAGTGTTTTGTGTCCTTTGTGGAAGGCAACATAAAAGAGGGAGAAATTCGGCAGAGAGGCAGTAGAAAAGGCATTTGAATACAGTTAGGCTTTTCATCTTGGCTGCTCTAAGGATTTAAAGAAGCTGTCAATTAAATTTGACAAGACCACAAATAGTAATTCAATTAATAAAGGACTTTTTTCCCTAGAGTTTCTGAATTTTCAATTGTGACCTTTATGAATTTCTCCTATACTGCTACTTGAAAGTTAAAAGAAAGCAATTGCAAATTTTAATAAAAATTTTTTTTTTATTTTTCTGGAGTCCGTTTGGAGCACCAAAGAATGTTGACATTTACTGACTTGAACTGCCTCCGATTCGTTTTTCAAGATTAAACTGGGTTTCAATATTTTTTAAATACACATGCCATTATCCTTTTTTGTTTAGTCATCTCGATAACGAAAGTGAAAATAACGCACGGGAGGGTTCCTTATAAAGAAAATTCGATAAAAATAGATAGATAAAAAAATTCTAATTATGGAAAAAATAAGTTCTAGGGAGGTTTTGTTATATGAAGTTATGAATAACTCAATTGTGTAAGTCTCTCTCATTTCCGTTCCGACTATCTATTAATATTGGTATATGTCCAATTGTATCTATATCATGGCCCATTACCTCAGTGGACCTTGTACATCATGTTCGAAAGGCCAAAAAATATCAGCTTATTAAGATTTTTTTTATTGTATGTTTCTTTTTCTAGCAAAACTCAATAAGACTCTTTAAAGTAGAGCATCCCTTAGTTTTCATGAAATATTGACAAATAACATATAATAATAAATTGGATGAATCAGTTGAATCAGTGCCTGACCAGCACCCATTTATCCATAAAAAAAGTTAAGATCTGCCTTGTAATTAGAGAGTTTTCGAGAATGATTCAATTGCTTTTCGTTTATAGGTCTTACACAAGCATAAATAATAAGTTTGGTTTCTCGAGGAATAAGGAAACAGATACCAACAAGAATAGATAAACTTGACATGCTAAAGGATAATGTGCAATTTGATGTCTCCTGCTCTTATGGTCTCCAATATTATAGGTGTCCGTACGTACACAGGACTGACTGACGGTCGATGCTTCTTTTGATGTGAACAACTTACGATCTGCCTATGGATAGAGGGTATAATAAGAGTGTGGTGAATAAGAGCAAAATGAAGTAGAGTGAGATCAGATGAACAGATTGCGGTTAAGAACTATGCGTTTGTTAACGTCAAAGACTTCACATACCTTGGAACCAACGTCTTCGACGCGTCGAAGCAAACAACGGCATCACCATAGTGATCAAGCGGAGAGGTAATCTTGCCAATCACTGCTACTTTGGTCTCAGTGGGCAAATAAGAAGTTAAGACCACTCTCGCAGGACGCAACTAGTACTGTACAAGGCGCTAATTCTACCCGTTTTGCTATATAGCGCTGAAGAATGGCAGAGTATGTACTCGCTAAGATGTTTGGCCCTTTATACGTTGATGACTACTACTGTGCTTGATGGAAAGACCAACTGTATGAGGTCTAAGATGATATTGACATGTCAAGCGGATACACTTCCAGCGGCTCTGCTTGCTTGGATAAAAAAGGGTCCCGACGAAGGAGTAGACAGTGCCTCCGTTGAAAAGGACAGGTAGTGAGCTCACTAATTGCTTTTGGTATCACAGAATGTAGAACAAAACTAGTTCTGTTGCTAAACATGGCAAGTTTCCTTGTTTCTGCTTCACAAAAAAACTTTTTTCATCTTCATAAAATCGTTTGCGGTTGTAGCTCACAAAAGAGTTAGAAAAAACTTCGAAATAGTCACGTCTTTCTCAAACGCAGTTCTTTAAAAACTAACAACAATCATTTAATATAAATGTTTATGTAGCAACCTTACTTTGAAACTAGTTTAGACATTCAACAGATTCAAAGTGCCTCATTTCAATTTTCTCCAAAGAAAAACTTTGTTTGTAAAAGAACTCCAACTTATTTCTCATGATAGCACTATGCCATAATTTTTGTTCTTCCCAAAAACTTAGCTCCTTGCCTGTATGCTTTTAGTTATTATTTCATAAAAATTTACAAGTCGTTATAAGTCTTTGCTCCAATTACCCATCGTGCTGTGGCAACAGCCATCATCGACGCGTCTTCTATAGTCTGTGTACTCATTAGCACTTTGAATGACTTGTTTTTTGAGGCCAACACTAACAGAATGCGTCGTCCTTCCGTCCGTGCGTCCTTTTATCGTTTATGTCTTTATGACTGTTTACTGATGCAAATACGCCAAGCATAATAAGAAATTATTTCCGCCATTGTTTAGCAAGCGTTTCCTTTGCTTTAGAGGCTTTTGTGGCAAATCAAAAAGGCGCGCTTGATTTCTTGGCACGCGACGGAGCTGGTCTATCCTAAGTTGGTCGTGCTTGGTTTAGCTTCATTGGGATAAAAGTCGAGGCGAGTCGAGAGTCAAGTTATATCGAGTCGCTTTGCTTGGTTTTTCGATGGTGCCCAAAAACGATAAGCATAAGTTGCGAACAAGAGGTACAAGGCATAGTAGGGG
This sequence comes from Chymomyza fuscimana, assembly GCA_949987675.1. NCBI lineage: Eukaryota > Metazoa > Arthropoda > Insecta > Diptera > Drosophilidae > Chymomyza > Chymomyza fuscimana. The sequence continues at coordinate 55,296,614 of OX465088.1, read as the reverse complement.
TAGCTGGGACACGTGTTGGCCTATGTCATGTAAAGCTATGCCAAGCCAAAGAGCATGCCAACTGTTTGCACTTTTGTAGCCAAATGTAACGGCCTCTCTGTGGTATACTATACAGCAATTTTGTGTGTATAGGTTGTGTATCTGAGTCTGACTAGGTGACGGCGACGTAGACCGAGAGTGGGTGGGTTGGATATGTTTGCATTTTAAAACCAACCCTCGAAAAAACGTTTGCCAACTTCAATTTCAGTCGCTGTCATTTGAAGCAACGACGGGCCGACGGGAGCCAGAGAATCCACTTGGGAATTGCTGCGTTGTAACCCCATTTGGCCTGCATTTTGCGCGCATTTTGATTTGGTTTTCTATAGATATAGGATGGCCGTTGGCCCCTTGAAGTCAGTGCTTAGGTGGGAGTTAGCCACATTTACTAAGGGTGCTGCTAAAGTCTGTTGTGGGGGTTCTGTCAGTCTGTCGCTTTGGTGGTCTGATGGTGTTCAATTTTGCAGTAACCATTGTCGACAACTTGTGTCCAGGTAGTATCTACTGTTACAAGTGGCCTCCAGCTGTAACTGTGCGTGCAACTGTGACTGTGTGTATCTCCTGAATTTTTTATTAGATCTGTTGCAGCGTCTGCAGTGTGTGTGAACAATTTTTGTTGCTGTGGCAAATTGTTGCTTTAAAAATTTGGGGAACAACCCTCAGGCTACAAAATTTTCAATCACAAAAAAAAAGAAGAAAAGTAAAGAAAAAAAAAAAACTACCATTACATGGGTAAACAAGTGGCTAACATATGAAAACGAAACACTTTCCATTCCAAGTGCTTTTTTATCCATGTTCAAGCCCAAAAAATGTGTTGAAAATTTTACAAGGCATGTTTGCATAGTCGGCGATATGTTTTTTTGCTTTTCAGCACATTTTGATGATTTTAATACCTCTAAGGGCGTAACATTAACTACTTAGTATAAAACGTAATATCGTTATTGAAATAATCCGTGAATTTTTTAAATTTAAACTGGATTGTTCCAGTTTTTAATTTTTCGTAGCGAATTGTCTTTAAAGCACAATAATGCCTTAAGAACCTACAATCATTCTTTAATTCAGAATTTCTTAGCTTAGCCTCGAGAAAAACGTTAGACTTTATAAGGCCGTTCTAGAACCTATTTGAACATATGACATTCAATTATGGGGCATAACGATTGTCTCAAATTTGAAGTGCTACAGAGTTACCATTCCAAAACTTTGAGAAATATGTATTGTTAACGCTTTTAATTCATAATTTTCTTCTTCTGACTACGTATATTTTATATACATATAGTAACCATTAGTTCGTATATAGCAACTAGTCTCAATGGAGACTAGCTGTTCCTGTTATTGTTTAATTAATTTCATATAATTTACTGATTCTAAATAAAATAACTTTAAATACCTAGTTTAGTCATAGAATAAATCCTAGATATAAGTCCATCATAATCATGGGTTTTTTCGTAATTTTTTCCCGCCTCTTACGACTCTAAATCTATTATATATTCATTATAATTTAATTTCACAGTAGAAAAGGTAACTAATTTAGCCTGAACTCTGTTTTTAAAAATTAAACTCCTTTTTAAAATTAAACATGTATTCATAATGTCTTAGATTTAGTGAATAAAATTGAAATTTAAATAAAATAACTCTTAAATTCAGTTTTATTTCCATTACTGTTTCTTTGGTATTTGTTAGATACTAAATTTTAGAACTTAAATTTCGCTTCACAACTGTGAGATTTCTGTTAATTAAATTATAAGTATAAGTAATAGAGATTTAAATTTAAGAACTCATTGCAAGATATTTGGTTTGATTAGGTCTTAGCTTAGTAAACGAACTAAAAAAAAGCTATTTGAAAATAGTTATTTTTAAGAGAGTTCTTGATTTAAGACTAAACCTATAGGTTAGTAAAGTTGTACACCGTTCCTATATTTTGATCATCGTACATTTCTGCGTCGCTACTGTATATTCTACATCAATATTTTGTTTCTTTGATTTATCGTCGATCTGATACCAATTTGTGTAGTATCTGTATCAGCCAAATTTTGGCCTATTACACTATTGATGTGCTCTTTGCGGTGATATACGATATGTACAGATAAAGTAAAAAAAAATATTGAAGTTACAAGCAACTAGTGAACTAGTATTATTGGCGCTTGAAAGACAAAATTAGAGCTCAATTAACAACTATGACAATCAATTATAGCAATACCTGAAAAGAATTTGGCTTAATAGAATAGAAACTTTTTTGTTATTTTGTTTATATCTTTGGTATTCGTTGTTTAATTGTCAAACACTCACCTTCATTTTTAATATCATTTCTTCTAAAAAAAAAAAAAATCAAAACTTCGTTACCGATGTCAGCGATTTCAATCTTTTTACCAGTATCGAATGTTTGAATACTCAATACATCGATTCGATTATTTTTTTCGGTAACGCATGTCCATACCATAGACCATATATCAGGATCTTTATGAGCAGCGTTGGGCACGAAAAATAACGGACTGAGCCCTACAACAACATCTACAACAAAAGTCCTGTTACGGTCGCACAAGCAATTCTCGATTAGGGCAATAAAACTCGCACACAGTGTATTTTGTTTTTGTAAGTTGCTGCGAGTCGAGCGATGGCACACACTGCCTGTATTTTATTTTTGTAAATTCAGCGCGCCGCCGGCGATCTGCTTGTGCGTGTACACTGAACGAAGTTTTGCAACACGTTCAATGACACAGAAAAGTCATATGAGTTTATATGACAATTTTAATTTACCAAAAAAATCACACGGTCTTATAGTTGCCAAATGAACTATATTTCTGTGCCCAGTGTAGTTGCGCGAAATTTTCGTCTGCGAGCACTAATAAAAAGTCCTGTTAAGGTCGCACAAGCATCCTCGAGTTGGGCGAAACGCGCCCACTACGTGTATTTTGCTTTTGTAAAATTTTCGGCGTTACCCATTTTGCAACCCCCACAAACCACTTGCTATCCAATGTTTTTATTTGGTTTTAATTGGTAGTCAACATAAACATTTTGTTATTTATTCTTTTTTATTAAATCTTAAAAAAATGGTCTGGAAATTTTATATTTTTTATTATTATTCTAAATTAAGCAGACACAAAAATATGTTCATGTTAATTTAATAACTTAATGAGAAGTTCCAAGTCATATTCATAGCACTAATTTCTTTATAATTTAACAGTTGACTTTAGTTTATAAAAAAAATTAGTATACAAAACAGAAAAGAACGGTGAAAAAAGCAAGAACTAATCTATTTATAAGAAAGCCATAAAGCCAACAGAGCAAAGTGTGAACCAAATGAGCGACTCAAATTTCAAGATTGATGAAGTCAAGTCAAGATGATTTAAGTTAGATAAAGTAATGTAAGCCAGAGACGATATAGTTATAGTTAGGACATAAAACTCTGACTTCTGACAATTAAAATCTAACGAGAAATAGCAAAAACTTTTAGAGATTTTAAGGCATACTTTAGAATATGTTTAATGACTTTCTAGAGTATTTTAACTTTCACCAGCCAAATTTCGATTTCCACTCATGTCTGTGTTTAGACACAGCTGGCACCCACTCACCCCTCTCGTTTTTTGATACACCTAACAGCCTTGCTAAGTCCTTGTAAGCTTAAGGCTTATATTAAACGCGAGCAAAGTATTTTCACGCATTTTGCGGCTGCGTTGAGACTCATTTTAAGCGTCAGCCTAAAAGTATGCTAAGCTAAAAATACTTGGCAGCCCGCATTTAGGCTTTGTCTCTTCTCACTCTCTTTCTCTATCTTCGCTCTTCACCGTTTTATTTCTGTTATTTACTTTTTTTATTGCTGATTGTTTCACTTGTTTTAAGGATAACAATAAATTTTTATTGTTGTTACGGCCGGCGTTGCTTTTGTTGTAGCTGCTGTTCTTTCTTGCTCTTTTTGTTTTGTTTGTTCTTCTTTATTTTTTATGCGGTTTGCGCTTTACTTTTTTTTTCTGGCCTGTCAAGTGCTCGTCTCATTTATTGATTTCTGCTTCCTTTTTTATATTTATTTTTATTTATTTATTTTTGTTTTCATTTTGTATCCAGTGTTGGCATTTGGGAAAAGTTTGTGGCGGCTGCGGCGACGACTGCGGCTGACAAATGGTTCGAACTTTGTCTACACTTTTGTCTCTATGTGTGTGTGTGCATGAGTATCTATGTGAGACTGAAACTTCATTTAATCTAATTAAATAGCTGCATAGCAACAACAACAAAAAACTTTAAACTTTAGTAAGTTTTTTACTATCTCTATGCACTCTGTACCCAAACCGTAAAAAAGTATATTAAATAAAAGCAAATAAATTTTGTGTGTACGAATTAGACCCTATATTAAAAGAAATTAGTTGAGGCACATCTATCCGTTTGCCAGTTTTGTCTATTTCCCGAAGACCAAAAGAGATACGGAAATTTTTCACATATGTTTAGTTCTTCATTTGTGTTACGTGTTTTTATATTGGATCCCTTTTTCAAATATGCAAAACTTTATCTTTTATGTTCCCACTCTGGATACTTTTCATTCTTGGTCGTGCATTTTTACACTTTTGCTCGTGGTTGGGGTGTTATTCGGGCATTCTTGCCTTTAAACATGCGTTTTTAATGCATTTAAACATTTTTTTAAACAAATTAGAAATATTTTTTATTAGGCTAAATAAAATTTTCTAAAACATTGCTTGTATTTAGAATAATTATGTCTCAAAGAGACACACATAGGAATTTTTTTAGTTTGCACCTTGATCTCTAAAATTGTTGTTATTTACTTTTTTGTTGCGATAAAATAAAAACTCCTTTGAGTTAACCTTTCTTCTCCAAAATTTGTTCCTCAAGGCCCATACGCAGTTCGAAAAATTTCGAACGGAATGACAAAAATTCATATTAAAAAAAATCCCAAATGGGATATCCCAATTGGCCCTTAAATACAAAAATTCGATTCAATAAATGTATTGGTAAGGGGTACAGTCAGCAAAATCTGATTTTAGAATTTTTAGATACCACCCTCCAGGTTCCGAAACAGTTTTTACTGCTTAAATTTAAATTTCGATACAGATCTTCCTTATCTTCATCCCTATCCACGGGTGTTAGTCGGCTAATAACATCAGGAGTTACAGTTTCTAAATATCCTTTTCAATTGGTATGCTGGTCCAAGTGAACACAGACAAACAATAATTTCTACTTTTTAGAATACCATAACCAAGTTCTGGGCCACAGTTTGTACAGCTGTGCAAGTATGGAAGTTAGTATGAAATAGGGTATATTATAGTCGAAATGTCCTGACTTTTACCGCCTTACTTGTTTACTATCTCTTTTTGCACTGCTTAGCCGCCTCAGTCATCCTTGCAAAATTTGCTGTTTGTCTTCTGCCATCTGCTGCTAACGCTTTGTCAGCGCCCCCAACAATGAGCCAAGTTAATGTGGCTGAACATTGTTTCAAGGGATCCTAACCAGGGTAGCCAAGTCGCCTGTAAATTGTCATAACTGTGGCACTGTTTGAAGTTCTTTCTTTGCCTGGTAATCGTAGTAATTAGCTCGAGCTGTCTGCTCCTCTGCTATGCCTTAACCTGTTGGACTTTGAGGTTGAGAGTTGGGAAAACTGTTGTCTGTTGTCAGCTGCCATGGAGTTGTGCATCAAGTGCGGCCTAATGCTTTCAATATGAAGTATTCCATGCAGGGGATAGCGTTTGATATAGGGAAATTAACTTTGGTGATTATCTAGATGTCATAGTTTATGAAAATTAAAATGGGAATGCAAACAGATATGTACGTGGACAGACAAATGTGTTGATTGATAAAAATTTTTGATGGGAACTACCTTTTAAGATCCAACAACTTCATTTTTACATTAGAACATACTACGCTTATTTGGTTTTGAAGTTGTAAGGGCTTGTGATCCTCCTATCTCAATATTTTCAAGAGTGTTTAAAATTCAAATTACATAAAAACAGTGTATTCAACAGAAACACTTTCAACTTGCAAAAAATTGCGTAGGCCTAGTAGGTACTCAAGTTGACATTTTAAAATATGCAGCAATTAATTCCGTTTTTTCGGAACGTCTGTCACAGCCTCGACTATGGGATTTTTTTTTTTGTATTTTTGGCAACAGCTTTAATCGCCTCAAAAGCGCCGCAAGCAAAAAGTCTTCGCGGCTAGTCAGTTTGTTTCAACAGACAGACTGCCACGGGCACTGCGACAGCATGAAATGGATGGTCACCCTAGATAATGAGTACAAAGTGAATAACTCTGCGGTTTTTTGATTTTGTTTTACTCAATCTGGCATTATTGATTTTTCATACAAAAACTGATTTAAAAAAATATATAGTTTTATGTTTTAAAACTGACTGATTGATATCTCTCTTAGCCAAATAAATTTTATACATAATTGCTCAAATAGAATGCTTGACCTCGTTTTTGTCAATAATAATTCTGATTTTGAAATTTCTAGGGTCTGTCCGCTCTCCGTACCCGAGGATCCGTACCATCCGACATTACAAATCTCTTTAAAATTTAATGGTCTCTACCGAAATCAGCCACATGCTCATGCTCTTCGGTATCGCTGCTTTCGCAAGTCTAATTTTGTCGGTCTTAATAAATTTTTGTCCGAAGTTAACTGGTTGCCTTTGTTGACTACTAATGACCTTGACTTATCCATTTCCAATTTCTATCGGGTTTTATACGCTGCTTTTGATCTCTTTGTCCCTTATTCTGTCCCGGCTCCTTCTTTAAAGCCGCCTTGGTTTACTACTAGTCTGTCCTCTTTAAAAAATCGCAAGTCTTCTTCTTACAAAAAATTTAAGAAATCTGGATCTCCTGTCGACTTTTATAAGTTTTCTATTTTACGCAGCAAGTTCGTCCTTCTTAACAGAATTTGCTACAATAATTATCTTTCCCGCTGTCGGCTTAACTTCTGTAGTGATCCTAAAAAATTTTTTTCTTTTGTTAATTCTAAACGTAAATCTTCCTTATTTCCTTCATCGCTATATTTCAAAAATGAAAGCTCTACTAACAATTCTGAAATCGCCGACCTGTTTGCGAAATTTTTTCAAACTACCTATTCTGTCAACCCTAATTGCATTGACCTTAACTATACCTATAACCTACCACATTCAAATCTTATTGCTTATCCAGAAATCTTTGAAACCGACGTTTTACAATCCCTACTGTCCATTAAATCATCCTTCTCCCCTGGCCCCGATGCCATTCCTAGTTGCGTCTTAAAGCATTGTGCTCACTCTCTTTCTACACCATTATCTGTTCTTTTCCGCACTTCATTAAAATATTCTTATCTTCCGGCCATCTGGAATGAATCCTTTATTATCCCTATTCACAAAAAAGGTTCCAAGTCCAACATTGAGAACTACCGCGGTATTGCCAAGCTTTCATCAATTCCAAAAGTTTTTGAAAGGATTGTAACTTCACAATTGCAACACTACTGTCGTTCTTTAATGTCGGATTCCCAACATGGGTTTGTAAAACGTCGGTCCACTTCTACTAACCTTTTAGAACTTTCGTCTCTTATTAATCTTGGTTTTACGGAAAAAAACAAACTGATGTCATTTATACTGACTTTAGTAAAGCATTTGATTCGGTAAATCATAGTCTTCTACTTGTTAAACTGTCTCGTCTGGGGTTTCCGTCTTGTCTTTTAAATTGGATATCGTCCTATTTATCCAACCGAGTCCAGAAGGTAGTTTTTAAAGGCTGCGAATCTACAGAAATTATGGTCACGTCAGGGGTACCTCAAGGTAGCCATCTAGGCCCTCTTCTTTTTAACTTATTTTTAAATGATCTCCCTCAGGTAATCTCATCTTCTCACATTCTTATGTATGCGGATGATGTTAAACTCTGTATGTCCTACTCCGATAATAATAAGTACTTACTTCGTCAGCATGATTTTGATAACATGCAATCTTGGTGCAATATCAACCAACTCTTTCTCAACAAGACAAAATGTAACGTTATGACATTTTATCGTTCTGCTCCTTATTTGGCCACTTACTCTTTAGAATCTTCTACCTTAGAACGCATCGAGAGTGTGTCTGACCTTGGTGTTTTGTTTGATCATAACCTTAAATTTAATAACCATATTTGCAACATCGTGAATAAGGCTAGAGGTGTTCTTGCTTTTATTAAGCGTTGGTCTAAAGAGTTTAACGACCCTTACACAACCAAACTTCTTTATATTTCTCTTGTCCGACCAATTTTGGAATATTGTTCCTGCGTTTGGAGCCCTCAATACCACCTTTATCAGGACATGATTGAGTCCGTACAAAAGCAATTTCTCCTTTTTGCACTTCGTGGCTTAAACTGGGACCCAAATATCCGACTGCCGCCATATTCTGATAGACTTCGCCTTATAAAATTGCCTTCCTTAAATCACCGCAGAACATGCCACGGCGTGTTATTCTTGCATAAACTGTTACTCGGTCTTATCGATTCCAATGTACTCCTTAGCAAAGTTACTTTGGTCATACCATCCAGAGTAACTCGTAATTTTCGACCCTTAGCCTTACAATTTTGTAGATCTAATTATGCTTTGCACGACCCTTTCCGTGTCTTATGCTCTAACTATAATAACTTTTACAATTTCCTCTCTTTCGAACGGTCTATTCAATCTATCACTTCTTCTATCTTAAGTCACCTTGACTTGCCACTTCGAGCATCCTTGACCAATCCTATATTATGAGTCACCCACTTGGTCAATGGTGATCCATTGGCTTTTTTGCGATATAATGTTTAATTTTTATCTTACTTCCTTTTTTCAACTTTAATATTGTAAATCCAAGTTTCTGGCCAGTTCTTGCTGTGAGTTGGTGCATATCATTAAAAAGTTCACCCATCGGGCTAGAGACGCGGATTAGTTCATATCAATTCCCTCGCTCTATTTTCTTTTCTAAATAATTTATATGTACTTTTTTATAATATAATGTCAACTGTACGTAGTTGTACCCCTCAAATAAATAAATAAATAAATGTTTTAATTAACATTTAGGCTTTAAATCCACTTTAGTTATTTGTCTTGTCCCATATGGTGTATATGTCCGTCGATTGTAAGGCCATAAAGCAAAGGACCCATTTGCATAGCATATGATGAAGCATCGTCCCAGAGATTTTGTCCCATTTAAAGAGAATTCGGTTTTCTTGCATTTAATAGTTTGGAATGGTTTGTATTTCTGAGCCCTGCCTTACTTGGCATCGGTACCACAGATTCAATATTTATTGCAAATTCTTTAGACTGGTTCGTCTGGTTCTGACTGGTTCTTTCATATAACTGTTTAAAACTCTGCAATCATATCAAGTTTGTTGAAAAAACAAACAAATAAACATCATACCCGGGAATCCCTGTTTTACTGATCATTTAAAAAAAAATCGTCTATTGAGTCGCATAGAATTGTAAGGGTCTATGAGGCTTGGTTTGGTCGGTATAAAAATGGTTGGCACTTTGGTCTTAGCTACAAAAGGGAATCGGGATTGGGAAGTTTTAACTTTAAAAGCTTTAGGTTAGGTTAGTAAGGACGAGACCGTGGGGCTCATTGTGGTTTGCGGCATGGAGGGTGGGTGTCATAGGGTGAAATAGCTGGTGGATGTCGTCATTATTGCTTATCATTTTGACGATTAGATAGAAAGAGCGATGTCTGCTCTTGGCCGGATTGCCCGACAGACAAGATCTTGAAAGATGGGGTTTTCCAGTTATTGCTTGCATTTTCAATCTTGTTCTGAATTTCAACTCATTCCACCATCCTGGCCCTGTTTTTGTGGGATCGCAGGAGTTCGGATGTGCGTTTTGGAATATACCCTGGCCAGAGTGATACGAAGATGTGACAACCGGATGCAGTGTACCATTCTCGTTCTGCCTTGTTTCTGGCTATCTCTGTAATGTCAAATATGCAATTTTAAGGGGGCGTCTTTATGACATATCCGTAACTGATCCGTTCTCTCGTTACCCATTATAGAGTGCAAAAGCTTATTGAGTAATATTGCGTACGGCTTAGCGTTACATTTCATTATGTGCGATGACAGAGCCTTGATTGCTTTTAGCAAGGTGTCTAGTTGACTTGTGGGTTGACAATCTGCGTATATCTCGGTCTGAAATACGCTGAACCTCTTGGAAAGACGGAATAAAAGCAGCGTGGCCAGCTCTAAAGAAAGGACACCCGCTCCAGTGCCTTCTTAAGCCTTCGACCAGTCTGTGTAGATCTTTTTCCATGGTGGGAGTTTCTTGCTTCCAATCTTCTCTTTGCGAAAAGACTCTGACAAACTTGTCGTTCCATTTTGAGCTAATTTGCAGCCGTTATTTTTTCCGGTCTCAGCTTGTATGACTAACTTAAGTAGAACATTGCTGTGACCCGAAATAAATGACATGAGAGGGTTTAGCGCTCCTCACTACTAAGAACTTCAGGAATAGACCCACTGATTCGAGGTTCAGTATAACATCCAGGTTTGTCTGAGGGGCGGTTCGCAGAGATTCCAAGCAGGATGTGCGTTTTGGAATATACCCTGGCCAGAGTGATACGAAGATGTGACAACCGGATGCAGTGTACCATTCTCGTTCTGCCTTGTTTCTGGCTATCTCTGTAATGTCAAATATGCAATTTTAAGGGGGCGTCTTTATGACATATCCGTAACTGATCCGTTCTCTCGTTACCCATTATAGAGTGCAAAAGCTTATTGAGTAATATTGCGTACGGCTTAGCGTTACATTTCATTATGTGCGATGACAGAGCCTTGATTGCTTTTAGCAAGGTGTCTAGTTGACTTGTGGGTTGACAATCTGCGTATATCTCGGTCTGAAATACGCTGAACCTCTTGGAAAGACGGAATAAAAGCAGCGTGGCCAGCTCTAAAGAAAGGACACCCGCTCCAGTGCCTTCTTAAGCCTTCGACCAGTCTGTGTAGATCTTTTTCCATGGTGGGAGTTTCTTGCTTCCAATCTTCTCTTTGCGAAAAGACTCTGACAAACTTGTCGTTCCATTTTGAGCTAATTTGCAGCCGTTATTTTTTCCGGTCTCAGCTTGTATGACTAACTTAAGTAGAACATTGCTGTGACCCGAAATAAATGACATGAGAGGGTTTAGCGCTCCTCACTACTAAGAACTTCAGGAATAGACCCACTGATTCGAGGTTCAGTATAACATCCAGGTTTGTCTGAGGGGCGGTTCGCAGAGATTCCAAGCAGGCCGCTCTTTGTACCCTTTGCAGGTTGTTACCTTGGAATTTGGTATAAGCTGTCTTTTACCAAAGGTAAAGATACACCTGAGCACTGGTAGTCATTCAGTGATTATACATAGCAGACGTTGCAGTTCCAGTGCTCGAATATCATAAAGTGCCAACAGTTTTGGTTTCCATGAAACTATGTTAAGTTCAAATTTTGAAAACAGACATCAAAAATTGTACTTTTTCACTTAAAGTGATTACCCACGATTTCGATACTATATCTTTGGGAATACGAATGTAACTCTGATTTTAAACAGATTCAAAGAAAACGATTAAAAAATGCATTTAGTAAAGTTTTTCCCAGAGTTTATTGTACTCTAGACGCAACACTTAAAGCTTCGAGTTCTGCCATATCGATTTCAAGACCCCTCAACAGTGCTGTATAACATTAAATAGTCAATGCCTTCATTTTTTTACTTACACGTCATTTTTTTTATAATTTGCAACTGCCAGACAAATGTTAGTCCACTTCTGGCTTTCAGGATCCAGAGCCAGAAGTGGACTAACATTTGTCTGGCAGTGTCTTATTAACTGTGCTCAACCATTTGGAGTTTTTGCATGCGACTAATAGAGAGAGACCACTGCGACAAGCACAAGGACTTGACTTGATGTCAGGTTCTTGTTGTTCCTGTCCTTGTCCCTGTCCTTGTCGTCGTTGCTATTGTAGAGACCGTTCTTGTCCTTTGGCTATGTCGCTGCATAATTTATGACTGCTTACTTGTTGGCTGTGTGTAGTTGCTTTTTTAGCCATGTTTATAGCCACTACAGCAGGCACTTTCTTTCCACATTCCACTTGCTACATGCCACTTGGCACTTGATGTTGCACTTGCCAATTGTGTGGCATACCTCCATGCCCCATCGCCGTGCCAGATGCCAACATATGCATAGAGTTGACCTACGCTGGCCCTAAAGTGTCTGCATATCTTTGACTTACCCCTTTCTCCAAGCAAGCTTCCCTTCTCCGTGCGTGCGGTACGTGCGTCTGGAGACTTAAATCAAATTGAGTCAATTGATAGCAGCGTAAAATTTGCATAAGCCAAAACACAATACCCGAAACCTTAAGCCCTCTGGCACTGACTTTGACTTTGTTGCCTCCTTGACGCTGCTACTAACTCAATTATTAAGCAATTTAATTTATTTTGCACTGCAAGCCATAAGGCGTCATCCGGAGTACTCTAATGCACTGATTTGAGATTAACATGTGCTTACACGTACATAAGCCATAACACGACCTCTAGGAACATCCCCTACATTGCTAATAAACGTAAGCAGCTAATAAATTTCGGGGCATGCAACATATGGACAGACGTACCGCCCGTTGCCATACCTCATGGCCGGAAGCGCCAACTGCCTGATGTTATAGTAGTTGCTGTTGTTTCTCGTTGTTTGCTCTGTTCTTAATTAGTGAAATGCGTTTTCAGAGAGCTCCGCTACGGCTCCACTTGGCTACCCTTGCTTTTAACCAAGTATAGGGTAAACTTTTTGTCGCTGTTGATCTGAAATTTATTAAAGTTGGCAAAGTTCCTTTTTTTTAGTGTTGCCAATGAAACGCATCATTAATTTTGTACCCAAAAATAACAACAACAATACAGTTAGGCCTCAGTCAAAAAGTCAAACAAAGTTTGGCAACCCCATTCCAAAGTACCCTAAAATATGAGTGGAAGGCTATATTGGTTAACAAAGAATGCATCTTCGGTAGATATGAAGAAACTTTTATAATATAATATTATCGTTTCAAAAACGTTGGAGATGAAATTCGAAACGTTCACAAGAAGAGCTAAGTTTTAACAAGTAAGTAACAACTGAAACGGAGATCACAGTGAAACACTTTTTTGATAGAGATAGTTGTGAATTCTTTAATGCAAAGTGAGAAGCTGATTATTTTTTTTTGATTGCTTATTTTATATCAATTTAATTTAACCTTAACTATACAAATTTCTAGGCAATATTTACATTTTGTACTATGTTGATAGTCCCAGATTTAAAAGTAACAAACAAAATTATTACATTATTTATTATTTATAATTTTTTTTGTTTCGTTTTCTTGAAAGCTTTGACTTTTTGCCAGTTTATAGTTTAAAAAAAACATAATTATAATTATTTGAAAAATAAACCAAAATTTTTTTTTTTTCCAAATTCCAATTTTTTTTTGTTTTTTAATATTTAAACTAAATGATAAAAAAATAGATTTTGTTTCTTTGGGGTGCAGACAAAGTCAGCTGATTGTAAGTCGTTTTGGCTTGCATTTTTGGCGGGAAAAATCAACAAAGTTTATGCGCGTACTCTGTGAAAACCAAAAGCAAAATAAACATTTTGATGATGGAGAACGTTAGCCCAGGTATTTAGCATTAAAGATCAAATAACACTTTCAAATTTTTTTTTTGTTTTGGCCTATTCTCCTGTATATTGTTTATGTATTATTTTAGATATGTTCTAAGAAAAGTAACTTTGCTTCGTGGATTATAACTTTTGCAGGGCACAGAGGGACACAGAGGTTAAAATGCCAAGTTATTAACCAAAGTGTGTAGAATACTGATAAACTAACGTTTTTTGCCACATTTTGCAACAATACAAGATATTTGGTTTCTTTAAGCAAAATTCGCATACTGAAATGCAACGCTGTTTCACGTTTGGAACTGCAACAATCACTCAACAGACGCAGTTATACAGCACATAATTTGCGAAATCAACATAAAATATATAGAAGAACAACATTTTGAATTTATTTCCAATAAATTGAAAAGCCTTGGTAAAATAAGTAACATTTTAAACAAAATAGCAGAAAAAAATAGTAGGTCCAAGTCAGATAGATTGATTTTATGACACCTTTATGATAGAGTGCTCCAAACAAAACCAAATTTCGCAAGTCTTCTAAGGACCTAAAAATATGTGTACAAATCGATTTTCAACTCAATAGATTAAAAAACAACAAAGTTGGTGCAAATCGGACAGATCGGCTATATGGCAGCTATAAGAAATATTGGGCACTGACTGTGCTACTGTTTTCAAACATCCACCAGTTTTTCATCCGCCAGTTTTTCGTATGTTATTATTATTTTCAACCTCTGTTTTGCGATCCCTGCGTTTTCTTGAAGAGTTTTTCTTTTCTTTTCTTCTTAAAAAAATACGAAACAATTATGCACAATTCTGAAACAATTTTAATTGTTTTTGTTATTTATTGTTGTTTCGGTTTATTTTAATTATTTGTGCTTATAAAGAACTTTTAATCGTCTTGGAGTTTTTGCGAACTTGATTAAATTACTTTTGGGTCAAATTTAAGGAGTTAAAAATTGAGTAGTTAATTAAATTTATTTTGGGCTACAAAAAAACAAATCAATAATTTATAGTTATTTCCTGATTTTCTAAAAAATATATTTGTTACAATTCCTTGTATTGACAATTTAAGCTAAATGCAGTCCATTTCACTTTCAAAAATTAGATCTGGAACAAGCCTGTATGTATGTATACCAAGAAGGAACAAAGGGATAGGATGCTAACTTGGCACTCTCACCGCTAAGCAACAGTTTATCGTAATTGTATCATATCACCTTTAATATTTGCGACCCAGTAGTCCGAATAGTTCAGTCATTTAAAAAAAAAAATAGAGTCGGAACCAAAATCTGCCATGGGCTTTCATCGAATATTTCAAGTGTCGGAAAACGGAATCGATATTCAAAGCATGCATAAAAAAAATACATTCAAAATTTCTTTAAATAATATGAATTTTTGTTGAACCTGATTTTTCGTACGAACAAGCGCTTTTTTGCTCTCCTTATAACAATGTAACATTTTTAAAATTAAAACGCAAAACTTTCGAAACTTTCTTTTTTATGACATTTTTTCGAACGTTTCTAGAGACGAGAAACAACAAGTGTAATTTTGAATCCCTGATTACTAATTTCTATAAATAACTTCTGCACTACGTATTTTTAATAAAACAAAACAATATTCTGCTTCTGTCCGCTTTCGCTATTCGAATTCGATTTTGATACGATTGTAGTTAGCTTATATTTCAAGAATGTATATTTTTACTATTATACTGGCTTAGAATTATTAAAGTCCCTGTAAACCCAGAGCATCCAATAGTCGACGTTTTTGGCCTTAACTTTCCCTTTATGTTCGTCGCCATCAAACACAAAGTTTATATTCAGTTTACGATAATTTCTCATAGTTTGTGTGCAGTAAGTTTGGCTTGTAAAATGGCTCCACATAAAATGTTATTGGCTTTCAAAATTACAGCATTTTACCAGCTGTTGCTGGAGTCAAGTGGTTTGGCCGCCTTCTGTTTATAGCCTATGGTCTATCATATAATACAATATGTCATTTATGACAGCAACAAAACTCAATTAGCCATGTCAAACAGTCAAAGCAACAACAACATCTATAACAACAACAACAACAAACAATTTTCAGCCAAGTTAAAGCTTAAGGCACAGCTGCCATCACTTCCGTTTCCGGTTTAAGCAAATGTACGTCACTAATCTGTCGAACATTTTGGCATTCTGTGCTCATAGTCGCGTTCCACAAATTACACAAACTGCAGTCTAATTAGTTACTTGAAGCGACTAACCCATCATGATGAATGCCTAAATAGGCGACGTGCAGACATTTTTGGAATGTCTGTCCAAACTCTAAGCTCCAGACACACACAGTGGGTTGATTGGTTGGGTGTTCGTTGCATATCCCTGAACTACAGCATCAGATTGGCTTCAACAAAGTTTGGCTATGCCAATATAAGACTTATACGCAATATATCTTAGAGATTTAAATACAAGTCAGTACAGTGCGCGATAGCGAAATAGAAATGAAAATATTATCTAGACATTGGGATATACAGACAGTTAATGTTACAAAGATTTATACAATTTATTCATATTTGGTGAAGAACTTAAGATATTGGCTATGGAATTTAAATGCATTTAACCAACTGTATAATCCCATAAATTGAACAGTTTATAAAATTTGGTATAGGAAAAGTATTGAAAGTTTTAGTAGTGAACTATCGCGATAAAATTTTTTAAAAAAAAGTGATGCAGTCGAGGCATTGCCCAAAAGTGTTATATACCCTGTACCTTTTTTCACGACTAAAAATATATTATATATTTCTTCCTTTTTTTTTTCATGCAAAACGATATTTTTAACTATCAGTTCCGTAAATTTTTACCGATTTTGATGAGAATCGAAAGTTGCGTCAAAGAAGTTATTTAAAGTATATGGGATAAGTTTCATAAGTTAAGGAGTGTGGGAGAAAGATAGCGGGGGGCGGGTGGGCCGCTTCTATAAAATTTTGATGTGGGTTTGTTCATTAGGGCCACGTGAATAATCTTACCAAAATTGGTGATTCTAGCTAATTTTTTACCATAATTATGTAGAGTCAACAAACTTCTGCTCAGGAAATATGCACACCAGCTTGTAAAGTGTCGTATCTATAGCTCTTATTTTCTCCGAAACCTAGGTGTTCATACAGACGGTCGGAGAGACAGGGGTCTCCCACGCCTCTAGTAATCTCCCATGCCTCTAATCTAGTACAATATATAATAATAACAACAAAAATTGTACTTTTTAAAACGTTCCGTAACAGTGTTAAGAAAATGAAATCTATAATTTAATTATTTTTAAAATGCATAATTTTTTGAAAATTTAAGGAATCAAATTTAAAAATGATAGGCTGACTGCCATCGCAACAGTTTCGCAAGAGGACTTATAGGAGTAATGAGACTGAGACATTCAATCATCACAAAAAATATATTAAAAGCCGCACTGAGTCTTGAACAAATTTTCAATTTCAATAAAACGATGTGGAAAAAGAACCGTGAACCTGTCTTTAAATCTAAAAGTTCTTTTAAAAAGCTTCAGATAGCTTAACATATACGCGTCCACACCCAAAATAAAAACACTTATCCCATTTGGGATATTTTTTTCATGAAGTTTTGTCATTCCTTGCGAAAATTTTCGAATTGCGTATGGGCCTTATACAACGAGATGAAAAAAGGTTCAGGAACCTAAGGAAGTCTCTAAGGTTTGCGAAAAAAAGCTGGTTTCAACAATTTTTGTAGCAAACGCACAAAAGTTTTACCAAATTTTATTTTTTTTTTAATTTTCTTCATTTAATCTACAAATTCCTAAAACAGGGGGTAATAGGGCTGTTGTCCAAAAAAAACATTTTTCCAGACATGAATTGTAAGGAATGCTTCATCTGAAATCAATAATCAAAAACTTTTTATTTCATGTATATCCTGATTCTATTCATGAACTAAGGATTTGACGAAAGAAAAACTAACTCAAATTATTTTCAGACGAAAATTTTATAATTTCCGAACCATAAAGTGGACCGTAAAAAATAAAATTCTTAAAAAACATTGCTCACAGCAGTACTTTTGAAAAAAGTGAATTTCTTGAAATTTCGTTAAAATATCTTCAAGAGCATGTTTTCAACCATCAAAAGTGTATATGGTAGGTATACTATATATCTATCTAGAAAAAAGACGACCAAGAAAAAAGAAAACACATTAAATTTAGTCCTTAAAAGTTGAACACTTTGATATTCGCGTTTTTCCGCAGTTTCAGTTTGTTAATGCTCTCCGTATTAGAAGTATTCTTGCAAAATATTGTCAACACCGTGGCCAGGTTGTGTGTTGGTATGGTGAAGTATTGGGACCGCGTTGCACCCTGAATCCGGCATCGTAGTGAAAAGTCATACTATAGTTCCATGCCTGTGACCTCTTTTCTTTTCTCAAGAGCTTCTGAGCGAGTGTTCTAGAGCTATTTTCAAATCGTGCTAATTTGCACGAAAGAGTCTGTCTAAAAATCTAACAGACCTTAAAGATGTTTGACTAAAGCTTTACCAATCATAATTTTTTAAATTTTATCCTTGAGATTCTCGCACACACACAGAATATTGCCTTTGCAAGAAAACGATTATTGATCGTTTCCTTCAACATTTCAGAAAAATTAATTTTCCTGTTTCTATTTTACTGTACCCAGCTATTTAGGTGCTTTTTCTTTTCCAGAACTTGGTCATTGCTTTGTATTGTGCATGGCTTATAAATTTAGTCAAAGCACGTAACGTAAACTTGGCAATAAATCGCATGAAAAAACCCAAAGGCACAAGAGTTACCTACTCACATACCATATAATACTGCGTACAGCAGCTCCCTGCTGTGGTTCACGTGTCGTATTAACAATATCGACATGAGTAAACAAGCCCGAAGGGTGACTCTGCCAATGTAATTTACACTTTTTTTGCGTTAACTTTTACTTTTTATACCCTGTACCCATACGTGGGATGAGGGCATTATGGATTTATGCAATGCATATAACAGGCAGAAGAACCGTAAGTTGTTTATGCCAAAATGCTTAGCATTGGTCGAGTACTGATTAAGCCATGTCCAGATCCAAATCTTGAAGACATTAAATTTTACCAAAAAGGAAGCATTGAAGTTTGAAGTTGAATGAATGCATTCAAAACGTTGTCTTTGTTACTGCATTGGCATTTAGTATACCCATTCACCCAGACAAACAAATTTCGAGTACAATCTTTTAGTGTTTAGTTCAATCACTGTACTGTGAAAGAAAACGTTTAAAAATATAAGAGTGAGTTAGCAATTTAAAAAAACCATTTTGATAGCACGAGAATAATGAAAGAAATACAAATAAAGAAATACCAAAGTAATTGAGGCAAGCTTAAGTGAAACAGCATAATAGCTCTCTTGTACAAATTGCTCTTTGCTGAATAAAATTTCACTTTTTTATTTTTCACTGTTCTCTCAGTTTTATATTGCTTGAAAGCCAAAAGGCATATGTATTTACTGATGGTGTGCACACAAATATTGTGTACACACTCTCTTTGGCTTGTATGGGTGCAATGTGCACTAAATTTGAGTACAGTAAATTTGAGCACTGCATAGTAGTGCAGAGTATATTGGAGCTAGAAATTAATGCAGTCATGCGTCTTCTAATATCTATCCATGATTCTCATGTGTATATGTAAATGACACTGGGCCAAAACTTTTCACAAATACACTGCTACACTACGATCCTTTTGCTTCTTTCTAAAATTCGGATTCTTCAATAGATGTAGGCAAAAATATGCACAATTTATTTCAAATTCCATTTTTCCTAGGTACGTCAATAAACTTGAAATTTTAATGAGAAAATAAGTTTTGTGGTAGATATGGCTCACCTTATTCATATATTAAAAAGCGTTGTTTTCAAAATAAAAAGGGTATTCACGCTTGCTGTTGAGGAGTTGCATAGTTGCGCAAAAACGCGTGAATTTCTTTTGGTTAGTTGATGAGTTCTGGTTTTGCTTCTTCTTTCCTAATTTTGTAAATTTTTTAATTTGCGCTTTAGCACCATATTCTGTTCAGGTGTTGAATCAGCGACTTATAACTAATAAAAGTTAATTTACATAATTAAGTATATAAAATGCACAAGACTTACTCTATTAATTGTGTAATTTGAATAAATTCTTATAAAATGTGCTTTAATTTAATTTGCCGATTTTCATAAAAGACTATAAGGTAACTCCTTGCTCTTTTCTACACAAAGTGGCTACAAAATCCCAAATGTTGCAGTGTGGAAAATTCTGCAATCATCGTATTATGCAACACTTTCTGAACAACTCAACAGTTAAAATAGGCTCTTAAAATAAAAGGAAGGAACTCGAAGATGACGATTAAGATATATTTATAGGAACCAATTTAAATAATATAAAAGAATATACTATAAATTTAAAAAATAGAAATAAATGGTTAAAAACTATTCAGTAGAGCAATTAAAAATAAATTAAATTCCTTTATGAAGTTTTAACACATTATTCAATGTTGCAGCTCTTTTTTGTAAATTAAAAAAAAATGCACTTTTTATCACTAAAAAATTAGAATGCTTCTGAATACTCTTTATATACTCATGTGCGCT
Organism: Chymomyza fuscimana; assembly: GCA_949987675.1. NCBI lineage: Eukaryota > Metazoa > Arthropoda > Insecta > Diptera > Drosophilidae > Chymomyza > Chymomyza fuscimana. The sequence continues at coordinate 55,276,442 of OX465088.1, read as the reverse complement.
TAATAAAAAAAATTATTGTTGACTTTTACCAAGAAAAAGCCCTCGCATCCACTACCCGAGCAATGTGTCTCAAAGTATCATTAGGAAACTTGGCGCAGAAACTTTGTTTTTATACCCTGTACCTATAGGTACAAAGGGTATACTAGATTTGTGCAATGTATGTAACGGACAGAAGGAGGCGTGGCAGACCCCAAGTCCTTTATACCAAAATGCTTATCATAACCTCGGGTAGCGATTGAGCCATGTCCGTCCGTCCGTCCGTATGAACGCCTAGATCTCAGAGACTATAAGAGCTAGAGACACGAAACTTTACCAGCTGGTGCGCATATTTCCTAAGCAGATGAAGTTTGTTGAATCATGTCAATAACTTTCCCCGTTCCCCCGCTGCGGTTTTTAGCCACACCGTTTAATATTTTCATTTGAAATTTAACAGAGCGATGCATTGTGGATACATGCATCTATGTGTAAAAAATGAACAAAATCGGACAAATACAACAGAAGTTATAGTCAAAAATGTGCAAATTTCACCTCCCCTTGCCTATAAACTGCGTCAATATTTGACTCTACGCAATTATGGCTACAAGTGACCTAGAATCACAATTTTTGGTAAGCTCATTCATGTGGCTCTAATGAACAAATCCACATCCAAATTTGATCGATGCGGTCCCCCCACCCCCGCAATCGATTTACCGTGTTTTCTCCCATATCCCTCAACATATCAACTTGAAACTTACCCAATATAATTAAAATAGCTTCTTTGACGTAACTTTCGATTTTCATCAAAATCGGTATAAATTTACGGAACTTAAAGGTATAAATATCGTTTTGCACCAAAAAAAAAATAAATTCCAATTGGAAAGTTCTTAGATGGAATATGCAGGACAAATTTTTTTGACACAAAAGGTACAGGGTATTCCACTGTCGGGCACCGCCTCGACTGTACCACATTTTTATTAACAGTGGGTGCAGGGTATTTCAAAGTCGGTCAGCGCCTCCACAATATCACATATTTTATCCTTCTAATTACGTATGTATTGCTATCATTGACTGCTCCTTAAATGCTTAAAAAACCTTTCGCTACTCTTTGCAGCTAAAACGACGACAATGGCAACAAAAATTAACACAAATGTATCATAAAGTGACATATCTAGATGTTCTTACAACAAGAAAAACATCAAAAACAAGCGGCAAGCTGGCACCCCTAGTTATAAGAAGCAGAGGAAGTGTAACCACCCCGACACGTGTTAAAACGTCTTATCCGCCGTCATTATCACTGAGCATCGCGGCAAGTCGACAAACATGCCGAACCTTCATCATGTTGACTATAATCGGAAGTATTCCGCAACGGAAACGATACAGGTAAGTGACTACCCCTCTGTCTACCCCTTGACTATCACATGTTATATAGCCATTTATTTGAATTGCTCCAGTTCAACATTTTGGATAACATTCAAAATTCAACTTGAGTGCGGTAATTAAAAATAAGTCATGAAATTTACGAGCTGCTGCCGGCACGCGACCGGAAGTGGGCGTATTACGATTTTTCACACGACGTGCTTGTCTTTTCTATGTACTTGTCTTGGCCCCTGGAGGAAGGGCGGGTTTTGTGCCTCCTTGACCTCTGGTAGCTCTGATTGATGTGCTGTGTAGTTTGTTTGTTTGAGCAGCTCAACAAATTAATTGAAGTTTCATAAAATTTTTTTTTTTTTTTTTGGATGTGCCGTACGGACCTGGACGCTAATTGTTGTCATAAATTTGAATGCTACTCTTGTGAGCCGAATTCTTTTATAGCTCTATATTTTTTTTTTTCTTCTAAAGCATATTCTGCGTGCTTTTAGCACTCCAATGTCATTTGGACCTGGAGTACTTGCCAGCAAAAACCGAAAGAAAAACAACGTCGCGTCGGAAAAGTTGCTTTCTGTTGCTTTTTCTTCTCATTTTTCCATTTTGTGTTGCATACAAAACGGCGCTTCCGCATACCGTCATATAAACGCAGCTTTAGTTCAGAATCCAGCTCTGGTCGGGCTCGGGCTAGGACACTGTCTGTGGCTGTGAGTGGAACTTGATTAAGTAGTTTCCGCGTGTTTTTATTTGCACAATAAAAGCATAAAATTTTTGTTGTTGTTTTATGTGTGTGTGTGTGTGACAGGGGCGCAGCCAGTTAGGCGCTCCAGGGGTTGCGGCATACCCAAAATATCTAAGCACTTAGTGCTTATACAACGCAGTCAGACAACACATTGTGCATAAAATTTAAGCCCCTCAATTTTTTCAAGATCCGCCCCTGGCTTTTGTGTTTCTCTGCCTTCATATTAAAGTAGCAAAGGCGGCAAAGCAAAAAGTGTAAAGTGTTTTTCTTTGGTTGCAAGCTCTCAAACCCTCTTGAAAATTCTACTAGGAATGTTTCTGCCATTTAAGGCAGAATTTTTTTATAGCCCTTCTAGGAACGGCAGCAGTTACCGTAGCTACATATTATGACTTTATCGTGTAGATTGCATGCCTAGGTGCAGACGTGACAGGGCGCAAAAAATTAATACCTACTATATACGTAGTTATATACGACTCTGCGATTGCTTGATTATAGATAAGGGACCAAGTAGTTGGGCATATGGATCATTTTATTAGCACAAAGAAAACAAAGAGGAAAAGTAATTAAATAATTGTACTTACTCGGTTAATACTTAAACAAAACTTTTTGGTCTTAAAGAAGCACAGTGCATTTGCTTTAGTAAGGAATTTCATCAAAATTTATGAACTTTAGAGAGAAACTCTTGGAACGTTTTAAAGACTTTGCAAAGGAAACGGATGTTTATATATTTATTGTATATATGTTTATCAAGGATTTCAAAGGTAATAATAAAAAAATGAAGATGCTCAGCAAAGTTTAGTTTGTTGTAAAAAGTTCGAACATTTCCATGCTCTGGAGTGGTATTTTTTTAAGGATTCAAAATTTAAACGTTGAAGCGAAATGAGATGCTTAAAATTTGTATAAACTTTATTTTTAAACTATAAAACTGCTTGGCGATAAAAACTAGGCGTCTAAGGAAGTATCATATACTAAGTCTGCCACATAGATTCTAAATAATAAAAAGAAATTAATACTATATCTTATTCTTAAGGGGGTTTCGAATATAAAGTATATTTGATTTACGAAGAGATTAATAAAATCGAGTGGACTGCAGCGGCTTTAAGATGCACTGCAGAATTAGGGATCACTTAGTGTAAAGATACACAAGAGCGAAGCAAAGGAGCCTGGAGAGACACCGTGCAACATGATAGTCTTAGTCATTACCTAGACGGCTCCGAAGCCTCTTCGCTATATTTATTTGTTTGCGAACATCCTTAAAAGCTATTACCAAAATTAAACGAGCCAGCATTGAAAAATGTCCCATTTCTATCCAAATTATTAAAGCGCCGGCATCATGATCTCCACTTTGGTGATACTACCAAGCGATTACAAAAATGAACACAAGAATCATCTAGGTACCTTTGTTGCCTTCTTTCGATTATTAAAGGAATGTACGCAGAAGCCTTAAACGCTTCCGAACAAGAGCGAATACGACCTTCCGTAAAGTAAAAATAAATTTTATATTTAGTAGTACATTCTTAGTTTGCTGTCTTTAGCTTTTCCACAAACAGTCTTACAAGTAGCTGTTTCGTTCTTGTAGTTCATTGGGAAGGGGATCAAAAAGAAATACATTCTTATTTGTATCTTTTCAAGTTTCATCCGATTTCAATCATTTCAAGTCTTTAACTACTAAAAAGAACAAACTTGTTTTTTTTTTGGTAACTCGTATAGTCTTAAAGAATCCTTCGTTCATAAGGACAGTTGGAAGTGCTTTGTAGGGTAGGCAAATGCTTTTTTCTACATACACGAACTTATTGTTAGGGTATAAAAAGAGTAAATTGACCGACCTATTGCCACTTGTTGCATAAATGATTGAAGGAATGGCTATCAGTAATTTGATTCCGTAGTTGTAGTTGATAATTGTTATTTATTTTTATTCCTTGGATTTGTATACTCTGTTCTCATTTTAATCCTTTTAAAAAGGTAAAAATATTGAAATTTAAAAAGATGGAGAACGTTAAAGTCGGGTGCGGACGACTTTGGGATACCCTATACCACCAAATTTTAATCAAATCTGGCGTATTGTTTAAGAACTCAAATTAAACGAATTATCCATCCAAAACTTTTTTTTTTTTTGAGGTGCTCTGAAATACCCCTTTGCGAGCTTCATAGTATAACCCCGATATAAAAAAAAAATTAAACTTGTCTCCCGTGGAATAATAAGGGATCTAATCTAAATGTTTGGTTGCTTTAGCTCTTACCATCTCTGAGATCTAGGCGTTCATACAGACAGACAGACGGACAGACTGACATGGGTATATCAACTTCACTTGTCACCCTGATCAAATACAAGGTTACTTTGCATACATTTTCCGCTTGCGCAAACTTAGTATACCAGCCATACGGTACAGGGTATAAAAAGTAAGACTCCCTAACTCTCATACCAAAATCTCTCTTCTTCTCTTAAACTCTTTTACGGGGGAGTGGCAAAAGGCATTCATCGACATGAATTGATAGATTTGGACTGCGTACGGATAATGTGATCTTTTGGTAAAATCTCTTGTATCTAAGTCTGAGACGTTTGCTACGATATTCGGACAAATAAATATGGTCACATTGATAACTCAGCCTTTATAGGTCTCCTTCTTTCTATAACATGCATTGAAAAAATTATATCCATTGTATCTGATAGCCGAGTATCAATATGATTCTTGTTTCATTTAAAGAATCAAACTATATGTTTAAAACAAATTCGATTTTATAACTCAAGATGGGCTGGACCGATTATTATGAATCATAATTTATGATCTTTGATTTATAGAATTGTCTTAGTCTCGAAATGCAAATTACGTATTTTTTTGAAGATGATTTGTTTTTTATTTTGGAACGACTTATTTGGATGATATCTTGAGAATGGATTGATAGATTTCGATGATTTTTTTAGTAACAACATATTTTCAAAAGTAGAAATATGCAACTTATTTGATTGGGAAAGTCCGCTGAGCCAACGCTAAGACATGACAAAGTCTTTTGGGCCCACTAGTTTAAAAATATCTCTCCTAAATAAAATAGTAGACTTTAGCCTTAAATTAAACGCTTCATCCCATCTATTTAAAAACCCGTTTTGCCTGTTTGCATCCATTGCATTTAATGAAATCAGAAATTGAAGCATTTACCATTACCAAGTTGTATTTTATGGCTCTTTGATGTTCAGGTATTTTAAAATTGGCTTGCCACCAATTCAAACACCTTTAAAATTATATTAGCCCAACATCTTACTCTCACTCTTAGCCAGACCCTGCAACTGTTAACAGTTTTGTGTTCCCGGTCTGTCTGTCTGCCTGTCTGTCCCAAGGACTGTAAATACTATAACATTCCAAGTCCATGTTTAGACTAGGTCTGCACCATATGCTTCCTATAAGCAGAAGCGCGCCTTCAAATTTCCCATTAAAAATGATTACAAAATGCCGTAACATGAGCCTTGCCGGAACTGTAAGGACGAACATCCTAGCCGGTTCTAAAGCAATTTCACTTTTTGCGTCGCATATGCTGTCCGTAACCTTTTTTGTGCAAACTTTGAATGTTTTTTTTTTGCCAAAACAAACAACATAAATATGGATTTCTCATTAAAATGGCAAAGTTATGCCGTGTTGCCGGCACGTAGTGCTGCTCCGGAGCACGGCGCAAGCGCTCTGCTTCGCTCTCTGGCTTTTTTGGTCGCTCTCTGCTGCTGTTATGCTGCCAATGTCAATGTCGTAGCGCGCTCTCACACGGCTTTCAATGCTAGCCAAGTCACGTGCTGCCATTGAAGGAATTTCATTGCCTGTTTGCCGGCTTAGTAGTCGTCGCGCTTAACACCCGCAGACAAGCATGAGGAATACGACGTCTCCGTTGACAATGCGAGGCATTTGTCATGAAACGGATTTCCGGTTTCCATAGACAAAGCGACGCTGTCTTTGTATTCAACTTGGCACCCTTGCATACCCTGTCTTTGACACTCTTGACTTAGCGCTCTGCCCGCACACACAAACACAACTTGTTCAATTTTTTATGACAAAAGCTGGGCGAGAACCAGGAGCAGCAACAGCACGAGGAACAAGACTCAATATGACGCAAAACAACAAGAAAAAGTTTGTCTTGACTTGCCGCAAAAGTGGCTATTTAGCATTTTAGAGTAGGCAACCCGAGAAACTCGGGCCTTATTCCTGTGTCCCTGTACAAACTCAAAACCAGAAAAAAAACGTGGGCAGCATTTGGCAACATTCTTGACTTTTTGGACTTTAGGCTATGGTGCATGAATTTTTCATTAATTTCATTACAATGGGCCAACAATTGGAATTTTAATCAACGCACGGCGTTCCTTATAAATATGCAACAAAATTTGGATAACGATAATGTTTAATGTAAACGAGAGCATAAGATGCTTACGTCTGGGTCTCCTTAATGGGTGGAAACATTTGGAAAACTATTTGTGGGGCCAATCGGCTGCTAAGCTGGTTCTCATGAAAGGTGCTTAAGAGTAGGACCCAAAATTTGTATTCATTATCTGCGAGATGCTTACGAAATACAAATAATTGGTTTGTCAGTTAAGTTTTAGTGCTGCATTGTTCAACTTGGCCCAGACAGTCTATGTAAAAATAATTTACTTATGTATTGAGAGTTGCCATTCGAACAATTCCAATCGCATGCACTCTAAGCTGGAGCGTGCTCTTTCAATCGAATAAGAAATCCACTGATAGCATTCTAAGTTCAAACAATTTTACAAATTTTCTCACGAATGTTTCCATTTATCTTTCTTATCGGATCTACAACCAAAAGCTATAGATGGATAATTCGTTTTTTTATGACGATATCGTTAAATAATTTGGCATTCGGAAGTTTGGTGTTTGGTAGTTTTTTACAGTTCCCACGCACTGTATCAAATTTAGTCCCCATAGTACCGAGAGGACAAAAAAACGTTTTTGGTGCAAAATTTGTCTGTTTTGAGCTTATTTACCTATGAAGATATCGTAATCAAATTCGCCAATCAAATATCTTTTAGAGTTCTTAAGCAATATACCGGATTTAATTGCAATGTGATGGTATAGGGCATCCCAATGTCGTCCGAGCGATACCTTTTTATACCCTGTACCTATAGGTACAAAGGGTATACTAATGTATGTAATAGACAGAAGGAGGCGTGGCAGACCCCAAGTCCTTTATACCAAAATGCTTATCATAACCAGCTGGTGCGCATATTTCCGATGAAATATGAAGTTTGTTGAATCATGTCAATATCTTCCCCCGTTACCCGCAGTAGATTTTCGCGGTTTTTAACCACATCGCTTAATATTTTCATATGAAATTTAACAGAGCGATGCGTTGTGGTTACATGCATCTGTGTGTCAAAAATGAACAAAATCGGACAAATATAGCAAAAGTTATAGTCAAAAATGTAGAAATTTCACCGCCCCTTGCCTATAAACTGCGTCAATATTTGACTCTACGTAATTATGGTTACAATTGACCTAGAATCACAATTTTTGGTAAGCTGATTCATGTGGCTCTAATGAACAAATCCACATCCAAATTTGATCGATGTTTTCTCCCACACCCCGCAACATACCAACTTGAAACTTACCCCATATACTTTAAATAACTTCTTTGACGTAACATTCGAGTTTCATCGAAATCGGTAAAAATTTATGGAACTTATAGGTATAAATATCGAATTTCACCAACAAAAAATAAATTCTAATTGGAAAGTTCTTGAAGGATTATGCAGGAATAATTTTTTCGAGACAAAAGGTACAGGGTATTCCACAGGGTACCACATTTTTTTTATTAGATTTTCATGCAAATAACACTAGACAAAAAGCGTATGGTACCTGTGCGGAGGAAACTAGCGACTTTCTTCAATATTTCTATGTCTTTTGAAGATAGCTAAGATACTCAGACATTCTTCAGCAAAGAATAAAAGGTATTCTAAGTTTAATATTTTGGGAGGATTGCAAAGATGGTGTCTTGGTTCTATTGCGTTTTTGACTTAGAATCAAGAGAATTGTTTAAAACAATCATCGAACCAAGAAATTGTTGCGCACAGATTTCGATTGCAACTAAAATATGGCTATAAAATGGACCCTGTAGTAACGTTAATATTAAGTGTTACCAAGAAATTAACGTTCCCAAGGGTTACATATTTGTATTTCAGCAACAATGGGTGGCATAAATTTTTTTCCAGAATTATATGTTATTAATACATTTTATTTATATTATTATAAATTTTTTTTATACTTGTCCCTCGGCTACCACCCTCATTATTTTATTTTAATTATTACTGTAACATTTTTTTATTTATTTTTTAGATTCAGAATTGAAGTAGCTTATTGAGAAAGATATGCTTATTTTTGTGAGGCGCTATTGTACTTAGTACCTTAGAATACTTTCAAATAAGCAAAAGTCCTCGAATTGGAATAAAATCAAGCTTAAAGTTGAATGTTAATGTTCTTTTCGAAGTTCCAATAAATATCATGACTTGTCTCAAGATATTCTAGGTCGAAGCTCACAAAAATTGTTCGGCACATTAAGGTCGAGATTAATAAATCTACAGCTTAAAAAATTATGTTTTTTTTTAGCGATCTCTAAACTATATTATTTATTAGATCTAGGTTATTTTTAGAGGCTTAGGGCACTCCCTCGCCTTTAAAAAAACTCAAATATTTTGTATGTAAAGGTTTTTATACCCTGCAGCCAAAGAGTTAGTGGTATAGATTTGTGTTAGTGTATCTATCAAAAACTCAGAGACTTTAAAAGTTAGAGATACCAAAATTTCCCAAGCATTAATTCATCTCGATATCTTGTCCCGTTCCTCTTTAACAGTTGCATACATACATTAAAAGCAACCCGGTCGAAATTAGGTTTTCGGAAGAAACCTTTAAAAGAAATTGTATGAAATTAAGACCATTTTTATTATAAACTGAAAAAATATTACATAATTTTTATTGATAAACAACGTGGAGCCAACTAAGTAAGTATGTAAACTCATGGGCGTACCCAGGAGGACTTAGTTTTGGGGTGCAAACCACTCTCGTAACTAGGAGTTTTCTTAATAATCGGTCCATATGTTTTAAGCTCCCCGAAACTAATTTCTGGCCATATTGTTGTGTAGACCAGTGCTCCGCAAACTTTTTATGTTCAAGGTACACCTATCAAATCAAGAAATTTTATTTAATATTTATTTATTACTAAAATCAATATACCTTATATGAAAATTATCTTCACAAAAACTTGATTTATTTTTGACACGCTTTGCGGAACAATGTTGTAGACTAATGTGAGCCTTATTAACAATAAAACGTTGACACTTAAAGAGAACATCCCCTATATCTCTGTACAATCAATTAGACCTACAAATCTCGTATTAATAAAAAATTTTTTGTTCTATAATAGCTTTTTTTAGGTGGACTTAGGGCAAAATTTTTTTGTATTTTTTTTCGTTTGATTTTGTGGAATTTGAAAAATTTTGTTCAACCGCATATTTAAGTAGAAAAGTGTTTATTGTTTATCCGTTTTGTATTTGGTGAGAAATTTGTGGCCAAAATACAATCTGTTTTCATCCCTGTCCCTGTCCCTGTCCTCTTAAAGCACAACACTTAATCGAATATTGATTATATAGCCCATATACTCAAACTACATTATATTAATGATATTGTGGCCTATATAAGAGACTTTTATATACGACTTGTTTGCATGGCTTGCAGCTTGCGCCGATATTTTCATTTTTAGGTTAACGACGCTTGTAATTATGCCACATAATTTTATATGCCACAAAATATGTCGAGTTGTATTTAAAATAAAATTTGCTGAGCTGTTAAGCAGCTTTGTGTGCACTTTACGGTTCGTTTATTTTCATAAAATGAACCTAAAAGTATGCTGCACAAAATGCTTATTAAGATGAGCTCTTCGAAAAAACTATCATTGTGTTTGGGTCTGCCTGCTTTATAAGGCCCCAAGGTATGCTATTTAATTTTGTTATAGCCATAATAATGATTAGCCATGCCTTGGGACACATTTGACCCAGCTGTAAAGCTATTTGTATGCTGGCAAACAAATGTCAAAATTCTAAGGAATTTCAAAATGAAACTATTTTGCTTAGCCATTAATTTGTTATCTTAAGGTTAAGCAGCACTTAAGCATCAATTTAACCCCGCAGAAAAGTAAACAACAATCTTTTTAAGTCGTAAACCCCTCTTAGAATAGACTGCGCCAACAAGGGTTAAGGCATTAGACAAATTAAACTTAATGTTAACTCTTTTTCTCTGTGGCACACACTCTCTAGCCAAATAACAATAACAACCCCGCCGCATACGAATATCGGTCTGTCTGTTGGTCCGTCTGTTTGTCTGTTTGTCTGTCTGTTAGTGTTCCGAGAGACATTTAACAGATACCCGCAGTTCCACTCAAATGGCCGCAGTAACCACCGAAAATTACTGCCACAATTTATGTTTATGTGCACCATGGAGTGTCTGCGTGTGTGGCAGTAAACTTTTGCGCCGGTAGATTTTTATAGTTCAAGTTCGACATTTAAGCCAAGTAGGAAGCATCCAACATAAAAAAAAAAGGGAAATCCCATATTGTAAAAAGTTCTTGCATGTAAATTTACAACTTGCTAGTTTTGTTGTCCAAAAGTTTAGCCTTTTTATGGCATTTGTTGGGCTAATTCAGGTTTAGTCCCAAATATCATTTGGGAATGCCAAACTGTGGTAACCATTGACTATGCGATATTCTATAGCAAGAAGAATACTTCGAATTTTTTTGAATTTGGCAGTACATAAAAACGGTTTGGTGTATGCACTACACTGTTAACCAGGCTTGTTATGAAAGAGGATACACAAAAGTATGAATGTGTTAGCGTAATGAGCGAAAGTTCGGTCCGTGCGGACTAAGGCACAAATATTATTGGTGGGCAGAAATGCAGAAGTGCCGTAAGTAACCATAACCAAATATGCAGAAATGTAGAAGTGCCAGATAAAGTTATGAATTTTTCACATTACAATATATATTTTTCGATTTTCCACTGCCAAGAAATAGCAAGTTCAATTAAAATAAAATGGTTTCACTTACTTTTGTACATGTTAATAGTAACTGTTTGTAGATAGCTTTTCAAACCACAGATGTGCAGATGTGCCCTACTTTTCTCTTATTTATTTTAAGTTTCAATTTAAGGTATTTCTAATTTGATTTTGACACTTTCTGCATACAGTAAAATTGTAGCAAATCGTGCTTTTATACGGAAGTCACCATTAGTTTGGATATTTTCGCAATTTTGACTCAAAGGAATTTATTTTTTTTCATTAATTTATACATATACTATTTCAGATGGCTTTTATTATTATACTGCTCGAAATCCATAAAAAATCATATTTTTTGCACCTTCAACGTTTTATGCGGAGATCTGCTAGATTTTAAAGCGACTAATGCTAAGGTTTGGCAGATTTTGTTTCTTTTTTATTTTTTAACGAAATAAAACTTTTTAGGAGTTAATAAATAACAGTATGGCTGGAGAGGATCAAAGGGTGCATATGCTTATGGTATCCGCAAAAAATCGGCACAAGACGAAACAAAGCTGGCGGTGTTGAATGGTCGATGGTTGACGGTCGAATAATTTGATTGCTTTATTACTTTTTATTCTAAACGCGTTTGACTGCTATCCATTTATTGCAAATCTCCACAAAAAAAAACTCGAATAAAGACTTATCCTGACACGACCATGTTTATCTTATGTTTTTGGAGTCACTCATTTGGGATGCGCACTCCGTTTGAGCCCAACATTATTATAATTAGTTATTCAATATTTTTTTGCGGGGCTATGTTATGAAAACTTCGATTCTGTTACGCATGACATATTCAAGATACCTTTTTCAAACATTCCATATAGAGTATCAAAAATAAAAAAAAAGGAGCATATAGAATGTCGAAAAGGTAAGCTGAACCGTTGAGATTTGTTTGCTTATGCCACTGAGGCGTGGCGGTCAAACTCGAGTGGTCTTTATGAACTACGGAAATGTAATTTGGCCAGACGGTAGACGGTAGACAGCATTCCAGCAGATAGCAGAATATTTCATTTTTTACGCTACTTTATGAAAATGTATAGCCTACTTATTTGGGCGCTCTCATCTCTCTGCCTCTCTGGGGCTAACATTTGCATGCCAAACATGTAGCTCTGTCGCACTGATTTGGGGGCGTACATCTAATTTATGCTTTATTTATGCAAGAATATTGATGAAGATGCATGGGAATACTATATGGAGAATAGTCCAAGAAATGAGAATACGAGAGAATGCTAATACGTGGCTTACAAAAATAGACAGAAATGTACAAAAATAATTCAATTAAAATGAATAAATTGCCATGATGCCCACAAAAGCCAACCAATTGACTTTGACCTAAAGTTCTGTGACTTGGTTGCCCAAGAAGTTTTCCCAGCTAGACAAGTCAATTTCAATCGTACTGGGCGTAAAAAGCAATTCCCTGACATAACATGCAAATAGCAAAGCCAACTGTGCTGACATTGCAACAGTATACCAGGGCATTAGACCCTGCCCCCTGGCTGACTGACTCCTGGCGGCTGTTTTTAGTTTCGGGCTAGAAAATTGTTTTGCTGTCGTCGCACTCGTTTCCATCGTTGTCGTTGGCGTTGTTTTCGCTTGGCTGCCTGTATCCCGCCCAGCCAAGTGGTTTGGAAAATTGAAATGATTAATTGTTTTGCCAAATGTTGGCACTTGACTCTCAAGTCTAGCTGTTGCCTTAGAGCTCCAACAGTCTGCGTCACAAGTTGTAGTTACGTATTGATTGCCCCCCACTATGGCCTACAGTTTTTGGCAAATCACAACACAATTTTTATTGACAGCTGCGAATTTGTTTGTGACACTTGGCGCCCTATTCCTTGAGAAATTTTTGGCGTGGTAAATTGACAAGCTGGCGACAGTTATTTGTCAGCTGAAGCCGCTTAGAGTCTGTCCAGGATTAAGTACGGTAATAGAAAAAGTAATGGCCTTGTATAGGGCTTATTTGGTTGGCATTTGGTAAATGGGAAACATTGCAAAAAACAATTGTCTTTTCACAACCAAAGTTTTTGCTTTGTTAATGTATCTTTGAGAAGTTGCTGTTAAAATTTAGCCAAGTTTTATAGAGTGTTTGTGGCTTGACTAAATGGTATAACAGTTAACATGCAGACCGGTTGCTGTCCGTGCTAAATTGGCATAACAATGTGCAACAGACAATCTGGTACGTTTAGGTTGGAAACATAAAAATATTAAAGTCCGATCTTAATATATTTTTTTCCTGCCATTTGTCAAAGTGCTTAGGAAGATAGAAAACGTTCCACATAGAGTAGTTTAATTTTTACTTTGGCAGTAAAGATATTGAGTCTCTAATTACGCTGAGGAAGTTAGCTAAGCCCTAAAAGTATCTTGCCATCTAAGGCCAGTCTTTTTTATATACTTGTTTGTGTGCGTTTTTGCGTGCTCCCAATTCCACATTTTATTCTGTCGATATCTCTTACTCTTTGTTGGCACAGCTCTACACTTTTTGATTGAAATTAATCATGACTGTGCTATTCTTATTACAAGGCGAATTTTTTTCAAGCAAGGCGTGAACTATTTTTTATTGAAGGCATGCACATATAGCAAAAATTCGTTTTTTGTTTGTGCATTTCATTTTTAATAGAATCAAAAAAAAAAATTTTAACAAAATTTTCAATGAATATCGAACTTAAAATTGGCATAAATATAATCTAAGAATATTGAAGAACATTTAGAAAATCATACTTTACCAATTCATTTTAATTCCTCTTGCAATAAAGTGCTCCGATTCGTTAGGTTACCTGGATGAAACTATTTCAATATATGTATGTATGTATATATACATATATTCTCTATATAGCTCTCAAAGTCAGCCGCCAAACTAGCGCATTCGAGTGATAAACAAGGCATCAACACATATCCCAAAATTTACAAATCTTAAGTCCTTTAAAATTTCCCTAGTGCGCATGTACAGGAGATGTCAGTAATTTTTTATTTTAGGCAAAAGGAAACTAATTTCTTAGCTGGGGTTCGCTATTCAATGTTAATAAGTTGTGATTCTTTTATTTATATTTCGTATTTTATCTGATATATAACATTTATTATGAATGAATTGTTTAAAAAAATCCTGCAGTGGTTTTTTTTGATTTTTTTATATTTTAGTGCGCAAAACTAGCTCCTATTGCAGAAAGGGTGTGTGAATATAATAAAAGCCCAGTTTCATTTCTATGCTGCACTATTTCTAAAAATGGTGTGTGTCTTGGCTTAACTTCTCGTCAGTTGGGATATTTCAACAAATAGAGAACCAACTAAATTGGCATAAAAGTGAGACCAGTTAGGGTGCAGTTCTATGATGACGAAAGGATTTAAATTCGAATAGTCCGAAATGTAATTGGGAACACTTTTAGGGAAATAAGGATTATATAAGTGGTGGCAAAACTGGAAAAGTACCTGAAAGCAAAGTTATTTTGATGGTTAAAAGGAATGTACCAGGACTTTTCCATTTTGCCTTTTAAAAAGGAAAAAAATTATGCCAATTTGCCAACTAAAATGTTCATCACATTCAAGGGAATTTGAAGAATGTTCTTTGATATTTAAAGGAATTTTTTTTTAAATTGTTACCATTATTTTATTGTCAAAAAGCCTTTATCTTTTCAATTACATATGGGCATTTCCAGGATTGCAGTACGCGACATTCGTAAGCCTTTAAAGTGCAAAAAAGTAAAGAAAAAAAATAATTTTTTTTTCTTGTGTTTATTTTTTAATACTCTTTTTGTAGCTGTATATGTAGTGTAAAAGATAGGATCTGTAAATTTATCGTTTTCAATATATTGGCAATAAACCTGCGATTTAGTACGCGACAAAAATAGAAGTCGTTTTGCGACTGCATCCACAAAAATGTAAAAATCTTCGAAATAATACAAAATATTTAAAAGCAATTAATTTTTATCTAATGTAAAATATTGTAGTTTTCTTTTACACTTTATTTTGTTAAAATGTATATACTAGTTTTTTTTTTATAAGCTTAAGTCTGATTAAGTACGAGACCATTCAGTACGCGACATATTTTTCCACCTCTTTAGTTTTATGAATTTCTTCAAGTAATTTTTAAAAATTCTTGTACTTATTTACATTAATAATAAGAAAATATAAATGTTTATGTGTACAAAAAGTGATAATTCAAGAGAAGTGTGAAACGAAAAAAGTAAATGAAAAACCTTAACAAATTAGACTGAAAATCACTCAAAATGTAGTAAAAACAAGAAAAACCTAAATATCTTCAGTTTTCAGGCCAATTATTTATGCAAATAAATAAGAAAAACTGTAAAATCAATGTCTTAGCAAATTCAACCCATTTTTGACTAACAATGTTCAGAAAAATCCCGCTTTTCTTAACATTGTATTTTTTGACCCTGGTTGACATTTCTGTGGAAACGCCCATATATGTTTTTCAAGAGTTATTTAGACAAGGTTATTAACTATTGGATTGGGTCATATTTTATAGCATAGGGATTTCTCAACTTTTCAGCTCCAATTTGTACAAAATAAAATTGAATGTTTTTCTCGCTTAAAGGCTAATACGCAGCAGTGTAAAACCGCGTGAAAGAAAACAAAACTGCCGGATTCTGTACCATGGCTTTGAACTGGCAATTTTCCGCAAAATGTGAATAATTGAATTGCAATATTAATTCACTTCAAAATTCATACGTCTCTACAAAATTTTCCACACTCTGCGTATAAAATTTGAGTTTACCCACATACTCCGTTTTTTCTTAAGTTTCGCAAATAACTAGGCAATAATCACAATAAAAATAATAAATATTATGTAATATTTTCATATGGCGATTCATTTTCGCACTTTGTATTATTTTATGCACTTATAACCAAATTTGAACAAACAGCTGATTTTTATATTTACTTTATGGCAGACTTTGGACTTTGGGATCCCCTCTACCACCACATTACAATCCAATCCCATATATTGCTTAAGAACTCCAAAAGAAATTTATTTGCCAAATTTGGTTACGATATTTTTGTAAGCAAACAAAAAACAGACGAATTTTTCACCAAACACACAAAACACAACGAATTTTGCACCAAACACTTCAACTATGGTTATATTCATAGATTTAAACATTTTTAGGAAAACTCAAGGGATGCTCAATGAAAATATATGAGATGCTTAACTATTCTCTGAGCAAGGACATACAATTTTTTTTAACGACTTTGACGTCTTCCGTTCATGAGTCATAGATCTCAAATAATTTCAGCTTCTGCGGTTCGGTAGGATTCTATAAAGGCGAAAGGCTGCCGCATTAAAAATTATTATTATTATATTATTGTTATTGTTATGAAGTAGTGTCCAACACTGCAGCAACTGCTTATATTGTTATTAAATAAAAGTGTTCCATTTTTATGAATTTATCAAATTTTTAATTGCGAATTGCACAAACGCACGCACATTTTTGTAGATTTTTTAATTTTGTAGCTGGTTAAAATTTTAAATTGATTTTAATGACAAGCCAACAAAACAAAACAAAATGAAGGCGCGATGGTAAATTTTCTCCTCGTCAAGTCTGTCGATGGTAAATTTTCTCTTCGTCAAGTCTGGCGATGGTAAATTTTTTTCTCAAAGCAGCGCCATCTACATGTCAATTGCCCTACCTATAAAATTTTTTTCTCGCACAAAATAAGTAGCAGTTTTTTCTTTCACGCGGTTTTACACTGCTGCGTACTAGCCTTTATACATAAGTTTGTGTGAAAATATTTAAAAATTTAATATATGAATTATTATATTATTAATATTTTTTTATGAAATATTTTTTATATGAAAATTTTAACAAATCTGTGCTAAAATTATTTTGTCTCAACTTTATAAAAAAGGTTAGTTTTAATGGATTACACCAAGTTTCAAAATGAAAAATATTACTTTTTATTATTACTTTTTGATAAAAAAATTTTCAAATAATTTATTTTCTAAAAATATTTTATGTTATATTTTCTTTTAAACATAGTAGAAGGTTTCAGTGGAAACTTGCTATTATACTTATATATTATTATTTTATTACTATTATTTAGTATATTTACTTATTGTCAGATTGTAAAAAAATAAGCTGAAATTCTACGTTTAAAAGAGAGTTTCATATATAAATGTGGTACCTCGAGCGTTTTGCACGATTTTTTTTTTTCTAATTCAATAATTTTTTTTTTTTTATTTACAATGAAAATACAAATAAAAAAATGAAATGTTGAAGAAAAAACATTGGCTTACATTTTGAAAAGGGCGCAAAGGGCTACACTAATCCGACTTTATTTTCCTGCCAATATTTTCTTAAGAATGTCTTCAATTAGCCGTAACAATTGTCTTTGCCATTTTGCGAACCCGCTAATATTTTGATAAGCAGAAAAAAACCAATGCTAAAAATACTACAAGTTTTAATGCCTTTTTTCAATTAAAAAATAATTTCCAGCAACCAATTAGAATAGAACTGCAGAAGTTTCGGGATCTTGCAAAAATACTATCCAGCATATTTTCAAATCGTTTTTATCCACTCCAAATCTTTTGCGCTTTAATACCATAAATTATTAAAAATATATTTTTGCTTTATATAGTGCGCGTATTTGACGGAAGGCAAATAAATAAAAATTAAATTAAATTAAATTTTTTATGAATGTTTTCTCAGTGTTGATAATGCGAAAAAAATTTGCTTATTTTTTATAAAAAATTTAATTTAATTTTTAATTTTTTGGTTTCCGTCAAATACGCGCACTATATAAAGCAATTCTTTTTTTCTTTATTACATAAATTTTATAATCACATAACTTGTAACTTTCTCAATGCCCTTGGTGCTCCTGAAACTTCACAGCAAAAACTTTATATTTTTCCATTGTCTTAATTGCAAAAGCCGTAAAAAATACGTAACTCAAAGATTTTATAAACAATTTTATCTGTAAAAGTGACTCAGCTGTCTGACTTCTCTTGCAAATCTCGTCCATTTTGCTTGTGCACCCTCTGTTCCCTTGCCTTAAATCCATTGTGTGAGTTTTTCTAATTTTTTCTGGCGCATTTCTATCTTTGTTTTGCATAAATTTTCACTTTGTTTTTACCAACATGCATTCACTAGATAGATACCTAGGGACGCTCTTTAACACAAAGTGTGTGTATGTGTGTGAGTATCTATGTGCCTTAATTTTCGTTTTTTTTGCGTCGACTATGCGCGACTGAGATTGTTCTATTGAGATAATATTCAGTGTCGCCGTTTTTTAATCCTTTACCCAATGACTGCGACGACCAGGACAAAGAGGACAACCAGGACAACCCTTTTTTGCCTGGACGAGACTGCCTTGGTTGACTGCATACACGCGACGCCTGCGTCCGCGTCCGCGTCCACATTGGACATTTTATAGTTATTGCCGAAATTCCCCAGATGGCTTTAGCAATTTTTGTGCTATTTACATTTTATTTTGTTGTTGGTACGAGTATCTGTGTATGTTGGAGACCTCGTATGTAAATTGCTATGCTATTGTTTTATTGTCACAGCGGGGAGCACTGTTGGGCTATCAATGAAAAACATGATGTATATATGGAAGGAACATTTTGTAATAAAAGCCAAAACGAATATAAAGTAAACTCAGCAACTTATTCCCCTTTAGCTGGAAAGATTGTTTTGCAAATAGCTGATGTCTTGGGGTTCGCGTAGAACCTGGGTAAAGTCCAATTGCAAATCATTTAAAAGACAACGACGAAGGAATAATTTGTTTAAGAATACTTTTTTAACCTAATGGGTTTTGTGCCAAATATTTTTACTGAACTTATTTTTGGCACTTTTTTATCCTTTGTTGATGCTCCTTTAACCTTTTCTATTTAACGAGACGATCGATGCTACTTCAAAGCGATAAAATAGTATAATATACGGTACACTTTTTAGCTCGATCTCTTTGATTTTCATGATTTTTTCCATATGTTATAGATGTGCTAACCAAATTAAATTCAATTAAATTTTTTTGGCAAAATTCCGATTACTTTACGATTTATAGATAACTAAATATTAAGATAGACTTTTCTTTAAGCCATATTTCGTCAGGTCTTAGCTCCTGGTCGCTTTATAGTTAGATTAGAGAACATGTTAAAATTGTTATCTTAAAGTCTCTGCTTATTTATATAAAACCGACCCCAGTTTGATCAACTAAAATTGAGAGTACATTTTGTTTTTTTTCAAACATCATATTATGAAAACCTTATAACTGCATATCCACGCGATGAGTGTTACGGTAAAACTAAACCTGAAAGAAAGAATAAATAGATTTCGGTTGGATGGGATTCGAACCTGTGACTCAGGCAGACTAAAGGTTTTGAGGCCAACACTCTACCAACTCAGTTACCCCATGAGGCGATTTGAGATACGACCTCTGAAGTTCTATAAAGCGATTGTCACCGATATTTATGGTCCGATTATAATGGGTTTTATCGATAGATTTTTTAATTTCACACATTTTACCCATACAAACTAAAGATGAATCTTTGAAATGGTAAAAAAAATATAGCGTATTAAAATTACTTGGAGAAGGAATGGGCGCATCAAAGGAAAAAAATAAATATAGTCTGCCTACACAAAGGGGGATCCAAAACTCAATTTTAGTTATCCTAGCTCTAATAATCTTCAAGATGTAGGGTTTCATTTGAACAGACAGATAGCCGGACAAACGCAC
This sequence comes from Chymomyza fuscimana, assembly GCA_949987675.1. Lineage (NCBI taxonomy): Eukaryota > Metazoa > Arthropoda > Insecta > Diptera > Drosophilidae > Chymomyza > Chymomyza fuscimana. The sequence goes on along the minus strand of OX465088.1, from coordinate 55,256,606 downwards.
AGACTTGTGTTTATATCAATTTCTTTGCAGGGGTCTTCGGCGTGCCATTTTGCATGCTGCATATAAAGGGTCATCAATCTTGAGGTTTGTTTTTTAAATAAAAAAAATGACTCTAATGCTTCAATCGTAGCTGGATTATCCACAAACAATTAGACTTAACTTAGCCCCAAAGGAAAAAGTCTAACGGTGTGATATCACACGATCTTGGTGGCCAATTCACCGGTCCGGAGCGTAAAATTAATTGTTCACCGAATTGGTACGGGCTGTGTGGCAAGTAGCGCCGTCTTGTTGAAACCAAATGTCGTCGAGATCTCGGGCTTCAATTTCAGGTAGGAAGGAAATAATCCGTTATCATGGTGCGATAACGGTCATTGACGGGTTACGGTCTCACCAGCGTAATTTTTAAATATGGACCGATGATTCCACCGTCTCAAATTTGTTGATGGTAAGGCGAATAGTGGTCTCAGTAGGTCGATTATAGCGACCATAAAATGGCCTAAGCGCGTGAAAAACATTCTTTACAGAACGCGAATTTTCGTAATATAATTGTACGATTTGTAAACGTTATTCGGGTGAAAGTTTTTCCATGATGAAATGGCAATGAAAACTGAATAAAAAACACATGGCAACTTGCCAGTACTCACGCGCTGTTTATCAAAAAAACCTTATTGAAAAAAACCCTCAAGATTAATGACCCTTTAGTACAATCTTATAATAGGTACACATTATCTTATGTTGTAACCTATACAAATTTCGCGGAATGTCTGACGAAAAATGTTTATTAATTTAATACAATTAACTAAAATATAATTTATGGATGGAAATATCAAGCCGAGCCAGGTCACGAGATACCTGATCTTTCCATGTCATGGGGGTCTCACTCTTCCGCGCTTACTACCAGTGCCCATCGTTTCGAAGGCTTTCTTCGCTGGAGCATCGTCATCCATTCTCGCATGACTTAGCCAACACAGCCGCTGCAATTTTATACGCTTAACTATATATATCATACAGCTCATCGTACCAACGTAAACGGTACTCACCGTCAACGCAAGAGGGACCAAGAACTTACGTAAAATTTTCAACCGAAAACTCCTTAGGCTCGCTCACCACTGTTCGTCATCGTCCATGTTCCTGCGCCATACATAAGGACGGGTAAAACGAGCATTTTATAATGAGTTGTCCTTGTCCGGTGATAGAGGGTTCGACTTCCTAATTGCCTAATTAGCTCAAAGTAGCACCTGTTGGCAAGCATGATTCTACGATTGATCTCATGACTGACGTTATGGTGTTAATGTTGGCTCCTTGCTGGACAATGTCCTTTACTACATATTGCCCAAGACTCCGAGAGGGCTTCTGTGTCGACAAGAGGTATTTGGTTTTGTCCTTGTTCACCGTAAGACCCTCTCGCCTTGCCTCTTCAGGCAAAAATATAATTCAATTGTCGTAAAATCGTAAAATGCGCTACCACCTTAAGGTAATAGTTTTAAAATTTCTATAAAAACTTAAGACTTTAAGGGAAATGAAAGAAAGAATGTGGTTGAATTAGAGTACTCGTAAAACTTTCTAGCAGCTTTCATCAGCTATTTTTCAAATTCCCATACGAAATATATCAGAACTTGTTTAAATACCATAAACCTTAAATAAAACAACAACTCAAGTCAAAAGAACAGTTCAATTTATGAATTTCCCTTAAGTACTAAACGAGTGCTACCCCTTCGAATTAATGACGTCACATATCAACCTGTTAAACTTGCTGCTTACAATACTCCGATGCATAGGGGAAATTACCCCAGGCCTACTGTTAAGGGGTAACTTCCAACCCTCATGTCTTTGGTGCATTGAACTAAGCCGGCAAACCATCGAAGGCTAAGGTCAATTGCATATCCTTGCATGCTGCCTTCCAGTGCCCAAAATGTCCTTTGTTGGAAATTTCCCTCATACTGTCTGGCCTGCTTGTTGACTGTTGGCGTTGTGCTGACTGCTTATCCTGTCAGTGCTTGTTTGGCTTTAGTGGCGCGCGGTTGTCAGAAAGGAGCTTTGTGTCATTGAACGTAACACGTAGCTCGTATGTGCTGCAATTTACGTACGCGCGTATTTTTTTGTGCTCTTACGGCCGGAAACATTCTTTAGCAACTGTGGATTAACATAAAGAATGTTTTGCAGGCTGCATTAAATATGCATGGAAATAATCAAATCAAAGAATATTCAAAATGTGAAGTGTAAATTGAGCAACGGATTTAAAATGCAAAAATTGCAAATAATATCAAAATCGTGTAATCCTTGTGAAAATAGCAAGAAAACTGCGGTTCCAAAAAAACAAAACATACAAACGACAAAATCCCTAAAAAAGTAACACTTTATGCATAAAAAATTAGCAGTTAGCCTTTGTTTAGAGCCGGTCCTGGCCAAGTAAAGCCAAGCTAAGTGCCGCCTAAAAGTATGCAAACACGTAAGCAAATAACGTGCTAAAAGTGTGCAGAGCATAAAAAGGCTGCTAAAGACGGGTAAAAACAAACAATAAATAGCAAAACACATACTCAACACACAAACTCGTTCAAACATACGAGGGCAGTTTAATGGGAAAATATACAAAGATGACGTTTTGAATAAAAGATAATTTTACGCGAATAAATTGTTGTTTCTCAAGATAGTCTCCTTTTAGTTTGATATGCTTTTTTTATCTCTTACAATAAAAATTAATCCATATAGAATTTTGTGTGCGTGATGATTACTTTACTCGACACAAACCTCTGTTTCTCAACAAAGTCTCGTTTGTTTGGTTATTTTCTCAAATAATAGGTTTTCCGAAGGATCTCAATATAAGCGTTTGCTTAGCTCTCCATTCGAACCAAAACTCTGTTTCTCAACATAGTCTCCTTTGGCATTTAGTAGGTTTTCTGAATATCCACAATATACGTCTGTTTCGGGAATATACTTTTCATTGGAGCCAAATGCCTGCAGAGTATACTAGATGGGATAGTCCAATTTTTGGGTTTTTGTCACAACGCACGTGTGCACCACTGCTTGGTGATGTTATGAGGACACTTTGGCCTTCGCTAAATGCGCTTGCTTCAAAGCAATGAAATGTCTGTCTTAAAGCTTTAAATAACATTTATCGGTGATCATTTTAGGACTTTTAAGGTAATCGATGTAAACCTTAGATTTCTTTGGATGACGTTAGCTTACTTAAGTCCACAGGTCCTTATCTTATAGGCCTTATTATGGATTCATTTTTCGTCCACACTTAAGGAACGGCTTAAATCTGACGGTTGAACAATGCCAAAATCTTCTTTGAAGTAACAGTTGCGTTTAGGGTCGAGTGTGAGCAGTCGCGCCACCCATCACATGGATACAATATTAATGTAAAATGTGGTGTAACCGCTTAGTACCAATTTCATACTTCGATCGTCTATCCACAGATTTTTTTCGACGATTTTTCGAGACCAATACTTTTGGGTGGCCTGGACGTCACGGAGCTCAGTCAGACGTTTAGTAGTATATTTCTTAACCATTGAAATTTATAGTGCAGAGTACCCCTAGTATTCATGTCGCTTGTGGATTTTTTATAAAAAATATGCTTGCTGAAAGCACACAACAACTTTTTCCCATACAGTGTTGCATTTAAAGTCGCCACGTGGTAAATTCAAAAAGTCACCGACTCATCGAACTGCCCTCGTTCAAACACTTACATAGCGCGCATAACGAAATAATCATAACCACCATAGACATTACCAGGACTGCTACTGTTTGTTTCTATGTGTTTATGTGTGTGTGTGTATGTTTGGCACCACTTCCGTTTCCTGTTTTAATGTTTACGTTTGTGGCTGGCATTTCCGTGCTGTCGCGACATTTTTTGCCATTCTCTATCAGGCTAAGGCCATATGTGTGGATTTTTGAGCTAATGCAGTGACAGCATTTAGGCGCTTTGGCCGCCCCAAAACAAAATAAAATAATAGATAATAAAAAATAATGTCGTCTTTTTGGCTTAGCAACGACTACAAACAGGAAGTCTCAACGTTATCGCTGTAGCAGCAGTTTATTTAGTATACATATAAGCAATGTATATAGTCTGCTTTTAGGCCTTCGACAGGCAATTTGCTGGCTGGGTGTGCGTGCCGCCAGTCGATTATGGTGCTTTCACTGTGTAATAAAAATCAGCTCGCAAATCTTGGTGTGCCTAAAAGTAGGCTATCTTTAGCTATTGTATCTTAAATTAGATTAGATGATGTGCCATAATGAAGCTGTGTCGCTCGTTCCATTTGTCGCCTAACATTTACATGCGCAATATGTAAACAGTCGGAACAAAAATTATACGACCATCCTTTACCTATCAACTTGGTCTTCTTTTAATTGGCCCACAATTAAAATAAACAAAATATAGATCCTTAGATAAAACCATTAAATCATTATTTGCTGAAAGCGAAATTAAACTAAATATAAATCGTATTTTTGCTCGTACCGAAAATGAAAATATTAGAGCGTAAAAATTATTTTTCTTGTCTTTTACCAAGTCATCATAGGCGTATATTTTCTTTCACTCAGTGATTTCATAGATGCAATTTTTTGCTTACTATGGCACTTGTCCACTAAAATATTCTTGCATATGCTTGTACATTTTGTCAAGTAGATCATCCGTCCATCTCCAGCTATATAATTTTTCTTTCATGGCTTCAGTAAGCTTTTCCATACATTTTGAAAGGGCTTTAGTTTCGAAATAGTTATATTAAGCTTATCTAAAAGAAGTTTGACAAACTGTAACCCCTTTTTCTTTGTAAAGATAAGAATAAATAGCTTGCGATCAGCGACAGTTCCCGTTTAAAGATTTTGGTTCACAGCATTTTTATTCGGGAAGACTATATCCCAATTATTTTTCAACAAAAATCTGATATTCCAATGCATTTACAAATAAGATATCATAACCAGAAGCTGTCTGTAGTTGGTCTGCTTCTGGATTTCGCTTCACACTTTTTGAGTGCTAGAAAAAACAATTTTTATTTTTTTTGTGCTTATTTAGCCGCTTTGCCGAACAAAAATGTGCGAAAAATGGAAAAGTTCGCATATGTCAGCCGTTTAAATATGCTGCTAAGAGTGTCCAAATAATTTTTGGTCTGACTGTGCACACAGACTCTCGCACACGTGTGTACACGCCCACAACAATTTCATATGGCATGCTTGAAGGCGCATAAGACGCCATAGCTGTTGCTGTTTGCCGTGCTTATTATGCGGTAAATGTTGCGAAAGAGGTGCACATAAACAATACGTGCTTCCAGCGAAAGGTTGCCTAATTTTCCTAGAGAGCAAGAGAGAGTGGGTTGGGGCTAAACTTTTGACGTACGTGCTGCCTAAGCTGCTTAAAGTTGTCTGCATGTAGTTCACTTGAGTGTGTGTGTGTGTATGCATGTGTTTGTGGCAAGAAGCTGGGGCAAATAAGAAAAGGAAGTGCTTTTCAATATGCTCGTAACACTTCAAGTACAAATCATAGCATGCCAAATCAATTGTAATGTGAGGTATTTCAAGAGCTCAGAGCTTTTATTTTTAAAGGAAACTACCAAAATCTATCAAGTATCATATGAGTTGCATATAAAGTGGAGTACTTACTAGAGTCTTGCACAGCTTTATGCGCTAGCAATCAACACTGAATGACTACCTCTTCACTACAGATTTTCAATGAAAATTAAGTACTATAACTGAGTTTCATTAATCACAACGTTTCTAGGCAACGATTTTAGAGAAGAAAATTAAAACAGTCTTGACAAGCAATCTAAGTTATTTCTAAGAGGCTGATACCATTGCGGGCATTTTCATTATAGGTACAACGTTTTTTGCTGATATATGCTCTTTCCCATAAAATTTGAATAGTTAACCAGCACTGCAGTTGAAAGATTCTTCAGGGAAAGGTTATAAGATGATTTTATTTTTACTTCACTTACTCACTCGTTTTGTTGTTGTACTAATTAGTATCTTATGACGTCATCACGATGGCTCGTTAATATTACAGTGCATTACAGTAACTTTACTTTGTCTTTTGTATGTCATCGTAGTGTAACTGTATTTATTTTTAAAAACTGATAGACGTGCTTATAAAATATATCTATACGTAGTACTTCTCCCTCGGTTTTTGACCTTTAGACCAATTTTTTTCTAGAAACCAGTCAAATGTTTTATTCAAGTTATCGAAATTTGTCTTTTTGCTGAAAAAATTTAAAACTTAAAGACACGTCCTTAAAGGATCTGTCACAAGAATAAAGAAAAAATTTATTTAAACAAGTATTTTAAGAAAAGCGAATTTTCTGTTTAAGGCCTACAGCAGAAAAGAAAAACGCGGTTAAACAAAAACTGCAACTTATTTAACTTCCAGTGCGAACAGTTTGAAATTTTTGGTCGTTGCCCTTCTTTTTGTGGAATTTTTAAACGTTTTTGTGGTATTTATCGACATTATGTTGGCGTTTTTCTCGGAATCAGCTGTTGTTGCTTACAATTGTTAAACTTTTAAAAGTGTCAATTAAAACAAATGAAAAAATTATATGAATTCCTTTTTGTGATCAACGTCATATCGCAGGTTGCTATGCAAATAATAGCTGCCAAATTATAATATAATAATGATAAATTATAATTAAAATAATATCTACTTTGATTGGATTTTTTTGGTGTTCCAAATATTCCTCAAAAGGTTCACAAAAATAATTAATACTAAACGCTTTGCAAATAATGTTCTACAACTATTCCACAAATATATATTGTGGCGGCAAAACAATCTATAATTTACAAAAAAAAAGGGGGCAACACTGTTTCTGCGTACCACTTATAGACAAGTTTGTATCTTTAGAAGTTTTTGAGCAATATACGGGATTTTGAACCAAACACGTTTTTTTGAACGATCGATCCTATGGGTGCTAAATTATATAGTCGACCGATTTTGATGAACAATACAGAGCTTGAGAACTGCAAAAAACATTTGAATGCCAAATTTGGTAGCGATATCTGTATAAAAAAACGAGTTATTCATCTAAAACTTTTGGTTTTTAAAACCAATTTACATTTTCCACTTTTTACAAAAATTCCTGTTATTTCCACATTTTTTCTCCGATTTTAATAAACAGCCACTCATTTTTTTCGTAATCGATCAAACTACACGAGCCATGATTAGTTTTTTCATTTTTTTAAATTTTCAAATTTACTTTCGAAATAGAATAGAATGAATGCATAATTAGCGACCAAGCAGTAAATTTGACAAAAATATGTTCCAAGTATAATCGATAGGTAATTCAATTATCTACAGTTTGGTAATCAAAATCAGTTTAGTACAAGCAGAGATATTTGCTTTTAAGAAGACACACTTTTTTTTTAATTTCGAAAAGTAAGGACTTCATGGACTTTTGGACTTCATTGTCGGATTTAGCGTGCCATTTTACTACGGGAATGAGTAAAACATGTTGAAAAATTATGAACAAGCAAAAAAAAGCTAATAAAGACTAAACAAAATTAAGTTCTTGGACACAAATAAAAATTTTCAACAAAACTACTATACGAATTTCGGATCCTTCCTCTAATCGAAATTCAACAAATATGCACAGGCACAAAGTGACAAGCTTTCTCATTTATAATCAATCACTTACTTTTTTATATTTTCATTAAAAAAAAAATCGAAATAAATCACCCTTTATATCCCCAATGCCAAATAAACTCGTCTAAGCAGAGAATTCATCGATATGGATTGCAAACACCCCAAAAGTATGCTATGAAAAACTTTTTGCTGCTTGCAATTCAATTTTCCACTCGTAACAATTAAAGCTCAATTCTTGACATGCCAAATGCGTGCTTGTGTCTGTGTGTGTGTGTGTGTGTGTGTGTGTGTGTGTGTGTGTGTGTGTGTGCTCGAGAGTGAATGTGTGTTTGTATGGATGAACGTATATGCGTACACTTCCGGCATATCCGGAAGTACTCAAGCAAAAAGCGCCAAATAAACATAGATAGAAAAAAGGACAAACAAATCCAAAGTAAACAAACATTGTCTGCATTGTCTGCTGTTCCCACTCCCCGCTTCCCAGCGCCGCTAAAACCTGTCCCAAATCCAACACGCCCATCAACCAAAAAGAAAGCTGTGAAAAAAAAGATGCTTACAAAGCGGAAATTAAGACTCACTCCAAAACGAAACAAACAAAGCTGCCAACTTGGTAAACAAACACATGCTTTTGGGTAACTGTCTCCGTTTCACTCTGGCACGCTAACTGCCTCTCGCTCTAGTGTGTGTAAACAAGCCCAAACATATCACATTTTAATCCGACGTAGTGGAAAATTGTGCAAGAAAATGCTACACGGTGAAAACATACAACAAGAAAATTGTATTGTTGCCCTCATTGAGGCGTAAAGAAGACGAGAGATACTCCAAAGACGAAAGAAAGAAAGTACGAAAGTTATTGTCTGCTTTTAGGCATGAGCAAAGCAGAATTGATTATGCGCCATTTTTTAGCGCATTAAAATGGATTACGGATGTGTAATAAGTTTAAAAGACAGACGGATAAATAGATGAAAGCCATGTGACTGCTTCCGGCCGCTTTGTAATTAAAAAGTTCAATGTGAATTGCTCTTGTTTTTATTGTTGTTGTTGTTGTTGGTGCTGCTTTTCTTGAGCTTAAGCTATTTATGTTAATGGGTTTAGTAAAGCTTAAACATCTGTGGCTTACAGTTGGCATTCCAACTCAATTTTCTCACTCTTTTTACCTGCTCTTGACACCTGCTTTCGAGCAAAAACAAATCCTTACAAATGTCTTACGCATTAAATTTAACAGTCCGTGAGTCAACGTCTGAGTCAGCTCTAAGAATTATGACTTTAAGGCGTGACCATATGGCTAGAATAAGAATGCACGGCATGGCGGCCAAAAACAGGGGCGCATGTAGGAGGGTAGGCTTAGTGAAGCTTTTAAAAAATGATTTCTTTAATTATAATAATCTTTTTGTACATTCTTGGTCGTTGCCTTTAAAAATATTTTTTGGATAGTGATAACCTAATTTATGCTCTCAGCTCATATTTATGATAAAACTTTAATATACGAGCTTAAAGTTATTACTTCCGAAATATTTGTTAGTTTTGTTTTGAATTAATTTTAAATTGAAAATGTATTATTACTATTAATATATTTAAAAAAAGTTGAATAATTCTTTGAACAATATCACCCATGTTACGACTACCTAAAAAAACTCTCATGTCCCATTTTTTTTTTCAAATCCACAAGGATTTCATCTTCATGAGTTGGCAACTTGCTGGATTTGAAATCAATATGGTTCATCCTCATTGATTTGGAATCCAAAATTCTATCAGAAAAACATCAAAGAATACAATTTTATGACTTAGAATTAATTTTTTCTTTATAATTACTTAAATAAATAAAGGCTTAGTTAAACAGTCTGGCCACTTTCTTTTTTAGTCAAGCTGCCAGCTTATATTTATCGCGCTGCCAATTTTGTCGTTGAAGCGTTGCCAGCCTCGCTTAAAATTTGTAAACTTAAAATCCGCGCGCTTGATAAAACCAAACGCTTTAAATCTACATGGATTTTAAATTCAATAATATTTCGATCTAGATAATAAAAGTAAGATGAGAAAACGGCCATAAGACGGACATAAGAAGTTCTTTTAGGATGGGTTGGCTATTGAAAAGTAGGCCAAATTAGCACCCCCTCGAAATTTCTACCAACGTACGTCACTGTTCAACTTTTAAAAAAATGTTCCATTAACAGGCAAGAGTATCTTGAAAATTGCTTTGCATACGTTAAATAACTGAACGACACAACTTTAAATTAGTGTTAATGTTATGCGCAGCGCCTATAAATATGCAAAGGTTTTTTTTTTGTCGTTATTCGGTGGACAGTTTCGTTTAAGTAGGCGGAGGACTTTCATTAGATGAAAAGCAAATGTTGTTTTTAAATAAAGATCAGAGCAAGATGGGCTATGTGCATTTCCTTGGACAGCTTGTAACAGATGTTGCGACGTGCTCCAAGAAACATGGGAATTTTATGGAATGGCTTGGGGAATTGCCATAGCTTTGTGGTGCCTAACTTTTATATGTGTATGTTTATATTTTGCGAGTAGAACGTGCTTAGTTTGCCTGGATAAAGTAACTTATTCAGGCAATCGCAATATTTAAGAGACCTTTTCTTACTTTAAATTAAATTTAAGATATGCTTGGTAGTCATCAAATAATTCACGTATATAATTATAATTTTGTTGGCATAAAAATGTTTTAAAAGTCAAACAATTTTTTTTATCATATGTTTTTTTTTAGTTAAAAAGCTAAAAATAGAATTTGTTTCATTATGAATGGCTATAATTAATTATCAGTAATTAATAAATCCTGTCTTCTTAAAATCAATCCCATCAATTGTTTTTTGGCTGCACATAATTCCAAAAATAGTAATTCGAGATTTTGGACAATTCCATTTTGGCGGTACGTTACGTTAATCTAGAAAAGTTATTTGTTTATGCCGATTAAAAGATATAAGCAAAAAGAAAACATTTGGCTTGACGTTACAAAAAATAAAAGTGGCTTTCGACTTGGATTAACAAATGGGAAATTACTTTAATTTGGGCAGAATAGTTAGTGTCCTATATTGGGTTCCTAGTTCCAAACTTTCTCCAGCTTTCTCTGTTTTCCGCATTCGCTTTTATTTCCCGCCAGCTTTTGCCAGCAGCTTTAACTTCCCCTTCCAGCGTCCGGCACCATGTTGATCTTGGCCGCCCACGCCTTCTGCTGCCTTGCGGATTCGGAATTCGTTTGCTGGTTTGCGTAAGGTGTGACCAATCCATTTCTATTTGCGTCGCCGAATTTGGATCAACATCGACTCCTCAACGCATCTGCTCAAAAGCTCTGAATTCCAGATAGTCCTTGGTCACCATATCCTCAGTATTTGTCTTAGGCAGCGGAAACACCTGAAGTTTCCCTGCTAAGACTGCAGTCATCAAGCAGGTTTCGCAGCCGTACAGTAATACGGACTTCACGTTTGATTTGAATATGCTTAGTTTGGTGGCCGTGTATAACGCTGTTGATTTCCATACTTTATTTAGCTGGCCAAAAGCTGCTTTGGCCTTGTTGATGCGGTTATTCACATCTTCAGCAGCTCCCGCCTCGGGTGTGATTACGCTACCCAAGTAATAGAAAGTGTTTGCATGCTCAATGTTTTCATTTCCGACATTGAACCGGCCCACCGTCCTGGAAGCTTGCGCAGCTGGGCAGTATAAAAAAAGTTTATTTTGCAAGTTATTAAATCCAAAAACCTTGTCTCCTTTTTTTTTTTCGTGTAGCTATATTATTTCGCCTGAAATTCTATGGAGCCACTTTAATTAACATTAAAAATATTTTAGTTATACATTTTTTTTTAACTATTTAACTCAAGAAAAGAGGTATTCACTTTGTGGTGCATAAATGCAAAATAGTAAAAGCGCAATTGGTTCAATAGCAACTTACAATAAAGCTAAATGAACTTGTGAACAGCTGATTACACTAAAACTAGTGTTTACAAATTTAAGAGTCATCGAGTGAACCTTCGTTTAGGGTCATTTTGGGTCGAGAAACACGAAAAAGACAACCTTTTTTTTTTCTTAGACACCGTTTTCGAGATTTTTTCGAAAAACATGTTTTTGTGCACTTTTTTCAGTTATTCGCTAATATCTCGAGAACGAAATTTGGTATCGACATGAAAAACTATTAGCTCGAAAGGTATTGATGTGCGCTTTACAGTGATATATGATACGTACAAATTAAGTAAAAATTATTGAATTGTTGTTACAAGCAACCAAAGTCGAACAAAAGTATAATTTTCGACAATTTTGAAAAATTACAAATTTTCGGTTTGCTTTTTATAAACGAAAAATTTTTTTTTAAAAATTATGTTAAGCTTTATGTTGAAAGAGAATTCTTTTACGAACATTTCGAGTCTAAGATCTTCTGCATACAAATTCGTGAAGACGTAACTGAACGCAAAAGAAAAACTTTGAGTGAAAATTTGTTTTTTTTGAGTGAAGAAGTGAACCCTATAAAACACTTTTTTACGAAGGTTTATTTATCGTGTAAACTAGTGTTATTGCTGCTCATATTGTTAGTCTGTCATATATACCATTTTTAAGGTTATTCCCTTCGTTACTCAGGTATTCTTGCCTTTATGCATTTAACCCGACAAAGAGAAAGCCCCAACAAACTGTTCATGAATATATCACACATATTGAAAATAAAGAAATAGAGAAAAGTGACCAAAACATGAACTTTTACTTTTGTAGCCAGATGTTGTTTTCTTTTTTAATTAAAAACCTTTAAACACTAGCTTACACGAAAAATGAACCTTCACTCGATGACCCTTAAATTTGTAAACTAGTGTAATAATACAAGAACTAATTTTTCCTGATTTTATATTTTTAGCTAATGGAACTAAAATAAGAGATATATTTAATAAATCTACTTCAAAGATCCGTTCCTTGTAGCTCTATTCCATGCTCTTCTCTAATTTGCAGTGAGTGAATCAACAGCTTCGTTATGTGCCTTGCCATCAATTCCGCCACATTTGGATATTCGTTATTTTTTCAAGTTCTCCGCCCATAAATTGTCTATTGCTGTCATACTTTTAGGCATTTAATAAATTTTATGACTCTGCTACGGAGTGGGCTCTGCCAGGATACGGCTCTCTGCCGGCGGCCTGCTGTCGCTGCTATTTTTACACAGTTTTGCTTTGGTTTTGCATTGCTTTCTTTTTTAATAACATTCGTAGTCCTGTTGTCGTTGTAGCTGTCGCTGTCGCTGTTACTGCCCGCCTAGGGCTATACAGTCTTTTATTTTTTCTTTACTTCTCTCTCTCCTATCTCTGCTACTCTCGTACTTTACTGCTCACTACTCTCCATATTGCAAATATAGGTATTTATGTGCGTTGACTAGAACTTTGTGCGGCGTCTCTTAGACACTGAGCCTCCTGCTGCTGCTGCTGCTCCTTGGTTGCTTGGCTTTCTCTTTAACTCATTTCCCGTAAGTCTGCCATAGCACTCCCCAAAGCATGCAACAATCTTTTATATGAGTTTATTATGTATGCTTTTGCTTAAAACATACAATTTCCTCAAGCGATTTCCGTTTGCACTGATGAGTCTTATTAAATTGCAGGGGCGTGGGTCTTGAGTGGGTCCAACCAAATTGGCTGCGCTCCCTTAGTGCTTGTTGTTTTGGTGGCAAGTTGCATGTAGCAAGTGGGGTTCGTTTCGCCATAAACTTGCAAAAATATGACGCTTACTTGCAAATTGCTCTTTAATTGAATTGCTCATAGATTTTGTGGAATACTTGCAAGCGGCAGCGGTTGCGCGCAGCTTGCCTCTTAGTTTAACAAATTTTTAGACACAGTTTTGCCACAAAAAACTTGCTTCAAACTTTTGCAACAGCCACGCCTCGGCACTTGCAACAACGCCTTGCAATTGCCGCCTTCTCTACCGTTTTGCCATTCACACAAAAAGCGCACGCTGCGGCATAACTTAAAAGTCTTTAGAAGTGTTTGAAACTGTCATACGCACGTTTCTATGTCTTTTCTTCTTTTCATTGCTTTCTAAAGGGCATTTTAGCACTGTCATGCAGTTTATGCGCTAAGAAAGAAGAGGTTTTTGTCTCTATAAAAGGAATGTGTGCTATATGCTTGCAAATGGATAGTATATGAGTCAGAATTGTCTAGCGTAAAAATCTGTTAAGTTTCAAAAAAAAATGTGGAAGTGTATACAAAATATATCCAACAAAACGTCAAACCGTCCAAAGTTTTCCGCAAAAATAGTTTTTTAAATATTGTGATTAATTTTATTATACATTCTAGTTAAATACCGCCGACAAGATTGTCGACATTCCAAACATTCGATTAAACACAGAAAAATTAAGCAGTCATATTATTTGTTTATATTTGTATTTAAAAAAATTATTGCTCCCATTGTTTTTTTTGTAAATAAGACTTTTTGAAATGGGCTCATCCAAAAACTTCAAAGAAGATTAATTTTTTCTGATTTTGGTTTATTAAAATTTATTGCTGCACGGTATACACAATAAAGTTAAAAAAAATTAAATGAAGCTCATAACAATCGTCAACCTCTAATAAACTGTATGAAAATTGTTTGTGACAAGTTGGCAGCACAAGAAGAATAGAGGAAAAAAATATGTTTGCATCACACACAAAAACAGCTGTTTGTGAAAGAAACTGTATGAAATGTATTGAAAAAAGTAATTTTTGTTTTCGAATGCAATATATAAGCCAACATTTAATCATACTATATGACACTATTTTTTTTAGTGTAGCTGAAAAAGCCAAAAATTGTGGCACTTGTGATACCTCACCCACTAAACGTACCACCTACCTCCCCCACAGATAGACTCAATATATTATATTATTAATATTACGTCTGGTAGTAGTAGTTGCTCACGTTGTTAATCTGGCACTTCTGCATCGTTGCTAGGGTTGTTCACTTAGATACTCAGGCAAATTTGCCTTTATGCATAGACATTCTCAGTAAATCATCGAAGAATCGAAAAATCATGCTAATTTTTGGCTGACTATTTTTCAATCCACTTTAACCACTTTTTTTGACCTATTTACGCTCTTTATAAATGGAAACACAATTGCAGCATTAGATAAACAACCATCAGGGTGGTAACACTTTCATAGCGACGCTTTTGTACAATTGAATAAAAATTGCACCACATAATCATTAAGGCTCTATAAAAAAAAGGTCAAATCCAAGTGTATTTAGAATGTAGCTCACCACAGTTAGCATTTCCTTTTGGTTATACTACCAACAGACTTTGCCACTTTATTTGACTACTTTGAAAGAAAGAAAGCTAGCCAACATTGGAGGGGGAGGAAGTGGTCTAGAGAGGGTGGCACGAAATCAAAAGCATTTCTAACCAACTTGTCGAGAAGTTTACACAGTAAGCGGCAAGTGCGGGTACTGAGATTGAGTGCAAATAAAATGATGTCATGGAGTGGCAAAGGCAGCAGAGAGCGCCGCAATGTATGCTCCACTTTATTTCAGCTATCAACTCGTAAAGTTTTGCGGCTTGATGGCCGGCAGCAATGTGCCTTATGCCTGGTAGTGATTTTTCTGCACGAACTACGAGAAACCGCAGAAAACATGCGGCTTTCAATGCGACCTCTTCTTCATACTGATTCTTGGTCTTCTATGTTGCCCCACTTTACCCCTCTCTGAATGCAGGCAAACGACAAACTCAATGCACAAATCTTGACAAGTATTTTGTCAACTTTGACTATAGCTTCCAGCTTCTAGCACAAAATGTCTCCAAGTGTTGAACTTTAAGTGTCGAGTACTTTGCTTTTTTCCGCTTCCCTTTGGTATTCTTGCGCTTTTTCCTTTTCTCTTTTGTATGCCACAATCGAAACTGAGAGTACCTTAGAAAGACAAAGAGAGAGTGCAACGCACTAACCTTAAGCAATGTATCTGTATAATATACATAGCTACTAAGCCCTGAGCCAACTGTGACTAGTAATTAGCTGTCGTACTTTTAAATTATACACTGCTCAAAATTTTATTACAAAATTAAAACATTTCGTTTTTGTATTAAAAGATTTTGGGAACGAATCGTCATAGGTACGCCAATGGGTATGCATGGTATGCATTACATTGGTTTTCGGAAAAGTTCTTCCCTTCTTTCTTGTTGGTATTTTTTTAATATTTTTTTCTTGATTCAATGTTTTAAATGTATACACATATGTATAAAAAATGTCTGAATTTAGCGCAAGTTTTTTTTGTTGTTTTTTTTTTGATAAAATTCGTCCTTAGTCAAGAAATTTTTTGTAAATAATCTCGAAAAATCTTGATTTAAGAGCAAATTAGGACTATTTAATACAAAAAAATATTATATTAAGAATAATTCTAATATCGGATTTAACTTTTAATTTCGAACTTTGAAAAATTCTGAAACCCGACTTTTCAGACTCATTTAAAGAATATTTTGCTAATGGAAGCACTGCCTTAAGACAAAAACAATTTTAAAGATAAGAGGGTTCAAGATTACAATAAGACTCGAAAGAACCTAAAATAGGGACCAAAATCTTTTTAATTCGGAATTTTAACATTCTTGAAATACGATTTTTGTGGCTTATTTTTAGAAAAAATAGGGATAATTTCTAGAATAGAATTTTTTTATTCTTATGTAAGAGGTTTTTGATTTTATTAAAATGTTACAATTCAAGAATGCTGAAAATTGATTTTTACTTAAATTGAACATTGACATTGAAATTACATTTTTAGTCTTATTTTATTAGTATTTTGTCTTGTTTTAAGTTTGAAATGTTTTTTAAGTCTTTTAATTCGATTTTTTATAAGATTTTAGGGTCACATTTGGCTGACTTTGGTGCTTCAAGTTGTTTTGCTCTCCGAGATGTAGGTGTTCATACTTGTAGACGAACTTGGATTTATTAATATCCGAAATAAATCTTCTGTTGCAACCCAATTCCTTTCTAAAAATTTATAATTGATCTAATTGGGAGAAAAAACTCAAGCCCTTCATTCGGAATTAATCCTGGTGTTTTAGAATTAGTATAATATTGTACTAAAATCGAGCCCATTTTTTTACTAAGCCCACTCTCATAGGAGCATTCCTGCGATTGAAGAAAGCGTACTTGAACCAATTCTTCTGGAAGTGCTTCCAATTGATTCAGCTACAAAATTCACCTATTTTTTTAAGTGTAGGCATACGCCTACGGATTGCCTTAAGTACAAATTTACATCTATTTTCTTTAAGCGTATTCCTCCAAAAGTATGCCAACTTTAATTGCCAACTGGAGTCCGTAGAAGAAACAGCAAATGGAACCGTTGCCTACTTACGGACGATTCAATTAAAAATTAACATTTTAATTGCAAATTACTTTATACTTTATGGCGCTCAAACAAAAGCCCAACTTGTGCAAATTATACACCTTGGTGCAGTTAATGAAGTAAGTTACTCCGTCCGTCTGCCATTTGGCAGTTGCGCTTTGGCCTGCAACTGCTCCGGAATACGGAGCAAGCAGCTCATTTCATGGCATTTAATTTTATCATGCGCCAACAATTATGCAACTTGTTGGTTTCACTCTGTTTCTGGCCGGCCATTTTCAATTTGTTGGTAATAAAAAACTTTTTCCATTTGGTTGGGCTTTCATTTTGGCCGGTACACTTGAAGCCGAGAGGGCGGATTTTCAAATCAAAAAACATGTTTTGTTTGCTGTTGCATAGTTTAGTGCATAGTTTTGCAAATCGTAGTGTGAAGAGTGTGAAGGAATTTTTAGGAGAATCAATTTGAGTTGTAGGTTGTTGTGGCTGTAAGGTTAGATGGAACGAATTTGGTTTAGTAATATACATTTCGAGCAACTGAGATGTTATGCGATGAATTTGAAACCCCTTTGGTGTGCTTTGTTTTTATTTTGTGACAATGAACTTGTGAGAAATTGTGTTTGTGAAACTTCAGTTTCATCTAAATGTAGCCCTAGAAACAAATTTAAACAAAAAACGAAACTTATAAGTTGGGGCAAATCCGACCTATAATTGGTTTTGGCTATAAAATGCTTGTTTGACATCGGCTCAACTCGTTCGATATGCCAAATTAACTACTGGTTTCTGCTGAACATTTTTAATTTTTGAGATATGACAATTTTTGAAGAAAGTCAATTTTTGTCGAACAGACAACTGTCATGCTACCGTTTCGGTTATTTTTAATGCTCTACACGACACGGTTTGCCCCACCTACTCTATACTTTTCTTTCTCAACAACTTTTTGTTGAAAATTAGAGGAATTTGAAAAATGCTTATAACAGAATAAACCGATCAGATTTTATTATTTATCGAATAGAAAATGATAAACAAAATTAGGAAATTATAGTATAAAAGTACTAAAGTATGGCCAAAGATTAAATAAAAATATTTACATTTTTAATAAATATTTAACCCTCCGTCGGACACATATTTTTAACCCTTCGGACGGACACATGATGCCTGGCTGGACCCCTATGTATTTACATACATTTATATGGGAATATACCTCATGTTTCGGCTCAATTATATACCAACGAGGTATATTTTCTTAAATAATCACCATTCTGTATCGATCTGGCATATGTTGAGCTACTTGCCTGAGGAAATAAATATTCGAAAATTTTTTTTTTTTGCTGTTGGTCTCGCACTTGTTGGCACCATAATAGCCAACAAAAGATGTATTCCTCCGGAGATCAAAAAATATGTGTTTCGTCCAGTTCATTCATCTTTCTTTGGTTTTCACGAAAACAGTGTATCAATTTCCAGCTATGTGCCCAAAAAGAATAAGGTCGTGAACTTACTGTTGAAAGTTATCATTATTCGAAATCTTGTGAAGGCGAAGCAAAAAAACCCGAGACTATCTTTTTTTATAACAAAAATAAAGTGGGTGTCGACTGTATGGACCAAATGGTCACACACTTCACAACAAAACGACCGACAAGATGTTGGACGTATGCATTCTTCTGCAACATTCTTCTGCAATGTTATGGCTTTGGCTTCTTTTTGCATTTATAAAGAAGTGGAAGGAAATAGACGATCAGGCGCAAGACGTGCTTTTTTGGATTCGTTGGCTAACACTTTAGTTCTCGCTAACGTCGAAAGTTGAATGAATAATGCACACGTCATTTGTCAATTTTCCACACGCTTGGCCGTTGAAGAATTTTTTGGCAGACCAATCAATATTACAGAAAATGCGATCGTTGCAAATAAAAGCTGCCCCGATACACTAACAACCAAGAGAGACTGTCGCATTTGTTTGCAAGGAGGCGAAACTCGATTTTTTTTTGTAATAATTGCGGCAATCCGGTGTGTCAACAACACAGTAAAATCGCTTATACTTGCTTTCTATGTGTTCCTAAGAGTCCATAAATGAGCTGGCATTATATTTCATAATAAAATACATTTAAATCCCTTTACTTTCGTTCGACCAACATTGAATTTAATAAGAAAAAAGAAAAAAAAAAAAAGAAAAAAAAAGTGTGCTTTTTTCCAAATTCAAATTTTTTTCGAATATTTATTTCCTCAGTCAAGTAGCTCAACATATGCCAAATCGATACAGTATGGTGATTATTTAAGAAAATATACCTCGTTGGTATATAATTGAGCCGAAGCATGAGGTATATTCCCATATAAATGTATGTAAATACATAGGGGTCCAGCCAGGCATCATGTGTCCGTCCGAAGGGTTAAAAATATGTGTCCGACGGAGGGTTAATAGTTACAACATTTCAAGCAAGTTTTAAAAAAAAAAAAGTAATTTAATCATTAAATAAATAAAACACGAAATGGCTTTTTGAAATCAAGAATATTTTCAATTTGTATGCTTTACGTCTTCTGGAATGGATCCATTCCAAATAATCAAGTTTGTCTCTACTATTAGACTAGCAAAGGAGCTACAGGGATAAAAGCAATCATAATAGATCCCTTTGGTCCAGTGAGGCTTTCCCAGCAATATTATTATGCTTTGTGTGAACTTAAGAATCTATTTTTTCCGAAGAATTTAAATGTAATGGCGAAAAAGCTTCTTTTTTTTGATTATAGCTTTAACAGATATTAATTAATTTTTTCTTAAAGCCAAAAATTGCTCCAAGTTACATGATAAGAACGGTAATTTCCTTCTGAGTTTCTAACTTTACAAGTTAAGTAGATGTACCTACTATATGATTAAAATTGATGAGTAGGGAATGCTACGCTATATCTATATATACTATATCTTCAAATAATTCTTTAAATTTTGCAAAAAAGCTAAGAAAATTAATTTTTTGGGCCATAAAGCTCAGCTTTCGAGAAATTTAACATTTTTTTTATAAAATTTCGGCAAACTTTTTATTTAAGACACTGAAGTCAAAACTAATTGGAAAGTAATAAAATTTTTTTTAAGATTTTGATGTAAGTAAACAAATTTAAAACTTGAGGTCAAATCTTTTTAGAATTGTGGACCATCAAATATTGCTCAAAAAATTGTAGCTTAGAAAGTGTCATTAAAGTAAAAAAAATGTATTAAAATTAATTAAAAAAAAATAAATATTCTATGTAACGAGTTTAGTAAACCAACCACAGCTCCAAATGTCAGTAGATATTTCAAGAAGTATTAAAATTTACAGTCAGATGCCGCATTGCCTCAGTTTAAACTTAACTACTTTATTTAAAACTTTGACGATTTCCACAGCCATTGAGCTATAAAAAATCTTCAATATACATACATACGTACATAGTATACAGTCTGTTATTTGAGTCCTACATAAGTTTGACCAAGTTTCAAGATGTTTGATATACAATCAGAATTGTTTAACGCCCAAAAACTTATTTAAAACCATTTGGGACAGTTCCAGAGACAACTGCTTTAAAATAAACTCTTTTTAAACAAAACTAAACCATTTAAATTTTTGTTCAGCATTTGTTTATTTCATTTTGTGCAATTTTATGTATAATACAATACACTTGTATACATTTCTATTTTAAATAAAGTCAAAACATTTTTTGTGGATTGCTTGAATAGCTTTTCATTAAAATAATACCATTGGGGGGTTTTGAGCAAACTGACATTTGTATTATGAATATTTAAACTTGGATTTTGTTTTTGTTTAGCTAGTTTGCATAAATATAAAATATAAGTTTTAAATTGTGTATCAGAAATGCCATTGCATATTATTATATTATTTTAACCAAAAACTTTGTCTTTGCGTTTTGGTATTGTTTACTTTGTGCAATTTGACACTTGTCTTTCATTTTTTTAAAATTATTTGTCTTTGAATACCTGACTGAACTTCCAATTTTGAAAGCCATAAAGAGCATTACTAAATTATGGTATGTAATCAGTTTGGTTATACTCTGCTGGCAAAGATATATTAAATTAGTAGAATGATCAAGTTATGCATCAATACGCCCAAGTCCGTACACTTAGAAAAAGCAGCTGAATTTAATTCAATTCGAATTTGCTCAAATCAAGATTTTGGGCTCTGGAATCCATAAGAACTTTTCGTTTTCCTTTTATTAAGAATGAAATACTTTGAACCTCACTATTAACAATAAAAATTATTAAATTAAATTCTAAAATAATTCTGAAGCTTCTCAAATTAAGAATTTTTTTCTTAAAGGCTATCTAAAACGCTTTTGAATTAAGAATTATACTCTCAATAATAAATAAATCGCCTTTGGCGTTTGCGTATGAAATTCTTGAGTTTTTTCACAGTGTATAAGAACATAGATTTCCGTTACCTTAATTTCTAAATGAATCTTGAGGCGTAGCTTTTTCTTCTTTACCTTCAAAACTTGCTGAACATTGGCCAAAGCACTTATTATAATCGAATAAAAAATTTAAAAGTTACCGACCATAAATGGCTGTTTCTGATACGCATTGTCAAGACATATTTGTATAAGGTAGAATCACTGAGTTTGGTGGTAGAGTCATGTGAGCCCAATAAACAAAAAAATCGCCTGAACACCCTCTTACTAATCATCATGCTTAGCGCACGAAGTTTTGCTTTTTTGGATTGTTATTTCTGTTGTTGTTAAGATACATATGGATGCAACACTTATTTTTGTTTAAAATAAAAAAAATAAAAAAAAAAAATATCGCCTGAAGGCTTACGTTGCTGTTGCCACAAAAATTTTTATAATATAGAATTAACTTCAACTACTGTTTAGATGTAGAGAAGACACACTTATTCCACTAGTCCACTAACTACAGCACTTGACGCAGATGGCCATGTGAATATAATCTCTTGACGCCCAAAGGGGCTTTATTCATTTGTGAAATTTTTTTAACAGGCAGAAAGAAATTTGTCGGAAAATTTCCATACCTTAATCAACAATGAAAATTGATACCCCAATACTGGGACCCATAAGCATCAATGCAAAATTTAGCGAAAATAATATTTTTTGTTTTGTTTTGGAAAAGTCCTTATAGGGTGTTCCTCTGCTATTAATAAAGCACGGTAAAGTCACTGTATTATGATTTGCAGACTCATGTGAGCCTAATCAACAATCGAAAGTTGACATTTTCTTCGACAAAAACGTCTTAACTTTTGAAGGTATCAATGAAAATTTGGTGAAATTTATTTTTTTTTTTGCAGAGTGTTTCTCGGGGCACTCAACTGTTTCACTTTCTTTGTAAATCTGTTTAAGAAAAAGCGAAAGTCGGTTGTGGACTGAAGAAAACTTGAATGTACGAAGGCCACTTTTATTTTGGGCAACCACACACCTACTACTCCGCAATGTTCACTCTTTCAACCTTTGAAATTGAAAACATGGGATCTTATAATCGCATTTTACAAAAATCTTACCAAAATTATTACATTTAATTTACATTTTTTTGTAGGGTGTTTCGGACAGTGCAGTGTATAGCATAGTCGCCACACATTTTAAGAATTTTGTAGGAACATTATTTTTCACTTATTTGAATATGGAATGCTGTTTTAAATTATAGCAATTTAAAAATGTGCTCTTACTTAAGATTTTTTGATACTGTGCGAATTTTATGATTTTATTAATTGAATTTATAACTTTACCACTTCAGGCTCTTAAAAGCAGTTTGTTATTGGCTATTTAAAAATTTTTCAAAAATGAAGCACACTTCTAGGCTGCTCATGCCAACAATATGAATAATAATTAATATCTTTTGCTAGCTACTACTAGAAATTTGAAGAATTTTGAGCTGCTCAGTTTTTGGCCTGTATTCATCAGTTCATGGTTGTACTGACATTTTTGGCTCAAATGTTAATTGCTTTTGTAGACAAATTATAAAACAAAACGACTTGGCTCTTTGAATGACTCAGAAACAGACAAAACCGCTGGGCTAGGTTTATGGACCAAGGCTATACTCCTGCCCAGCAACCAGATGGAAAAAAAACAACAACAACAAAGCAAAGACTGGCGAATCCAACGAATCCGGACCAAACAAAGCAAAACTCTAGCGCGGCCAGTCAGTTTTAATTTAACTTTGACATGCATCAGCTCAAAAATCCAATTACCAAACAAATGTACAACGAGCCCTTTTTGGACACAACACATTCATACACACACTCACACAGAAACATTCAAAAAGTCGAGACTAGAACCAGCTCTAAACCCCATTAACGCCTGCGTAAATATTTTTTAGAGTTAAGACCCGAGAACAACCATAATTCCCAAACAAAAAGTGAACCAAAAAACAAAAAAAAAACTCACTGCAGCCCATAAAGTAAAAGATTTATGAAACCATTAATTTTGTTCTTGTTGACTGACCCGAAAACTCAACCAACTCGCGAGTGCAAAAAATTAAATTAAAAACTGCAAAAAAGCAACAAACAACAACAAGGAACAACAAACAACAAAGCTAAACCCGCCCCAGTCATGTTGCAAGTATTTACAACAACAGCAGCAGCTCCAACAATGCGGCTAACATGCCGCATGCCACAGCTGCTCTAAGTGCCGAGGCAACACGCAGCAAGCGCAACAACAACGCAGCAAATGCTCTAAAAACTAGTGGCAGCAGCAGCATCCAGGACTGTGCAGCAAGCAGCAGCCTGGAGCAGCAAGTGAACAACAATCGTTCGCACAAGAGCACATCCTTGAGCATGTCCAGCCAAAGCAATCGCAGCAAGCTGCATTTACAGCGTTCAAGCAAATCCGATCGCAATGCCAACGAGCCGGCGGAGGCGGGCACAGGAGCCAAGCCCAAGGCACAGAAGGTGCTGCAGCCCAAGACTGATAATAATCAAATGCAGCAGCAAACTAGCAAAAAGTCGAAGTCGGAATGTTATGCCAACTACATGGAGCTGGAGTTTTGCCAGGAGCAAGAAGCCCCAATGCTGCCAGCAGGCTATAATGATTTGCCTGTAAGCTATGCCACCACCACAGTGGGTGCGTCTAGTCAATATCCAGCTAGCAAGCCACCACCACAGCCGCCGCCTCCCTATCGTGAGCCACCACCGCCCACGCCACCGCCTTTGTCACAGATACCCTCACGGGAGGCACGACTTTTGGCCAGTCTAACAGCCTCGCAGTCAGCGCCTAATACGCCCTCTAGGGGTAAAGTGGTGCTTAGCAAGAAGGAACGCAAGGAGCTGAGCAAGCAGCTGGGCAGACCCTTGGCCGAGCAGCTGGGCGAGGAGCTGAGCATAAGTGCACAGTCCAGTCCGTACAAGGGGCGTGTCAGTGAGCTCAAGAACTGCATAGCACGCGGCCTCTTTGCCACGCTAAGCCGTGGCTCACAGAAATCACTGCAGCAGCAGCAGCAAGAGGATAATGTGGCTGCCACAGAGCTGTCGCCACCGCCACCAGCGCCTGAGCTGGGCAATAATAATGAGGATGCGGCTGACTACAGCGAAAAACTAAAAAATGTGCCTGTGCGCCAGCGCAAGGTGGCCACTTCACACATGGAAAACTATTGTCTCTTTGATCCTGTGGACTTTATAAACGAAAAGGCCATGCGTTATCCTTCAACAGCGCATCATGGACTACGAGATCCTTTGTTCAGCTCGCGTCAGCATTTGGTATGCGATGAGGATGAGCTGGTGCCTGAAGTTATCTACGATGACCAAGAGCTGGAGGAGACCATCATAATCGAAACATCGGGTGAGCCTGATGCGGAAACTGAAGGCAGCGCCTGCGCCTTAAGCAGCTTTGATCATCACAATTACTTTGTCATAGATCCGGCGGATTTTGAGTTAGAGCCTATGCTAGACATAGGCATACCCAATCCTTATAGCAACGAACAGCTGGTGCATGCCAAGCTTGAGCAGCAACAGCAGCTGCGCGCCTCGCAGAGTCTGGACAAGCTGCTTAGCGCCTTTGAGTCAGCGCCCAGCATGTCCAACAGTCAGGAGTCCAAGGACACCGAAACCACAACTAATACGGAAACTACTTCGACTGCGCTGGTGGAATCTTCCAGTTCGACTAATTCCGCGAGCTCTAGTAGCTCCAGCTCCAACCAACCGCAGTCTATGAAAAAAAAGTTAACCTTTCTGAATCTCTCGCCCTTTTGCGGCAGCAAGAAGAGTGAGAGCAGCAAGTGCAGCACGGAGCAACGTGCGCTCTCCGAGCTCGTGAGCACGGATCATATGCTACACTTGCAACTGCTGTTGCTGCAACAGCGCAAGGATCAGCGTGCGCTCACCGTACCCATCGAGTCGAACTATGTGTTGTTTAATCCGGGACCAGTGCCCAGCCGCCATGTTCCTTATAAGATACGCAAACCGCGTCCTCTTTCCACGCACAGCGATGCGGATAGCGGCTTCTTATCGCCCTGTTCCCCCGACGACTTGAGAGCCAATCCGGCCATTTTGGTGCTACAGCAATGCGACAGCGTGCAGGGTTACATAGAGGTAAGTTTTGTCGTCCCCTGGGCGATTTTCCAATTTAAAGCCGGTAATCATTGTGGCATGTTTCACTTGGCACTTGCCCGATTTGCTCTTGCTGCCACACTTATCTTAACGATTTGGAAAGCGGCGCAAGCAACTTAACAAGTCTTATTATGCATCTTAACGATGGGTACGCCGAGGGTTCAGCAGTGTATTCCATACAGGCTAGTGTCACCCTCATAACAATAAATTATCAACACACCCATGAAACTGCAGCTTGGCCTAAGCCAGTGCAGTCCGGGAAGAGTATGGGTAAGGACATGGATAAGGGTATAACGGGCTGGGGGGTGACTGATTTTATGTAGTATATATAGTAGACTCTCAGCTGGGTGGTGATTGCATCAAGTTTTGTGTTTTTGCGACAAGTGCGCGGCATGCGGCAGAGTGGCTGCTTCTGCTGCTACTGTGCCTCCGGGGAGCAATCAATCGTCGCGTCGCGTAGAGTTGCGCGCTTCATTAGTTTGCTGCCGCCTGACTTCCAAACATTAGTTGGATTGTTAGACCCGCACGTATGAGATCGACTCAGTCTACAAGTATAACAATAACAAAAACAGCAACAAATTTACAACTTTTCGCGCAGCTGGCGAATACCAACATCTTTGCGACTTTTAATGGAATTGAATTAAAATTGTTACCATGACTGTGGCACAGGTTTTACTTTTTTCCTCTGAAGCTCACGTCATTGTTGCCTTTTCGGTTAGTCTTGCCACAAGCATTTTCTATCATTTGTAAATTGAAATGAGCGCTGGAAATTTTTGCTTTGAGGCAACAACCCAGTCAGTCAGTCAGTGCGTCCTTCAGTCCTTCAGTCACTCAGTCAGTCAGTCAGTCAGTCAGTCAATTGAACGCCGTTCTTTCTGGCCTAATGAAACGCAATGAAATGTATTGAAGTGTACTTTTTGGCGCAGTTGGCTGCGTGTGTTCAAGGGGAAGTGTCAAGTGCAGCGCTTTTGATATTTAAATGGACGAAAACAGCCACTGGGGGACAACTAATACCCTGGGATGCGTTGGTCAAGGCAAATGGGTCTGTAAGTAGATGTGGTTGCTAGGTTTAGCTGTGGGGAGTATATAGAAAATATAAGCAGCGGGTGGAAAAATCCAATGTAATGGGAAAACAAAAGGTAAAGAAAAAAAATTAAACCACAAAAGAAAGAATGTAAATTGTCAAAGTGGAAAGGAACTGATAAATAATCATGTTGTTTTTGTGAGCACCAACTACTGGAAAAGTTTGTCGTCGGAAGCTGCTTCGATTTTCTGACTTTTTCCAAGTTTGGGATGCCCTGTACCATCACATCGCAATTAAATCCGAAAGAACTCCAAAAGATATTTTATTTGCCAAATTTGGTTACAATATTTTCATAAGCAAATAGAAATCAGTTGAATTTTGCACCAAACACTTTTTTTTGACCGTTCGGTCCATGGGGTCTATATGATATAATCAACCGATTTTGATCAAATTTGGTACAGTGATTGGGAACTCTTAAAAACTTCCGACTGCCCAATTTGGTTACAATATCTTCACAATCAAGTGAAACACAACGAATTTGTGCAATAATAATTTTTTTGACCGATCTGTCCTATGGGAGCTATATGATATAGTCCACCGATTTTGTTCAAATTTGGTACAGTGGTTAGCAACTAAAAAGCCGAATTTGGTTTCGATATCTTCATTAACAGACGAATTATTTATCTAGAACTTTTGCGTTTTTTTGAGGTCCTCTGAAACACCCCTATGGGAGCCGTTGTACCATGATGTACAGGGTATAAAAATATGTTACAGTAGAGGCGGTGTTCAATTAGTTGGGCAGAAATACCCTACTCATGGCCTGCGCAACACTTACAATGATGAACAAATGCAGAAGTACCAACAAAAATACAATAAATTAAACTATACAGGAATAATGGAAAAAGTAGGAATAGGAATAGAACCTTCTTTAGATAGATTCCAGGGTAGAAGTATGTATATTCCTGTGAACGCAGTAGCTAATAAGCTGGCGAGGAACAGCACTGCGAAACTAGTAAGCGGGCCTGGGAGCGTCTGTAGCGTAGGCAAACACACCTCCAAACAGCTACTACGAGTGAAAGAGAGATCTAACTTCTAGGTTCCTATGATTTAAACCTTTTAATTGGGCAAAAATCACTTTAGGATACTAAGCGCGTATGTTAACATAACAGGTTCTGGGAAATTCTCACCTCTATATATGTATTGAGTGTGACGCTCTGCCAGAAGAAGGCCATCCTTCTGTCTCACATATTTGCACATCTGTTGGTAAAATAAGCTGATCGGAGATCTACTTGTTCATACAACCGTACACACGAAGTGTAAGCTTCCTAAAAAACGTTATTATAACCGCTTAACTTATGCCTTCAGACACATGCTTTAAGTCCCTTAGGCTAGAGTATATAGAGAGCTTAGTTTTCCTAACTTAATTTATTTGTTTTAATTTTTTTTAAGTTCAGAAATCTTTGAACTTCTAATAATTCACAATATTAACTTGAAGCGCTTGTTGCTACCAACCCAATAAATTGGCCTTTACCAAATCTCAAAATGCGGAAATAATAAAAAATTTCAGAAAAATTAATCCGGGCACCCATCTGCGCATAAGAACAAAAATCTTTGTCTATAAGGAAATCAGGGAATTCCCCATCCACTACTACCATAAACATTTGCGAATTTTTACAAAAACCATACAAACCATGCAAATGATCCGTTCTAGCTTGTATTTGCAAAAACATAAATTATGTTTCACCCTGGTAGTTGTCACATTTTGGTCAGCCGAACCACGCCCACTGTCGCATGTCATCCTCACCCGCACCCCAAAGCATTGGCTCAATAGCAAATTTGCAATAGCACTGAAGCATGCAATTTCCGAACAACAAAACAGGACGTAGGACAAATGGACCTCTGGACGAACCCCTGTACGGACATGCAACATGCTGCTCCAAAAACTTGTCGCGAGGCGCTAAGCTGTCAACTGTCAGAGATTGTTGTTGCTACCGCGACTGTTGTTCCTGCCGTTTTCTATGCAGACGAAGGGGTTGCTCTGCGTAACATTTCAGGACTACATTCTCGGTCAGTGGACTGTGCAGCTGTTTGGTTGCCCAAAATGCTTCCGTACAGGGGTTGAGCGATGTTTGATGGCAAGTCGCGTGTCGCTTGTTGTGGGTGCGGGGCTTGGGCTACTTTATGGCCCACCCTCGTTTTACTGATTAGTCCAATAAGTTAAAAAAAGTGTCGCCCCAGACGGGCCAGCATTTATTGCGATTATCTATAGAGAGAGAGAGAGAATTTTTGGTAACTTTTTGATTTATGACTGGCAATAAATGTTCAATGGGTTTTATAATTATGTTGCTTCCACATGCCCGGAATGCGTCTGCTCTGCTCTTGTGGGTGTCTGGGGCAACTTCATTTGTCATTGCCATATGTGGAAAATTGCACATAATTATTGCCCTGTGCAGAAGGAAGTATAGCATGAAACTTTTTTTTTTTGTTTTATTTCAACATTTATTAAAATAAATTGTCATTTACCATTATGTTGATCAGCAGGGATAAGCAGTCGCATGTCAATATGTTGTGCGGTCGGTTAGTTCACAGCCACGCCTAGCGTAAGAGGGAGGCCGTATATACATATATGCAGCATTAAGCTGCAACTTATATAAAGCCCATTTTGCTGACATTTCCATAGTTTTGCATATTTCCGTAGGCGGCTTTGTTAATTTCATTGCAAGCTCTGTCTGTAAAAGCGACAGACAGAGAAGGAACAATGCAGACA
This sequence comes from Chymomyza fuscimana, assembly GCA_949987675.1. Lineage (NCBI taxonomy): Eukaryota > Metazoa > Arthropoda > Insecta > Diptera > Drosophilidae > Chymomyza > Chymomyza fuscimana. The sequence continues at coordinate 55,227,462 of OX465088.1, read as the reverse complement.
GAGTGCAATTGCAAAAAGCGTGCTTAATTTCCTGCGTTAATTTTATGACCAGCTGAGCAGGCTAGCCATATTGCAAATGCACAGTGGGCGAAATCAGGGATTGGGTGCGCAAATTAATAACTTTTCATTTACACGAAACAGTGGCAAATATTTGAATTTTTTTTAGTACTTTTACTGAAATTGACTTCAAAAACTTCCCTATAATTCAATTAGTCGTCATTTGTCTTTTTATTTAAATGTATCCTTAGACTTAAGGCTAATTCGAGACAAACGTGAGATAATTAAAAAAAAATTTTTTTTCTTTTAATAAAAGTGTTGTCATTTTATGGCAAATATCTCCAGAGGTACTAATCGTAATTCGAACATTTTATTTCAAATTGTAGCTAGGTTAATTACGGAAATAAATAAATTATGTTGAGGATATGCAAATTTGTTTTAAATTTGTAGACTTGTGTTTTAAATGACGTCTTAAAATTGACTTAAAACTTATAAAAATTATCTGGAGTGTGAATTCTTAGATTTAAAGCAAAATTAAAAAATACTAAAACAAAAATTTAAATTATGTTGCTTAAATTAAAAAAAGTTTTTTTTTTATTATTTTTGGATCACTTATTAGTAAAAAAAAACACTATATATTTCTTATTTCAAAGAAATTAAGCTTGAGATATGGAAATATCGTTTTGATATGAGTTTTAAAAATAAATTTCTTGACAAAGATATAGGTATATTGAAGCTACTTAGCCCTTTGTTTCAAATACTACAAAATTGTAAATTAAAGAATTCTTACAAGAGAGGGAGACCTTCTCAATGACACATCCGTCGTTTTTATTTTATCGAAGACGAAACATTATTTGTTTTGGAACATTGCCATTTTTTTTCAAATTTATTAAGAAATTTGCGTAAAATTTCATCACTTTAAAAAAATTTGAATGGATATGACAGATTTTTCCCAAAAGTATGACAATCTGGGCCCACTGTGCATTGGTCAAGTAATAGTCTAAAAACGAAAAACCCAATTTTCAGTTATCGAGATCTCGATAAATAATCGGAATTTTGCAATAAAATTTGACGTGGTTACTATTGGCTAGCAGCTCTACCAAATCTGTAAAAAATCTTCAAAATCGGAGAAGGTCGGGGGAAAAATTGTCCGTTTCACTTATTTTCCCCGATATATATTTATTATTTAAACTATTTTGCGGAATTGGTCAAAAAAGCTTGTAACACTGATAAAAAAAAGAATTCTTAAAGTTTATTTATTCTTTGTATAAATTCTTAAGTAGGAACTAATATTCATGAAACAAGATAAATAATAAACTAGATTTACGCCAAAAATTCTAAAATTATGACCAAAAAAATGACAAAGAACTGTTAAAAAATATTAAAAGTCTTAAATTAAGATGAAAAATGCATAAATTTATATTTTTAGCATATAGTAATTTAATTTCGCACAAACAACGCGACCAAATCCTATAAATGTTATGTTATTTTTAGTATGTTACTCCAAAAATTCGCTAAATTAAGAATTTCATCATCATAATATAAGTTATATTAAATTCAATTTTTTAATAAGCTTAAATTTTAAATTTTGAATAAGACCAAAAATTCGAAATCAAATGGATTTTAAATTATGCACAAAAACTGGCTCATGAGAACAAGATTATCGCATATTAGCCCACTGTGCTAGTCTGCGGCATTAATAATGCCGCGTTGTGCCCACATGTGAGGTCGTTGCAGCACACAAATACAATCATACTTATTTATACAATAAATGAAATTCTTAAATGTGCATTTCATATTTCTTTGGCCAGGGCAGAAATGCACAAAGGACATACGAGCTGCGCTTTAAGTTTTCAATTTTACGCACTATCTGCGTCAGACTAAATGCGGCTGAAGGCTGTATGTTCTGAAGTATGGCAAATTGCAGCTGCTTGCCACCGACGCGTTGCCGCAGGCGCAGGACCATGTTTGGTCCACTTTATTTACATGGCGCGACTGGAGCAGTTGATGTCGCTTAGTGGCACTGCCAACTCGTTCAGCCATGGAGTTGGCCTGGCTGGTTTAATGGCAGCAGCTAGAAGCAAGCCAAGATTGTATACATGGCGTTGCAACAAGCAGTGGCAGCAATGACAGCTAAATGCGTTGCACTTATGCTTAAAACATGTCCGTTCAGCAGACAGCAGCAGCACTCAAACAGACAGATAGATGCCGCCGAGCAAAAAGTGTTGCCTGCTTTTAGGCGCGCAAGCGAGCACATGGAGGAGCATTTGATGTGCTTTAAATTGAATGAAAAGCTGGAAAAGCTGCTGGAAATGCAAAAGACTAAAGGGGAAAACTTTATCTGCTGGGTATACCCTGCTCACTCATAGGGTCAAGGGTATTATGGATTTGTACAAAGCATGTAAAAGGGAAGACTTTATTATCATTTGGAGTTGCGTCTAAGACGTGTCTGCCTAACAAAAGGGATAGTTAGATCGTAGACTCCATTAAAATAAACTTTGCAAAATATTTTAAATTTATATTGATATCGGACTCCGCGCCCACTTAAGTGAATTTGAAGGTAACCATAGTGCTTTGCTAAAAATCGATTGAAAATTTAAAGTATAAATGCAAAACTATATCTTTTTAAGCCTTCCATCTCTTTGAACTTCAACAATATATGTTTCTTTAATAAATAGGCCAAGTTCAGTTTGTAGAATCGTGTGAACCCAATAAACAAGATAAGATTGATATTTTCAAATAAGAAATACCCATTTCCTTCAAAACGCCCTTCAATTGGCGGAAATATTTTTTTTGGGAAGTCAGTGCAAGGTGATTCCTGATTGCAGGGTATCCCAACGTCCCGACTGTTGCTTTAATTTTTTTTTGTAGCTCGCTGAGTGAAAAATTATGGCCATAATTTTTACCTGTTTGCTGTTGTTAGTTGGCCTTAAGGCAGCTACAGCTGCATACTTTTCGGCGCTTAATGGATAATTTAAAAAGCTTTTGCGGCTCAGACTGTTCCTGAGCGAATTTTTGGCTTATTGGCAAATTTATTTATTAAATTTTACTACTGGCCAGTTTGCCGCTTGGCTGCTTGCAACATTATTGCTCTAGTTATTGTTTTTGTTGCTGTTTGTGCAACAAACTAATTAAAAAGTTTTCGCAGCATGCCATCGGGCGCATTGAGCTATTTATGAGCTGCTGCTGGCAACATGCTGCAAGCGCCTCAAAATATTCTATAAATTTTAAAGTTAACTCAGGACAATGCACAAAACTATGTAAATATAAAATAATTGCATTGTTGCATTTGCCATTTAAGTTGTGAATGCACAATCTGGGGGCGTGTCATGCCACCTTCAATTATTTACATTTTCTTTGGCATAACGATTTCCAGAACAGACTACTTTTTATCCTTTGTACATTTGAGAAAAAAAAAAAGAAGACTTAAGCTGCAGCAATGCAAATAAATCAGAGCATAGTGAAAGATACAGCAGAGAGTTGCCACAAGGAGAGACGAATAGATAGTTAAAGAGAGAAAAAGCAAAATAGCTTTGCGCAGCTTATAAATGAGTAGCAAAGCAGTAAAGAAGCAAAAAGTGTTCAGTTTTCATGTTCTAGCAATCACCTACAGAAAGATCTTGTGAAAATTGATTGTTTTGGAAAATAATGTGAATATTTGAAAAGGTCGAGTTTTGGAAAAATTAACACTGGACACTTTGTAACGATTGACAGATAAAACTGTCGATTTACGAGGGTATATAATATATATATATAACTACGATTCCGATTCGTCTGAAATTTCGACAGTAGCCGTCTACGAAAATGTACTACACGATAGTAAATTTATCTTGCGATAGTAGCGCCATCGGGTGGTGAGGCTAAGTATTTATCGGACCACCCTCGTAATTATGCTAAGAACCATGTCTAGAGTGTTCCAAATTTATTTCTCTCATTTTAATAGGTTTTTTAAAAAATAAATAATAGTAGTTTTAAAAAAATTTCAAAACCATGGCTTAAATCAAAAGTCAATTGAAATATAGGAAATCTAAAGAACGCTAAAAAAGATTGTAAGATAAAATGTTGATTATTCATTCGTTTTGATTAATAAAATGTCTGAAATGAAAATTAGATTTTCGCAAATGGTTTGGTTAAAACCAATATTTGTTTTTCCTAAGTCAATATATGAATGAAATAATTTGGTTTCCTAATTATTGTATAAATTGTTTATAAGTAGCTTTTATTAATTCAAAAGTTTTTCTGTTAAGTTTAGTCTTCGTAAAAATTTGAATTTTGCTTGTAATAATTCCTACAACAGCAGCTTCAAATATTTTTTGTTTTAAAATTGTTGATTGTCCCATTGTAGCATGACACTTGATTAGGTTATGATAAAAGCCAAAGCGTTCGGATCCGACTTATATAGGCCTCGATCGGCGCCAACTCCTGGAATTGCCGCCCAAGCCTACACAAATAACTTATCACCGACACTCTGTTTATCAATCTATCTATCCTACTAGATAACCTAATAGATAAGAAAGAGTTCGCCGTACCGAATATTATTCCAATCACCTACTCCACACTCTCACATTTGCACTAATACTTTAACCCTTCGCAATAATACTCGTACCTCTTGGTGAGAGTATTCTCACCGCTAGCCTAACCAAGCAGTACAAGCAGTTTGCCTATTGCCCTGTTGGAAAAATAGGATTAATTTTGTAAAACACAAATCTTTTTGCTACTTTTCTTCATGTGGAGGTTTAGTTTTTTTGAAAAGGACTTTATGAAAGGACTGAGTTGTCAATATGTTGTGAACGTAATCAAGGCTTACACTAAGGTTACTCATAATACATGACGTATGCTGTGCTCAAAGTGAATGAATTCATTGTACCATTATTTTCAGATGCACATTCACTTTAATTCATTAGACTTCCCATTCATTCATTCATTTTGTGCGTGTTTGTGCAATATACTTTTAGTGTATACGTGCGCTTAATGTCACCTTTGAACTCTTTTGACTCCTTTGAACAAGCGGAACACATAATAGTTTTTTCTATCGGATTGAATACGATTAAAATAAACGATAGGAAAGAGAAGAGAAAAGAAAGTATTAGGGAATTATGAGTTTAATACATGAATTTTTTATGGTGAATGGCTCAATTTATTTAATTTCTTTACTGGCTTTAACATATTTATAGTAAATTTTCAGTCAACTTTCCAAGTGACGCGAACAATTTTTGTTTAAAATTATTATACCCTGTACCTATAGGTACAAAGGGTATACTAGATTTGTGCAATGTATGTAACGGACAGAAGGAGGCGTGGCAGACCCCAAGTCCTTTATACCAAAATGCTTTTCATAACCTCGGGTAGCGATTGAGCCATGTCCGTCCGTCCGTCCGTCCGTCCGTATGAACGCCTAGATCTCAGAGACTATAAGAGCTAGAGACACGGAACTTTACCTGCGCATATTTCCTAAGCAGATGAAGTTTGTTGAATCATGTCAATATCTTTCCCCGTTCCCCCGCTGTAGATTTTCGCGGTTTTTAGCCACACCGTTTAATATTTTTATTTAAAATTTAACAGAGCGATGCGTTGTAGATACATATGCATCTATGTGTAAAAAATTAACAAAATCAGACAAATACAACAGAAGTTATAGTCAAAAATGTGCAAATTTCACCTCCCCTTGCCAATAAACTGGGTCAATATTTGACTCTACGCAATTATGGCTACAAGTGACCTAGAATCACAATTTTTGGTAAGCTCATTCATGTGGCTCTAATGAACAAATCCACATCCAAATTTTATCGATGCGGTCCCCCCACCCCCCGCAATCGATTTACCGTGTTTTCTCCCACACCCCTCAACATATCAACTTGAAACTTACCCAATATAATTAAAATAGCTTCTTTGACGTAACTTTCGATTTTCATAAAAATCGGTACAAATTTACGGAACTTATAGGTATAAATATCGTTTTGCACCAAAAAAAAAAAAAAATCCAATTGGAAAGTTCTTAGATGGAATATGCAGGAAAAATTTTTTTGACACAAAAGGTACAGGGTATTCCAATGTCGGGCACCGCCTCGACTGTACCACATTTTTTTAAGTAATATTTGGTTGAGAATTTCTTCTAAGGCGAGAATAGTATCAGCTGAGTATAAAATTATTTGGCTTTTTCAAATAAGTCAAAAAATTCTGTTAAAGTAATGTATGCTTCTTTATCTCACAACATTAAAGTGGTAGCGGTTTTTGGGCCTCAGACTCAGATTTAGCGACTCCAAATTATATAAAAACATCGTTGAAAACAATAAATCGTATTAAAATTTGTGGGGTTTTTGAGGCTTATCTCAGAACCCGTGGGTTTCAGCGGCTTAAAATACGTATAGCCCTGTAACCTGTAATGTTAAAACCACTTTTGTTGTGGGCCTGAGTTATTGTGCCTACCAGAGAAATTTTAAATTTATAAACAGTAATCAAACCATGAAAGAGATGAAAAATGGTAAAAAAATGGAAGTTGAGTAATTTGATTACCTCCACATTGGTATAAAGCATGTACAAATTGGTCAAGTTAACACTTTTGTTTTTAAAAGATTTTTTTTTTCAAAATTCGCTGCATAGAAAAATATGCCAGCTTAACTTTGGGTATCTGCGAGTTATTTTATAACAAAAATGAGTGAAAGATATTAAGGTTAGTGTTATTGACGAATTTTATAGGAGGGTTGGCTTAACTTGCGAAAATATCTGAGACACTTCTGGGTTTTTGTTCTAAAATTTAGTAGGAGACGTATGTATATTGCTTAAAATCTGTGATAGTGTTGTTAATAAAGTTTTTATTATAATTCTGCATATATTCGGAAAAATTCTAATTGTGAGGTCTTCAAATTAGATTACTATTATCATTTATAACAAAGTGAGTGAGCTAAGGTTTCCGATAGTTTTAATTTTAAAGGATTGAATTCATAATATTTATTAGTAACAGACTTAATAATTAACTGAGTTCTACAGGAATTTGTTAAAGTTTTTATTATTAATGCTTTATAAAATAGGTTTAGGAAAGATTCTCCTAATGCCGCATCCTTCAAATGCTGCATTTCCAAACTGATAAGCCGCATATTTTGTAGCGCATTCATATTGTTTGCATAACTTTGGGCGCATCTTAAGGCAAAAAGTTCGTTTTGTTGTTTGCCATTGCTTTTGATTAAGTTTTGAGTTGAGTTTTTGTTAGAAGTTTTTTCGCTTTTATGTAAATTGTGCTACACAGTTATAAATGGCATTAAATATTTAGCTTACTAAGCTATCAAAAGTACAAAAACTATGAGATACAAAAACTACAACAAAATAAAAGACAATTGTATATGTGCTAATTAGAAGAGACAACAAACAAATAACAATTGACAAGATAAATAGTAAGCTAACCCAAAAAGTTATCGTAACCCTGGTGATAAAAGCTATAACAACAAAGTAAAAGCCAAGAAATTTATGAGCAAAAAAAATAGAAAAAAATCAGGCAACACATAGTTAGTATGTGAACAGCCCTAAAGCTATCAATAACTTTTTGGGGTTGTGGCAAAAAAAAAAAAGGAAAACCATAAAACTAATGTTGGTCTGTGTAGCAAATGTCACAAGGTAGCATATATGCCACTATATGTGGCATACTGAAAATAACAAAAAAAAAAGTCGCAGACCCTGTGAAATTAATAACCTGGTTTACTTTTTTGTGCCCTTTTGTTTTGTAATGCGGGGGTTGTGCACATGCTTGGGATTTATTTGCCGGAAATAAATATTAGCCGCAGTCAAACACACTTAAGCCTATGCCTCGTCTATGTACTGGGACTGGGCGCCGTTTATAGTTTTACAGAGGGGTTTACACAGGCTTAGAGCTTGCTTTACACGCACGTACAAGCAGCGGGCAGCGCCAGAGCCAGTTTCAGCTCCAGAGCGCAGTGGGAATCATGATAAATGCTTTAGACGATGGGCCATTTGCAGGCCTGCTGATTCCCATAATTGATTTTGTATTGGCTTTCAGGGTGACTAAGGTTCGCTTAAGAAAACGGGCGAAATGCGCCTGCAACGCATATTGAATTTCAAAGAGTTTTTCGCAGAGTTTTCGTAGAAATTTTTACAGCCCATTTCTGCTGCCATCAATCACGCCTCCGAGCGTAAAGAGTGTGGATGCGAATGCTGGCTAGGCTTAGGTTTCGTTCCCAAACTGTCAAATGCAGCTAAACTTCATCAACTATAGCATCATAATCAAATTCAGCTAAAATCAAATTAAAAAATTTTTCCAAAATAAAAATTTAATGGCATAGAGCAGCGCTTACAAAGTAACCCCATTTAGTACCTGTAGACGAGGCGTATAACATTTTGCTAGCATACGCACAAAATATGCCTCGAGGGTCGGCTGGTAACAAGGGTTGCCCATGGAAACAACGCAAAGGGCTTCAAGAAAGCAACAGAATATCATAAAGATTTGACAACTGATCTATGCAGCACTTATGGGGGAAACTACTTGCATTCGGGTTGCTAGACCAAATAATCTGGTAAAAGACATACTTAACGTCAATTAATTGCGATAGGGATCGGATCGATAGAACAGCGACATACTTTAATAATAGTAATACGTAGAAAAGATGTAATCAAAAACATTTCCATTGTCCCTGATTTTGAGATATATGAAGAGTAATGGAAAGCTTATATTTTTTGTGGAGTTAACCTTGCACAAATAAATCTAAGTTGCCATCTGTTAATAGGTCCGTGGACTTTAAATGTAATGAACCAGGCCTCTTTTTACCAATAATCAATTTGTTGTATATCGTTTTTAAAATTTAGCGATAACACAGAATTATAAATTTTATGCGGTGACACTGTACTTAGTATTCTCTCACCCACTCTCATTCCTTTAAATCACTTGAAAAGTGGGAAACTGACACCATTTGCATTTTCTTACTGCCAGTATTATAATTATAATGAGAATCTCTTATAACCAAAAAAAGAAACACCTGAAGGTATTAGATGCTATATAGTACTATATGTGGCTATATAATCTCTATAACTCAGAATTAGTTGCTACCTTATTAATGTGTAAATTAATAAATACATTTTTGGCATGAATAAATGTCAATTACCTTAACACCTAACAAATATACACAAATAAACAAAAAAAATGTTCGGGTTTACAGGTCAGGCTAAATCAGAGTCCAAGGTCCAAAGGGTTATTGAAAAACTCTGACGTGCTGGGATTTATAGGACCTTGGTTGAGAATTCAGCGACCCCATAAACATGAAATCAACTTTGTGGGACACCTGGACTCGAATAAATTTTTTTGGAGTTTTTATAATGTTGTGCCAGAATCCTGAAGTGCTGTAGTAATTCGCCATGGATTTGAAAATCGATTTTAATTTATTATTATTTAAATAATTTGAAAATGTATTGATAAAATGTTTTTATTTTAAAACTATTAACCCAATTACATGATAATAGTCCATAATTTAATTTTTTATTGTCCAAAATTTTCTTTTGGGACCCACCACGCAGTCAAAAATAAGAGAGGATTTGTATATAATTGATTGTAGAAAACTTTACTGCGAAATTATGGAACGGTGGTACTAAGCTAGATATATGAAATTACACTTGAAACAATTTACTTAAACTAACAATCAGCTGGATTTCGAAGGCGATATATCGTAAACCTTAATAAAATCTTTAAGCTAATTTTACCAAACTGCCCTCGCAATTGCATGCAATCCACCACCAACAACAATGGCACTGAAAAAAAAAAACCAGAAACAAAGACCAACTACGGTAGGTAAGGCAACAGATTCAATAGCAACGATATTAAAAGCCTTATAATGGAGGCAGGATCCAAGCAAACATTGCACAGGTTGCCCATGTCCTGGCCTACAATCTCTGTTCTTTGGCTGCTCAGCTGCTTCTGGCCTCTGGCAGCATCGGTTGCAGCCAGCTCAAATGTGCCCATGGAGTGTGTAATAATTTGTTTTTGTTGCCTGCCTGCACCACCCTCTCGACAATAACAACTACCTTATGTAAACTATGCAGGGTTGGTAGTGTACCCAACTCAACTCACCCCACTTCATTGACTTGAACTTCATCAGCATTCAAGCTACCGGCTCATCTTTACAAAGTATAACAAATATTTATGCTATGAGCTGTGTTATTAGATTTTAATTTCTTGCACCCATGGTTATGCACACCCTTACTCTTACCCTTAAGGTAACGTTTGCACATGGGCTATCCTTTAAAGGATTCTCAGCTACCCAGATTAAGCGTGCGAATGTTTTTGGCTTGTATTTGCATTTGATGTGGGTGGTGTGGTGGGTGGGTTGTGCCACCCCGCCTTAGGGGTTGCGTACACGCATTGTTGCAAGGTGTCATGGCCAGTAATTGAGTATGGTTTCCGCTCATGTCATCGTTTTGTCATTTACTGCAACTTGCAAATATTTGAGTAAATGCCTTCGTTAGGTTTTTTAAGTGTAACCATGCAAATCCAACCTATTTTTTTTCGTGATATTTTGGCTCATTGTTATTTGGCACGTGATGCTGCACGGGTAAAAGTTTCAACCCCCCTCGAAAAATGTGTACAAGGCTTAGCTCTTTGTATCTGGGGGGTTGTTGGCTCTGGCTAACAAATGACGTTTACAAAATTACATTATTAGAAATTGATGGTTTCTGGTGTACTACAGCAGTCTGCCCCGCCTGCATACTGCAGGACGGGATCTTGTTGACGTTGCTGTTCCTGTTGGTGTCAGCATTTTTGCGCTTTTCTGTAAAATGTTTTAAATTGTTTGCCCAGCCAAAGTTGGGGTGAGCTGAAATGCTTTCAAGTGACTTGTAAGTGGCATTCCATTAAAAATATACTAGCAGCACTTTGACTTTGAAACGTGCAACATACTGAAAGGTTTAATGAGCGTCAACTAACACTTAAGCAACGACAATTTCAACTCGTGTCACTCACGCCACTCACGGCAACTGCAACTAATACTAATATACACACGTCCATGCACTAAAAATGTGTTGCAGTCGAGGCGGTAACCGATATTCGAATACTCTGTAAGGAATACCCTCCAAAAAGAAATAATTACAATATTATAATTCTTTACGCCAAGTTATGTGCTGATACGTTGAGGATTGTAGGCGTTTTTAAGGGACAAGGCGAACGTGGGTAGTTTGTATAGCAATCAACTTTTTCTTGTTTATTAGGCTCACAGAAATATGAAAATAAAATTAATGGCTTCCTAAATCTTCTGATTTTTTTTTTTTGATATTTATTTTTTTTTATTGGCAATCAACGGATACAATTTGGTTATAATCCAATATTGATGGCAAAATTATTCGCTACACAAGAAATAAAATTTAGTGTGTGATAGGGCTTAAATTACTATATACATATTTACAGATTTACACAATATTTACAAAAACAAAATTTATCAATAGATTCGACTAAATCTACTAAATATTCAAATGCCTTTAACCTGAGAGAGCACAGGACAGCGAGATTCATAGAGATTCATTTAGATTATTTGACGACTTCTGAGGTCACATGGGTGGAGACGTTTGAGGCGTCTTCGCGGTCTGTGACCGGCCAGGGCGCAAGCAAGAGAATTCGGGTGGGATCGTAAGCGATCCGCGTATCGGTCGCTTAGTTTATTTCACAAGTCACCCACAAAAGGAATGCCTAGATCCTTGTGAAGGTTGCGATTACGGATATACCATGGGGCATCAGCAATTTTGCGCAAGACTTTATTTTGCAAAGTTTGAATTTTTTTCATATTGGACTTAGCTGCAAGTTGGCATTATTATGCTCTTATAGAGGATGCTTTTATTTTCAAGGGACAGCTTGCTGGTTCTGCCAAGTAGCCACTTCATTTTGCCAAGTTTCTCTCTGCACCTTGCTGTTATTATTTTAATGTGCTGTTTCCAGCATAGTTTTTTGTCGAGATGAATGCCAAGGTATGGGTGCGATGTTTTCATTGGAATTATCTCCCCATTTAAGATGAGCGCAGGACTTGGGTCTTTCCTTAACGAAAATAAAACGCTGGAAGATGTGTCACCGTTAAGCTGGATGTTCCAGCGTTTTGCCCAAATTGCGATAATGTCCAACTGATTCTGCAAGGCAAATCTTCTGAGGTTTTTAAAAATGTTGAACTGTTCTTAGCTCTATTTCGAGACGTAGGTGATCATACAGACGAACAGACGTAGAAACGTACGGATCTGGTTGCAATAGCTGCCCCAGGACCTAAGGTCTGCCACACCTACTTCTACTTATTACGTACATTGCACAAATCTATAATACCTTTGACCCCTTAGGGAACAGGGTATAAAAAGCACCGTTAGCTGAGAGAAGAATTTTTAATAAAATAAACCACATTTCAACTGTTTCCGAGTGTGTGTGCGTCTAAGCTGGCCACATTTCAACCGTGTCACACACCTCCCCCCGGAACATTAACCCCAAAACCCCAGCACTTTGCAAATGGCGCACGCATGTTCAGCCACATTGCGAAATGTATTTTTGAATGAGTGTAAATGACATAGTGTGTGTGTGTGTGTATGTTTGAGTAGTTTAAATATGCGTTCCAGTTCTGTGCAACATTTTAGTCCAATTCTTTTTTAAAAAAAATATTGAAAAAGAGTCGACGGTGTAAATGATGCTTCGGAGAAGCTTTTAAGCTGCGTTGCTTTAAATGCAAGAGGGTTGTTTGAGCAATTTAGCAGCATCCATAAATGGCAAATTATTATTAATGTCCTGTGACTGATTAGATTGAGGTCTAAGAAATATGACGTATTTACGTGCTCACTTTGTCCGGCCAAAATGCAGAAGTGCAGAGATGCACTTAAGTACACTAATTTCACCTAGAACTTCAATACTTAAGCACTTCTGCCCAGAAGAGTGTTGTAAAAGCTCAAATATCTGTTTTTGTGTAGACGTTTTTTATACAGTTTTCGTGTTTATTAAGTGCGTGATTAAATACTAAACAAACAAGTGTGTATGTAAATATGACAGTGGAAGATAAGCAAATATATATTTTTCTGACAAATATCCAAATCTTTACCTTTTACGATTTTAAGAGGTAATTTTGTCCCAAAAGCTTTTCCAAACAAGGTAGGCAATATGGCACCTGGACACCGGGCACTTTTGCTCGACAAAGTGAATACTTTAACTGTACTTTAACTTTTTTTAAAAAAAAGGTCATAAAAATATTTTTATTCCAATATTCAATTCAGTAATTCTTTTAGAACTAGCGATGAACAATAGTTTTTGTGTTAATACATATTAGTTGACTTCTGGAATTATTGAATGGTTTACAGAATTTAAGAAGGTTAAGCAATTCGTAAGTAGGCCAAAACCAATAAGTCATTATAAGAATATTTTTAACTTCTTTCAAAATTTGAGGGTTAATGCTTTTTAGTATATTTCAAAGGATGCTTCTAGCGTTTTGAGAAATTGATTTTGATTTGACTTGCCGACATATTGTTGTTATGTAAAAGTTTAATTGGAACTTTTTGATTTCTAGAACACCACATAATTACTCAGATTTGTAAACACAAAAAAAATTATACTTGAACAAAAAAATATTTTGTACATTGAGTTAAAATTTTAAAATTATGGTATACTAGGGGGCTACGCCCCCTGCGTGCTTCGCACGCCATCTGTGAGCAGTCTTCTTTGCATAGTATTCCTTACTTGCCCGTCTTGCCTAACACATTCAACCTATCTGCTCTGTGATCTACGCAATATATTACGCTCCTGCTCTGCAGTCCTTAACTCTAACTTTTCTCTCAGCTTTCTTCTAAGCATAGAGTTCCTTCTCTACAATCGTAGGCTCTGTGTCTCTGTGGCACTCTTCTCGTGCGATTTCTCGTTCTTCCGCCAAAAATATTGTAAATAACACAACTTTGTTATTCCCTGTACCAAAGGTATAATAAGTTCGTGCAAATGTATGCAACGGTCAAAAGGAGGCGTGGCAGACCCCTTAAACTATATATATATTGTTAATTAGCATCAACAACCTAGTCGATATAGCCATATCTGTCTGTCTGTATGAGTAAAAGGATCTCAGAAATTATAAGTGATAAAGAGCTGAAATTTTACCAAAAGTTGCGCATAATAGTGACGCAGATGAAGATTTTCGATTTATGCCGATGTTTCAATAGTTATTCTATTAACCAGTGCTATCAACAAATCGGTCCAGCCGTTCTTGAGTTATAAATGGTGTAACTAACATAACTTTCTTTTATATATATAGAATATGTAAGTAAATTGTATAAATATGCAATTTTTATTATTTCGTGAGATTCGTCATAACTGCAGATAAAACGCTAGATATAATGAAATAATAAAAACCAATACATTATAAGTTGATTATAGAATTAAGGTTATATGTTTGACCTGTATGTGTATATGTCCATCAGTTCCCTCTTGCCTTCTAAACATCTTGTCATAATGTGACAAAAGAGATATCGTTTTAAGCGTCCTGATACTGCGCTGGTTATAGACTTTGTAACATCACATCGAATTGAGTAAGGGTAATAATAATAACTTTTAACACTATGGTAGTATATTTTTTTAAATTTAAAAAAATTATTTTCTTTTTGCCCAAATATTTGTAGAAATATCTTTATGCTAAGATTTCTAAGACTTTTTTTTTGAGTGTTTGCGTAGTATACCTATATATACATTTTTCTAAATCAATCATATTCTAAAAAAATTGAATGCACTTTTTTGAACCTTTATGCTGTGAACCAGGAAGAAATAAAAGCTGGTATAAATCTTAGTTAAAGTTACTTTTCAGAAAAATTCAAAAATGTGCGCTTTTTCTTTTAACTCAAAAGCATAAATTACTTCGGTGCTTCATCGTTATATTTTACAAAATGCACTACTTAGAATTGGTATGATAAGAAACTTAAGATACATTACAGCTGATTACTCATAAAGCAGACAGCTGAATAATTGCTGTCAAGCTGTGTTTGGAGTTATCTGCAAAAACGCTGAAGGTTAATTTAGTTTTTTGCAAACTTTTTTTGTGTGCTTCACAAACTTATCATATTACCCACCTAGCTGAGGTTTTTACACGTTTTTGTGGAAAAAACCAAACCAAAGCAGGAATACTTGAAAATGCAGTCAAAAGGTATTTCCGTTTTTTTGTGTGGCTTGCAGCATAAATGTTACTCTTTTTGGCATAGATTTGCATAGAAATGTGTGGTGGCTAGATGGAAACGGGTCGAGATTGAGCTTCCCACTGGCTCGACTTACTCAACTGGCAACATATTGCAGGCGGCATCAGTTGCTGCAATGGCAGCCAGCTAACGGAAGTTTCGGTCAGTGGCAATAAAAATGGAGGACGCTGCGATCAATGGCTGACAGGAAGTTGACTATTTGCATGAGTTGTTGCTCTTCTTGTTGTTGTTGTTGCCGCTTTGTGTGTTTGGGCATTGATAAAGACTAGAGTGTGGGGCATTACCAGTAAACAGTTGGGTAGTTAGCAGTAACCAGTGCAGAGCTCAGGTGCCGGCGACTCTTTTGTATTGTTAATTGTTTGTTTTTCATTTATCTATGGGCAGACAGCCAAGTGACGTCAGACTTCCCGTACACTATTAATCAACTTGATTGGGCTTAGAACGCATGCCAAGCGCTCATGGCTGCTGCCTTGTTTATAATTAATCTTGCCCAAGTGAACTTGCATGAAAGTACTCTATGCCCCAGGGGAACTTAGACAGTCTAGGTTAGGCAACGCAGCATGGACTATGTCTATGCAAATCCCCAGGCACAAACGCCAAACTGACGCTGTTAATGAAACGTCATCAAGTTTTGACAAGCCCGAAACGCAGACTTCTGCGCTCTGCCACGTGAACTCGTTTAATATTTTCCCGCCGGTACTTGTGAAATTTTTCGAGAAGGGCAATCTAAATAGTGCTTGCAGCCCAGTCGAGAGGCCAAGCTGAATGAAACTTAATCAACGCCCGCAAAATGCAAGTGCAAGTGGTACCGAAAAAAGTTTTCATTAATCTTGCGGCAAGAGCTGAAAAGTTAAGCTTATCGCTGGAACTTTGACTTGGCAGCTTCATTATATGAACGTCATTTACACGCTGGCCACAATTAAATTGAATTAAAAGCTGCCAAGACAAACAACTAAAGCGTGCCAAGTATCCGAACGCACCTGAGCAGCTGACTAAGTCCGGAGCTACTGCTTGGAAGGTGCTGTCTTTGGCCTTTGGTCGCTTGTCAAATTGATATTTGATTCATGACCAGCGCATTTGTCAAGTCATTCATCTTTTTTCCGAGCCAACTGTGGTTGTTTGGCTTTGACTTGATGAATGGGCCAAAAGGATGCCAAGGGGCTGCACTGTTGATACCCTACGCCAGGGTAAAGGTTGCATTTAGTTAGTGCTGCGTCAAGTCGCCTGGAAAAGTACATAAAAATTAACTAAAATTTGTTCCTTGTTTCGTCTTGTTTTATGGGACTTGATCGGGCTGTAATATTTGCAACAGGACTAAGAATGGATTTTACTGATTTTTCTACAGTACGAGTGCTGGTGGCACTCGGGTTACGTTACCGATTCTATATTTCGGACAGAGCTCAGAATAACAAGCCTCTTTGTTTTGACGAGGTCTAAAAACTGGCAGCAAATCAGAGATCTGACACCGAATCCGAGTTGAAAAAAACCACAGTACGTCAGGTTTCTGATATAAACTCAAAAATTCCCAAACATTTTTTTTTGGGTTCGCTGAATCCGATTCCAAGATTCTGACTTAAATTCAAAATTCCACAAAATATTTTTTTGAGTTCGACGAATCTAGAGTACTAAAAACCCCAGATTATCAAGATTCTGACATAATCGAAAAAACACAGTTTTTTTTTCGATTTTTGTAGACCGTAGATGATAAATGAATGCTTTTGGGATCGCTGAATCCGAGTCCAAGTACTCATTTTACATACCTTATTTTTAGAATTTACTGATTTATTTATTATTTTTATGCCCAAAAAGTTTTTTTTTAAATATTTCCGATTGCGTTTCCGAAAATTTCAGACAAAAACTCTTGTAACAAATTATAATTACTTGTGTTTATAAAAAACTTCACTTATTAAAGCTACTAGGTACAGGTAACTATATCGTACTCCCATGCAGCTTATAAAGGGTATGCAGCTACCAGATCTTCTATTTGTAGATTTCCAATGCCTCTGATTTCTTGCTTTTCAGCATTATATATTACTAAATCTTAGCTGATTTCACTTAAGTGTAAGCCCTAAACATATTAGGCCACGGCGCTATGGTACCCAATTTAACTTCATCATCGTTCTGGTAGCATGCCACAAAACTTTCCTACAACAAATACAAGCGCTCCACATTTCATTTTTGCACGATTTGTCAAGTCAGCGGAAATCATGCAAGCCTATCGCCATGACGAAGCCCTCGACTACTCGACCAGGACTTGCCAGTTAGTTGTGGCGAGCCCGCTGCTTAGTCCTGGAAGCATAAAATTGAAAAATTACTTTGCGTGTTTTTGCCGTTTGTTGTATTAAAACTTATGAAAAAGTCATAAAAATGTGGCGCTGATATGGCCAAACAGCCAAAAGCGTGTTGCTCGTAAACATTCCTACTGGATTTTTGATTTGTGGACAATTTGAACGCAAAGTTGCGATGGTGCCAGCCGGCGATGGCTTTAAAAAGTTAACCAGCGATAGGAAAACAACAACTATAAGTACAGTTAACTAAATAGCCCCCGGTAAAATCCACATAACTTACAAGAGCCTGGCCAAGAACCGCTGCCAAGTTCTGTACTCGAAGTTTGTTAAATTGTAATGCAAATATTTATGTTATTTTTGGCCTGGCACTTGGAAGTTGTTGGTTAATTATAAGAAAAGTATTTAGATAAGCTATTGCAAATAGTAAGCAATTTGGGTGCACCCTAAAACTAGGCAGCGCAAATCAAAATAAACAAGTTCTGTGGAAATGGGGACAGGCTTTGTTGATGCTGTGGGAGCAGCTTTTGCGTTGTGACGAATCATCAGAAGTGGTTCTCCTAAGAAGGAAGAAAGGCCATGCTGATAGCAGATAGTAAATATATAAAAGGGTACACTGTAAATGCGACAGAACTTTTGCTGTAGTAAACACATAAAGAGAGTAAGCTGTATATATAGAAAAGTTGCCAGTGGAAGAAAAATCATTAGAAGAGACCATTAGAAAAATTTTAAAACATTTTCGAAAGTTTATGTCTGTTTTTATGCACATATCCAGAGATGGCGACAACACTTCTTGGAGATAATCTGTAATGAACCACGAAGCAGCAATCATGAGGATTACAGAGACATCGCACCCACCAACAATCTGAAGATACCACCCAGAACTCCGTCAGTGAGAGAAATGGGTAACGCAATCAGGAAACTAAGACGCAACAAAGCAGCTAGAATCGACGGCATACCTGCCGAACTGCTCCAGTTGGAGACGCAGCTAGTTGCCGAAACATTGCACCCACATTTCACTCGTATATGGGAGACTGAGTGTGGGCCCTCATCTTGGAAAGCAGGAATCATCGTCGAGTTACCAAAGAAAGGGGACCTTAGCGACTGCAACAACTGGCGGGTAATAACGCTGCCAAACACTAGCTAGAAGATATTAGCAACCCTACCGAACGACCGCCTTCAAGAAAAAATCGAGCCAACAATCCGCGATGAACAGGCAGTTTCAGACCACACAGGAGCTGCGTAGACCAGGCAAACACACTACGCATTATAACCGAACAAGCTGTGGAGTGTCGCTCACCGCTGCAACTCCTGTTCATCGACTTCAAGAAGGCCTTCGATTCAGTAGAGAGGGCGGCGATATGGCGGGCATTGGTGAGGAAAGGAGTGCCAGTCAACATCGTATCGATAATAAAAGCGATGTATGATGATGCTGACTTGGTGGTACTACACAACGGGTAAATTATTGCACCTTTCCAAACAAATCAGACGACATATGTCTCATCTCCCATAAACTTAGTGATATCCAAGCCAATGCGAATGACCTTGAGATCCTTGCCAGCAAAGTTGGACTCTCAATAAACGCATCCAAAACCAAAGCGATGTGCTTCAACCACACCAGCCAAGGTAGCAGAACTATCTGCGAAAACACTATCGACTTTGTCGATAGCTTCTCATACCTTGGTACCACAATATCCACCAGTGGTGGGGTGGATAAGGATATAGAGAATCGTCTCAGCAAAGCACGATCAGCATTTGGACGCTTGTTCCGCATATGGAGAAACCAGCAATCAAGCAGAAGAACAAAGCTGGGAATCTTCAATGCGTGCGTCAAATCCATCCTGTTGTACGGGAGCGAGAGAATGATGTCGAAACTGCAGTCATTCGTCAACAAGTGCTTAAGGATTATATGCGGGATATTCTGGCCCAAAACTATACAAGTGAAGTTCTATCTGCACTGAGATGAGAACACGCAAGTGGCGTTGGATCGGCCATGCTCTCAGGAAACATCTAGGCAGCATTGTCAGGATGTCTCTGGAATGGAACGCTCAAGGAAGCAGACGAGTGGGAAGACCAAAGGCAACCTGGCGGCGTACAAAACTAAACGAATTGTCCCTACACAAGCTGGGACACAGCAAAGCAAACTGCGCCAAACAGAGTCCGGTGGAAAATTCTTGTAGAAGCCCTAAGCTCCCTGGAGGAATACTAAGAGGATAAAAAAAATTTCTGTTTTTAAACAGATTTTTTAGGGTGTTTAGGTTGTCGTACAGAAATGCAGAAGTGACAGACGAAGTGTGCAGCCTAAATAACGATGTAGAAATGCAGAAGTGCCTGATTAAAAAGCAACCACAATCAACTGTTTCCATTTATTTTGGTTAGAAAAAATTTATGTCAGAAAAATGTCATTTAAAAAGATACATTTTTGAATATGCTGCTTGTCTGTTTACAATATTTTTGCTGATAGCGGTGACAATATGCGATTATGAGATAATCATGATATTTCCTTCAGTTTTTTAAACAATTCCATCATTACGTGTTTTTTTACTAAGAGTAAATAAAATGTAAAATTATTCTTGTTAGCGTTGTCACGTTGCAACCAGCTGCAGTCATTAAAGTAGGTTAATTAGAGCTCCTCAAAAACGGATTATGTAACTATTGCGTACTTTCTTGTTATTTAAATAAATTTAATAAGAGTTGAAACTTGAATTATGCCTATCAAGCAGCGGTATTTTAAAATAAGATTTTCATGAAAAAGTTTTAAAGGAAACCATCGCTTAAAACATTACTTTGGTTGTTAGGCTCACATGAGTGTGACAACCAATTTGATGCCTCTAGTTTTGATAGGAACATATCTAAATACATATTTTTTTCCAGGTATGGAAAGGAAACAACATTTATATATTTTGAAGTTTTCATCCAATCTAGAATGTATATTTTTTAATCTTTTATTGTTAAATTATCAATTTGGGTGTTTATAAATATTAAATAAAACAACTAACTATTTTACTATATTCCTCATAAATGATTTTAAAATGTTGTTCATCATATACCAATTTATTTTATATACGCTCTTAAAAAAACACTTTCTACTTGTACTGCCTATTGACATTTACGTCAAAACAAAACTTCCCAGTCTTCTTAATGTCTCATCGCTTTTAGAGTTCCCTAAGTTGGCCAAAACATTTACAAAGCCAACGACAACTTAACACCCCTGCGCCTCGTTTTTTTTGGGCGCATTTGCCAACGTTTTGTTTTTGATGCGTGTTAAAAAATAATTTCCCCAGATAATTTGGCAGCACGCGTGTTCTAGTCCTTATATACACCACATTGTTTTGTCCTCGTTGTTGCTGCTGATAGCAGCCAAAAGTTTGTAAAAAAAAAGTTTTGTTCAACTTTTGCCTGGACAGACATTAGGCCAAAAGAAACTTTTGTTGAGATTTATTTTATTTTATTATATTAGCTTGTAAGTATTGTTTAAATAAGCTCTGCCTCTTGCTCACCCGCTCCACTTGCGTGTGTTGATTTAATTGAGCCAAATGTGTTATTAGGCCATCAACATAATTGGCAGCATAAACAGCAAATAAGTTTTTTTTTTGTAGTTAATTATATACTATAGGTAAATATAAATATGCATATATATGCTTTTATACGACACATAAAGCGGCTTATAAACTGTCCATACACGTGCAAAGACTCTCAGACTCTCTCACGAGTCGCTTGCAGAACACTCCTCCCCAAAAGTATGCAACGAAAAATTTGTAACATGCCAATTGACTACGTGAGCAAACACAGAACGCACACAGAGAAACGTAGCGTTTGACTGGGTCAGTGGCGTAGGCAGCTTTTTGTGATGGGGGTAAGATTGTTAAAAAACAAAAGTTAAACTAAACTGAAAATCTGTGGAAAAAATTCAAATTTACGGAAATTGCTTGATGATATATTCGCGAGTTTCTTAACTTGGATACCCATTTCATTATGAATTGCCTCAAAAGGCAAAATTTAAAACATCTTCTAAAGATGAACTCTCTCGATCGAATATATTTTTTTTTAAAACCACTCCTCAATTGCCGCCCGTGGAAGATATTGTTGCAGACCAATATTATACAATTTTTTGGTTCTATAAATCTTTCGAAAACTTATGAAGCTAATAAAGTACAATGTACGAAGTACAAGCCATGTTTTTAATGCAGTTACTAATAATTGTGAGCAAAAAGTTTAAAAATGCTCAAAAATATTACGAAAACATATGAACGCATTTTACCTTGTATTTGAGGCTTAGAAAGATTTTTAAATTAAAAAAAAATAATCGTGTTCTTTTTAAAAGTAACAAAAAATATGTCGTATTAAATGTACCGAGACAATGGACCCATGGACGTGATTTACCCCCCTTTTTACCGTCACTGTCCTCGGCCAAGCTGTTCTGTATTAATTTTCCATTTTGTGGCATTTTCATTTACATGGTGCGAAGCATACAAAATATAAAAAAGAAAAACAAACCAAAATAATAATATAAAAAAAGTATCGTTTAAATTGTTTATACTACAATACGCAATATATATAATTTTTACCCCAACTGCCGCGCGTACGTCTGTTGCTTGCTCTCAACTTGTTGGGCCTCGTTTTTGGTTTGTTTGCCAGAAATTGTAGGCTTAAGCTCTGGAACGTGACCGACCCTGAGCAGGCGGCACATTGTTTGTTTAACTGTTGTTATTATTCCTTTTCAATATAACTCTGTATGTGTCCGGGTGGAGGCTTTAATATGTCTGCTGGTCTGCTAGGTCGTCCTTTTTGTTGTGTGTGTGTGGGTGGCACCCACTCTGGGTATAGCATTTTGTCCCCTGTATTTTGGGGGATTTTTGCCTGCTTTTTGCTGCAGGGACAAAAAATTGAAAATTTCGTTAAGCTTACCGCTAGCTCTGACCATTTTTTTGCTTTTTGGTTATAGTAGATTGTTGGTTACTCTGCTCTCCTATTTGTGTAAACAAGTGAAAGTGATTTATGCATATAAAATGCCCGCAGTGCCCTACCACCCGACCCCCTCTGCCTTTTGACTGTCTCATACATACAAATATATATAAGTATATGTAGCGTCCCTGTGGTTCCATGTCGTTGTTGAGTCAGGCGTATGATTGTTTTGGAGTGTTTGAATTTATGCGATATGCTGGGGAAACTACTTACGTGCATAGCCGAACATGCAAAAAAAAATACACTTTAATTTGGCGAGACTCTTTAAAGAAGGCCGAGTTATTTTAAGGCACGGTAACACTAGAAAAAGTTGTTTTGTGTAACCCTTATGCGGAGCTGTATTTCAAGACCCAACCGAAAACCTTAAGCCGTCTGACAGGAAAATCACTTTCTTTATTTAAAAATCTAAAAATAAATATTTTTAAAAAATTAAAGCTGACTTATTCTTACTAGGCTCTTATAATAAATATTGACTAAATTATTGTTTAACCAAATCGTTCGAAACTTAACAGACTTAATAGTTTT
Source organism: Chymomyza fuscimana (assembly GCA_949987675.1). Taxonomy (NCBI): domain Eukaryota; kingdom Metazoa; phylum Arthropoda; class Insecta; order Diptera; family Drosophilidae; genus Chymomyza; species Chymomyza fuscimana. The sequence continues at coordinate 55,204,516 of OX465088.1, read as the reverse complement.
GGTTTAAGGCGAAGATGGAAAATATAATCAACGGAACAAAACAAATTCGGCTAAAAAATAATTTCAATAACTCGAAAATATAAAATTATATATATAGAATAAAAACGAATTGCCGAAATCGAAATAAATGACTTCAAACTAAGCCGAAAATGTATTTTTTATTTTAATTTGATTACACTAGTTTACAAGAAAACTGAACCTTCGTAAAAAAGTGAAAGCAAACAAATTTTTTTTCATACAAAAGTGTGATTGAGTGAAGATTGGAACTTCCGTACATGGTTCCATAGCATACAGCTCTTACCTGGTTTTAAAGATCTTAGACTCGAAATGTTCAATTACCTTTCAGCTAATTTTGAATTTTTTCTTGTTAATAAAAAGCAAACCAAAAATTTGTAATTTTGAAAAATGGTCGAAAATTACATTTTTTTCGACTTTGGTTCCTTTTGATCTAATTGTCTTTCATGTCGATACAAGATTTTGTTCACGAGATATTGACGAATAAATGAAAAAAGTGCCAAAAAATATGTTTTTCGAAAACGGTGCTTAAGAAAAAAAAAATGAATATAATTTTTGTGTTTCGTGACCCAAAATTACACTTAAAACACTTTTTCACGAAGGTTATCTCGATGACCCTTAAATTTGTTAACTAGTGTTATCTATGTTCCGTTTTATTTATTTATTTACGTTTAAAAAAATATTGGCGTTTGCAATTATTTATTCATTCACATTAATTTTCACAAAGTTTTTAGTGAAAGTTTGAACTCAGGCTTCGTAGTATTTCTGAAATTGCATCGAGGTATCTGATAATGTCGATAGTGACTTTATTGACGATACATCGATGTTTTTTTTCGATAGTGCGCTCACAAAAGTATTGTCCTTTGCAATTATTTTAGATTTTAAATATTCTGATAATGTCGATAGTGATTTTTTTGACGATAAATCGATGAGAGATAAATATTGAAAAATATATATAGTACGTCTTAAGTTGATCTTAAGTTGGTAATTTAAAATTTCTTCACCTTTAAGGTGGTTTTGAACTTCTTTCATATATTTTTTGTTTATCATTGTTAATCCTTTAGAAATACTGAAATACTGAACTCATTATATTAGTGTGTTTGAGAATTTTTAGTAAATAAATTCTATTGTTTTCGATTTTACCCACAACATTGGCTTAAAACTTTTCAAAAGCAACACAAAAAATTACACCAAAATACTTCTCATTCTCATGTCCGCTCTCATTATGAATACCCACAACAACACAAAGTAAACAAGCTCACCTCATCGTCAACGGTCAACGGAATTGTGTTGGTCCCTATTTAAGTGTCCTCAAATTAATTTAACGCCAAGAGGGCAAACAGTCACTAGACTCCAAAACGCCAACGTTCCTACTGGTGAACGTTCACAAAATCCACTTAGTACATATGACGGGCTAAAAACCCGTCGCAGCGTTCAGCATTATAATAAAATTAATCTCCATTTGTTGAAGGGGCGCCCACAGCTGGGGCGTTAGCTGAAGTCGGATGAAGTTGGGCTCGCTTTATTAGCGTCCAAAGCTACTGGAGCCAAAAAGTGGCAATTATTCATTTTATGAGCTGGGTGGAAGCCAAGAACTTGAACATGTGAACCATAAAAATTAAAAATTAGCCTCACACACACACACACAGGCATACAGAGAGCTGTAAGGGGATTATGTAACACGCATTTGATGTAGTCAAAAACGAGCCACCCTTTTGGAGAGCGTCAACGTAAAAGTCAAGAAAATGAATATTTATGCGACATACGGGTTGGAGCAGCCCCAAAGGCTATGATGGAATGGTTATGTATGATGTGGTGGTAGCGGGGGCTAGAGCATTGTTATATCAAGCACATGTCAAAATTTTCATAACATGCAATGCTGGGCAACGGCGTAGATCAAAAGGAGAGTACTCCCAAGCAAACTTTAACGCATATGGCTTAAATGTTGGGCCCACTGTTGGGTCGGGAAAGGCCTTCTGTCTGGCTAGGTGTGACTATCAGCGCTCTAATGGGCATATGAAAGCGTCTGAAATTTTAATGGCTTTGTTTGTTGCTTGGTCGGCCAGTAGTGAAAGACTGGTCGGTCTATTCAAAAATTAAATCCAATTATCAGTTAAAAGCCAGTCGCAACCCGCTTGGGGAGTTGCCAGACATATGAAGACAACAACAAGTGAAGAAGTTGTCGGCTTAACAAAGTTTCATTTTAATGAGAAACTTTTGTTAAAACTTACAACCCAGCAGAGCGCCACTGACAGCTTTATTTGGCTTTAACCAAATAAGCGAAAAATTTAAGGTGCTTGAAAAAAGGTATCCAATACTAGGCAATATTCAGCTTAGATGTATGCCTAGCCGGAGCATTACAATTTGTTTTAAGCTCTTAAGGCTTTGTGCTTTGCAAAAGTTTCAGCAGATTTAAAAATTTGTTGCCTAAATGCCTAAAAGCTGGACAAATATTCTGTGCTGACCTCAGGCACACACATGCTCCAAAATATTAGCATAAGTGCCGGGTTTGCAATACTCAACATTCTAGGGTCTTCTCTAATGTCAGGCAGGTTAAAAATGCTAGAAATGTAAATAAAATCCACAGCGGAAGTAACAAACAAAAAAGGGAACACAACACAGCAAAAAAAAAAGGAAAAGTAAAGAAAAAAAGGCACAACAGGACACACACAATACAAAGAGCGACAGGAGAAGGTGCCCAAAAGCAGCACAAGAGACAGGAAAAATATCATTCTAAAAAAGCTTGACAGCCACTTACACATGTCAAATGCAAAAGGATAACGAGTAAAACGGATATTAGAGTATTAGACAGGAAGCTGGATGACATGCTCAGCTTTCAAAGCACCAACAACAAAATGGCTGCCAGTACAAACTGCTTCTAGTCTCTCTATTATATCTTTTTGGCTGCCCAAAGAATGTTGGTATTAACTACAATAGCTGGCCGAAATGAAGCTGAATGGACAATAAACAGCATCCCAGTTCAGGAAGGTGGCAAGGAAGCTTGTATTGGGACAGCACAATTTAATACTTATTTATAAATATTAAGTTAAAAAGAATTCTTTCATCATTTTTGGCAAATCTAAGCATCTAGTTATTCATAAGAGTAAGACAACGCAGCAACTTTATAAAACGACTGACTTTTTTATTCCAATTAAGTTTATACAAAATTTTATATAAATACAATAGACAATTTTATAACTCGTTAAGATAGCGTTAGCTGAGCGTTCGTCTCAACGACGATCGATGTTTTTTGCGTCCCTAAAGGACATTTTTGAATGAAAACTTGACAGATTGTAATAAAAACACTTTCTTTAGTTAATTTTTTATCCATTAGCATCTTTTAATATGCGATTAAATATTGCAAATTATATAGTTATATAGTTCTTAAATATAAAAGAATTACATTTTTTGTTTTGTTAATAACACGCTTATGTTGCTATCAAATTCTTTTGGCAGAAACATAATCTTGAAGAAGTTTAATCTACAAGATTTCCTATGTAGATAGATGTTTGTGGCCGTTTTGGCTAGTTTCCACAATCTTCAAAATTGGTGTCCATCTCACTCTGCTTCCATAATAATTATTCTTTTCTTTATATCTTTCTTTTAAACTTTGAGAGTTGTAAAACTTAGTCTTCGATACTGATCTTAAGTCATCCATGAAGAAGTTCCTTTATATAATTTCTGCTATTTAAAGGCTTTTTATCCAGAGGTGGCAAATAAATGAGTAACAAATTAAATTAAAATATTGCCATTTATATCTGGAACATGACATCAAGGTACACATTTGTTCGAGTGTTTTCACCCCTTTTGGCACTCGTATGAAAAAGGTAAGCTTTTACCTCACTTATAAATGCTCACAAGCTCATCAATTTTGCCACTAACCATGTCATCTTCGAGATATGCCCGATTTATCGACCCACAAAGAACGCAAAATATCTGAATGGAATTTTTTGATTACCGTGACATCGATATAAGTATGAAGTAATAACAACAAGAAAAGAATACATGAGTTTAAGGGTTGTAATTTTATATCTACATCAAATATCTATTTAGGGCAAAATTTATTAAAATTCAATACAAGTGTAGAACTTGAAAGTAAGACCACACCTTTTCGAAAAATAAATTGATAAATTATAAAAGGCAGCTAATAACTTGCTTTCATTATCGGCTTAGTCGTCGCTTCTAAGTGTCGACTGTACTTATTTACCATGTGGTTAAGGAACTGAATTTTTAATGTATTTCTCTTCCTTTCTGCTGACAGCGCCTATGCGTATGCTAGGAAATTTTATAACGCCCCCCTCAATTAGTCAGCCCGTCCTACGTCCTAATTGCTGTGTTTATAATTTCGCCTAGAGCCTCGTCGTCGGGCTTAGTAAATTAAGCTGCCCTGACTGTTACCACTTCAACTTGGGCATTATGTGCTGGCTAATTAGCTTGTTGTTTTCCATATTTAAATGGAGCATAATTAGGTTTTGTATTTAAGCTTAATAATGTTAACAAAATGTAATGTGCTTTTCCTTTTATCCTTACAGGTAAGCCGATTGTAAAAGATTGCCTATTGAAACTACATCGAGTGGTGGCCGTTAAGTTGTAAGTAGCTTAGTCTATTGATGGCTTATGCTGTTGTTGCTTAAGGGTTACCTAGTCTTGATAAAATCAAAAATCTGAATGAGATTTTGAATATTTATCTCAAGCAACGTCTCCACCAATTGCGATTGCATTGAGTACAAAATCAAGAAAGTTTAATATTTGGAAGGCACTAAAGGCTTTTTTTAATCTGAGGCTTACCAGCATTACGACTTGAATAAACTTTTGCATCTTTTGAAAAATCGCCATGAAAAAGTTGTAACGCCAGGAAGATTAGACTTAACTTGTTGAAACAATACCATAACTGATAGTTTAGGAAATATGGATCAATTTTTTAGTTGGTTAAGGAACTCGTTCGGAAAACTGTTTTAATACCAAAATCTGTATTGGGCGTCCAATATCCTTTGTAAAGATTGCGGGGCCAAATCTAGAATGAACTCAAGGATATCGTACCGACAAGTCTGTCAGTCCCTCTCTCCGACTATCTGTTTGTTCGCCTGTATGAACGCCTAGTTTTGGAAAAATATAAGAGTTAGGATAAGCAAATATCTTCTACAATTTTAATGTTCCAGTTCTAATTTTTATGGGTTAATAAATATTGAAGATAAAGCAATATAGTATTTAAGAGGACTAGATTGCGAATCGATCTATTACAAAAACCGGTCAGAAGTATATCAGGGTTATAAAGAGAGTGGCCTAAAAAGACGGCTCGTGTCCCAGTCGCTACAATTTTTTTGTTAATTAAGTTGTGGATGATACAGGGTATCTTTCTTTTTATACCCTTATCGTATGGTACAAAGGGTATATGTATGTAACATACAGAAGGAATCGTCGGAGAACACCCAAAGTTACCTAAAGTATGGGTGACTAGAGAAGTCGATATACCCATGTCCGTCTGTCCGTCTGTCTGTCTGTCCGCATGAACGCCTAGATTTCAGAGATGGTAAGAGCTAGAGCAACTAAACTTTCAGATTACATCCCTTATTATTCCATAGGAGACAAGTTTATTATATTTTTTTGATATCGGGGTTACATTATAAAGAAAAAATCAAAAAGTTTTAGATGGATAATTCGTTTGATTATGAAGATATTGTAACCAAATTTGGCATTCGCGAGTTTTTTATAGTTCCCAAGCACTGCACAAAATTTGATCGAAATGGGTTGACTATATCATATGGGAGCTATATATAGGGCCGATCGGTCAAAAAAACGTTTTTTGTACAAAATTTGTTGTGCTTCGTCTGTTTATAAAGATATCGTAACCAAATTCGGCATTTGGAAGTTAAGAGAAAGTATCCAAGCACTGGTTGACTATATTATATAGCTCCCATAGGACCAATCGGTCAAAAAAACAAAATTCTTTGAGTTTCATTTGTTTGTAAAGATATTGTAACCAAATTTGACACTCAGAAGTTTTTTAGAGATCCCCAGCACTGTACCAATTTTGATCAAAATCGGTTGACTATATCATATAGCTCCCATAGGAACGATCGGTCAAAACAACATTTTTGGTTAAAAAATCGTCGGCTTTTGGTTGTTTATGAAGATATGATAACCTAATTTGGCAATCAAATGTATTTTGGTGTTCTTAAGCAATATACCGGATTTTATTGCAGGCTAGTGGTACAGGGTATCCCAAAGTCGTCCGCGCCCGATTTTAACGTACGCCATCTTTTAGTCTACTCAAAAGAAATTGAAGGGCTTAATCTTTTACTCCGGCGCGTGTGAATTAAGCTATCCAGTACCCTTCCTAATTTAACTCAAAAGATTACTAACGAGGTTGTGCGGGAAATTGCCAATTTCATGCCAAGTTATTTAATTAAAGTTAGTTTATGGTATCGGCTATAAGCGTTTAGTCTTAGAATTAAACTGCAAGTGGTGACACAAAAATGAAAGCTATCTTATTATGCTTGACGATAATATCGTGTTGGGTGACTGTAAACGCATTGATGACCGCAATAATTGCCTCCAAGATATGCCTTTTTGATTGTGTTGGTTGTTGTGGTTGGGGTGGTGTTTGGGGTGGTGGTGGTGGTGCAATACCTACGGCTAAACCTACGCCAAGACCTACGCCAAGACCTACGCCAAGACCTACGCCAAGACCTACGCCTAAGCCTACGCCAAGACCTACGCGTAAGCCTACGCCTAAACCTTCTCCTAAGCCTACGCAAAAGCCTACTCCTAAACCTACGCAGAAACCTACGCCCAAACCTACGGCCAAACCTCCGAGTGACCCTATTGTATATCCTGCGAATGGACCTATGGAACCAGGGGAAAGTGAAAGTGAATTAGAAGATTGGGAGGATGTTGAAGACACTGGTGAAGTTGTAGTGAATGGCGACAATCCTATTTGCCGGAAGCTCCTTCCAGATGCTGATGGCTTAGAATGTTCCAAAAGGTTTAAAGTCTATTTCTTTAGTACTAGAACTAAACGCTGCGATAAAAAAATCATACGTGGCTGCGGTATAAAAGGAAAAAATAAGTTTAAAACCAGAAAGCGATGTGAAAAGAATTGTTACAAATTCATGTCTCATAAGCCACCTAATTACGATCCTTTTCCAAGTTCTTCAGAGCATGATTGGAAACGTGATCTTAAGTTGAGAAAGTTGAGAAAAAATAGCAGAAAAGAGGGTAACAATCCCGTTTGCTTGCTACCCATTCCAGTTGAGAATGGCTTAGAATGTGCTCAAAAATTTAATGGCTATTTCTTTAACTCTGAAACTAAACGGTGCGATAAATTTTATTTACATGGTTGCGGCGTAAAAGGAAAAAATAGGTTTAAAACTAGAAATGATTGCAATAAGAATTGTCAGAACTTTATGCGCAAATTTTCTAAAAACTACAGAAATTTGCGTAAGAGAAATCGTGGTAAAGTCAGTTTACCGGAACCTCATACAACTCAGCGACATCGTAAGCACAGAAGAGTCTGGGCTTTACTGTGTCACTATGCTTGTCTGCCGCTCTTATCAAATTTATATGCTTTTAATTGGCTTTACGACCAAAATTGTGCTAAAAAAATATACAATATTAAATTTAAAAGTAGCTATACTAAAAACAACAACAGGAGCTCTGGGTGAACCAAGGAGAAACTTTCAACACGTTGCACGTACAAGTCCAGACAGTACGTCAGCGCTAAGGCCGTTTTTCGCGCGCTTAGGCCATTTTATGGTCGCCATAATCGACCTAATGTGACCATTCGCCATACCATCAACAAATTTGAGACCCAATATTCATTATTGGATGACACGCGACCGAATAGACCTCGCCCAGCGCGTAGTCTATGGTAGAATCATCGGGGAGTTGGGAGTACTCGAATTTTTTAGGTCCTATTATTCCAGCAGGTTCTAAGAAGCTGCTACGCTGCTGTAAAGCCGATCCATAAATTATGAGTACCTATTGGGTGTCTTAATAAAAAACTCTATATTATGTGACTTATCACCACCAGTTCATCTTCCCTCAGGTTTATCCCATGTTTCCAACCACTTCGTTACTTCCTTCCGCACGTGATCAGTCAAACTTATGTAGAACATATTTTTATTTCAAACTTGACTATATCATATAGCTCCCATAGGGCCGATCGGTCAAAAAAACGTTTTTTGTACAAAATTTGTTGTGCTTCGTTTGTTTATGAAGATATTGTAACCAAATTCAGAAGTTTTTTAGAGATCCCCAGCACTGTACCAAATTTGATCAAAATCGGTTGACTATATCATATAGCTCCCATAGGAACGATCGGTCAAAAAAACATTTTTGGCTAAAAATTCGTAGGCTTTTGGTTGTTTATGAAGGTATCATAACCTTATTTGGCAATCAAATGTATTATGGTGTTCGTAAGCAATATCATCATCATCATCATCTGTTAGCACTACTTCCTCTACTATTTTGTTCCATTCGCCTCTGTCTCTGGCCAGCATCTTCCAGTTAGTAATTCCAAGTGTTCGCAAGTCTTTTTCGATACAGTCGATTAATTTAGGTTGTACTCCAGTATCTTCTTTTGTGGGCGCCAGCGTCCATTCTCATCACTTGAGCTATCCATCTCAGTCTCTGTTCCTTGGCGTATTTTACAATGTCCTCTCCGTTTGCTAAACTCAGTAGCTCGTCATTACTTATGACCGTATAATTCCCATATTCATCACAATTCGCACCAAAGATTTTGCGCAGAATTTTCCTTTCAAATACGCGCAGCGCCTCTTCATCTGACGATGTCATTGCCCATATTTCTGCGCCATATATTGCTATCGGTCTTATAATGGTTTTGTAAACTCGCAGTTTGAAGTTTCTCGTAATAAGCTTTGACTTAAGAGTTTTTTGGTGGGCGAAGAACGCTCTGTTTGCTGCTAAAATGCGGTTTTGGATGCTCTGTCGCGTGCAATTGTTATTACTGATGTAGACACCAAGGTAGATAAAGCTTTCTACTCCCCTAAAGCAATAATCTATTATGCTTAGATTTCTGGGCTGTCTTCTGCTGCTGCTCCGGGACATTATCATATATTTAGTTTTATCTTCATTGATAGTTAGGCCCACTTTCTTAGCCGCATTAATCACGTTGGTCGCCAATTCTTCTAAATATCTTGCGTTGCGGGCTATCAAGGCCAAGTCATCCCCAAACATTATCGTAAGACCTGATATATCGAGGAGATTTCCTGACGTAGTGTATTCTTTAATGGCGGAATGTAGACACAGATTGAACACTACCGTCAACAAACTGTCGCCCTGCTTTACGCCGCTGTTAATTTGGAAAACTTCAGTGCAATCTTGCGCAATTGCCACCTTACCCGTTGTGTTTGTGAGTGTAGCTATCACTAGGCGTGTCAGCTTTTTTTGATCCCGAGCTGGGCGAGCGCTTTCGGTATTTCCCTGCTGTTTATGGTATCGAACGCTTGCTTAAAATCGACGAACAATATATGTACATCCTTATCATACTCATAACATGTTTCTAAGTTTTGATGTAGCAAGAATATTTGATCTACTACTGATCTGGCTGGTCTAAAACCACCTTGGTATTCGCCCAATATGGTTTCTGCTGCTGCTCGAAGACGATGAGCCAATATTCCTGAGAATATTTTGTAGCATACATTTAATAGTGTAATACCTCTATAATTTGTACATACCCGCTTATCTCCTTTCTTGTGTACAGGTATAATGGTTCCTGTAAGCCACCCCTTCGGTAGCATTTCCGCTCCCCATGCTTTGTTAATGAGTGATGATATGCTCTCCAGCTCACAATCACCCAGATTTTTTAGTAGTTCCGCCGTTATGTTCCTCTCCAGGCGGCTTATTGTTCTTCATTTTTATACCCTGTACCGTATGGTACAAAGGGTATATTAAGTTTGTGCAAGCCGAAAATGTATGTAACATACAGAAGGAAACGTCGGAGACCCCCCAAAGTTACCTAAAGTATGATCAGGGTGACTAGAGAAGTCGATATACCCATGTCCGTCTGTCCGTCTGTCTGTCTGTCCGTATGAACGCCTAGATCTCAGAGATGGTAAGAGCTAGAGCAACCAAACTTTCAGATAAGATCCCTTGTTATTCCATAGAAGACAAGTTTATTTTATTTTTTCGATATCGGGGTTACATTATATAGCTCCCATAGGGGTGTTTCAGAGGACCTCGAAAAAAACAAAAAGTTTTTACATGGATTATTCGGTTGTTTATAAAGATATCGTAACCAAATTTTGCATTCGGAATTTTTTTATAGATCTTCAACACTGTACCGAATTCGATCAAAATCGGTTGACTATATCATATAGCTCCCGTAGGGCCGATCGATCAAAAAACCGTTTTTTGTACAAAATTTGTTGTGCTTCGTTTGTTTATGAAGATATCGTAACCAAATTTGGCATTCTGAAGTTTTTTAGAGTACCCAAGCACTGTACCAAATTTTATCAAAATCGGTTGACTATATAATATATCTCCAATAGGAACGATCGGTCAAAAAAACATTTTTGGCTCAAAATTCGTCAGTTTTTGGTTGTTTATGAAGGTATCGTAACCTAATTTGGCAATCAAATGCATTTTGGTGTTATTAAGCATAATACCGGATTTTATTGCAGGCTAATGGTACAGGGTATCCCAAAGTCATCCGCGCCCGACTTTAACGTACGCCATCTTTAGGATGAATTCTGATATTTCCTGCTTGGTGGGTTCAAGTTCCTCTGCGGTGTCGTTGTTGTCATCATCATGTAAATCTACCTCCGAGCCATTCATAGCTTCCTGTCCTTCTACATTGTAAACACCTTTAAAGTATTCTTTCCAACGATTAAGTATTGCATTATTTTAGCACCTCACCATCACTTGCCGTGCATATATTACGTCTAGGCTGAAAGCCCCTTACTTGCGACTTTAAGCCGTTGTAGAATTTTTTGGTTTCATTGTTAATAAAGTTCGTTTTGATTGATTCGATTTCCCTTTTTATTGATTCTTTCTTTTTTATTTTACATAGCTTAGTTGCAGCTTTTCTTTCTTGTTTATATTTCTCTATTCGCCCTTGTATTGGACTGCATCATTTTTTCTCTGGCGATATTTTTGATTTGTATCAGTTTATTAGTTTACAGCCTTTTTTCTCCTCTACACTCTTTAGCTGTCTGGATAAGTGTTTTTTCAATAATTTGCCAGTGCTTATCAATGTCCTCCACATTTTCTCCGTCTTGCAGCGTATTAAGATTCTCATTAAATTTTGCTTGGTATACTGCCTTCACCGATGGATTTTTCAAATTCTCTACATTCCATTTAATTCTTTTTATTCCTTTTTTCTTCTCTATCATTGACAATTTTTGCCTGAAGATCACTTTGACTAAATAATGGTCGCTGTCAATGTTTACCCCTCTACATGTGCGAACATCTATTATAGAGGTCTTTCTTCTTGCTGATATCAGTACATGATCAATTTGGTTAGCCAAACTTGATCCAGGCATTCTCCATGTATGCTTATGAATCTTCTTGTGGGGGAAGCATGTACTGCTAATAATCATGTTCAAAGCGGCAGCACAGTGACACAATCTTTCTCCATTGCGCGAGGTGCTCTCATGCAAAGAATGAGCTCCAGCTACTAAAACTTTCTCTGCCAACCTTGGCATTGAAGTCCCCGAGTATGATAGTTGTGTCATAGGAACCAATACTATTACATACTGCTTCGAGCTGATTGTAAAATAAATCCTTTATACTATCATCGGCATGTTGTATATGCTGATATTAGGGAGATGTTATTGAATTTGCTTTTCAATCTTAAGGTACATAGCCCATCATTAATAGGCGTGAAGCTTATTACTGATGGGAAAATTTTGTTCGATATCATGAAACCGGTACCATACAGTCCCCGTCCTTCATCCGAGCAGCTATAGTAGAGTCGAAAGTTTTGTTTTTGAATCTCCCCAGTGCCTTTCCACCGAATTTCTTGGATTGCTAAGATATCTATTTTGTTTTGTACCGTTTGTAATGCCAGTTCTTGCATAACACCTGCTTTTCGCATGGTTCTAATATTTCAGGTTCCGAGTATTAAATCATTAATCCGTTTTCGTTCCGTTGGTACAGGGTATCCCAAAATCGTCCGCGCCCGACTTTAACGTACGCCATCTTTTAGGCTACTCATAAGAAATTGAATGGCTTAATCTTTTATCCGGCGCGTGTCAATTAAGCTATCCAGTATCCCTCCCAATTTAACTCAAAAGATTACTAACGAGGTTGTGCGGGAAATTGCCAATTTCATGCCAAGTTATTTAATTAAAGTTAGTTTATGGTATCGGCTATAAACGTTTAGTCTTAGAATTAAACTCCAAGTGGTGACACAAAAATGAAAGCTATCTTATTATGCTTGACGATAATATTGTGTTGGATGACTGTAAACGCATGTTTAGCCGACATAATTGGCGTCATTGGATGCATTTTTGGTTGTTGTGGTGGTGGTGGTAGTGGTGGTGGTGGTGGTGGTGGTGGTGGTGGTGGTGGTGGTGGTGGTGGTGGTGGTGGTGGTAATAACTACGATAAATGCTTGCCTGTTGTTAAACCTTATTGCGCAAAGGCGGATAGTAATGAAATTACTGTACTTGATCCCATTTATGACGGTTATGGTGAGACTGCATGCCCACCGATTGATGAAAGCTATAGCGATCTCACTGATTTTACTTTTCAGAATTTACAACTGGTAGGCCCGCAATACCTACGGCTAAACCTACGCCTAAACCTACTCCAAGACCTACGCCTAAGCCTACGCCTAAACCTACTCCTAAACCTACGCCTAAGCCTACGCCTAAACCTACACCCAAACCTACGCCCAAGCCTACGCCCGAGCCTACGCCCGAGCCTACGCCCGAGCCTACGCAAAAGCCTACTCCTAAACCTACGCAGAAACCTACGCCCAAACCTACGGCCAAACCTCCGAGTGACCCTATTGTATATCCTGCGAATGGACCTATGGAACCAGGGGAAAGTGAAAGTGAATTAGAAGATTGGGAGGATGTTGAAGACACTGGTGAAGTTGTAGTGAATGGCGACAATCCTATTTGCCGGAAGCTTCTTCCAGATGCTGATGGCTTAGAATGTTCCAAAAGGTTTAAAGTCTATTTCTTTAGTACTAGAACTAAACGCTGCGATAAAAAAATCATACGTGGCTGCGGTATAAAAGGAAAAAATAAGTTTAAAACCAGAAAGCGATGTGAAAAGAATTGTTACAAATTCATGTCTCATAAGCCACCTAATTACGATCCTTTTCCAAGTTCTTCAGAGCATGATTGGAAACGTGATCTTAAGTTGAGAAAGTTGAGAAAAAATAGCAGAAAAGAGGGTAACAATCCCGTTTGCTTGCTACCCATTCCAGTTGAGAATGGCTTCGAATGTGCTCAAAAATTTAATGGCTATTTCTTTAACTCTGAAACTAAACGGTGCGATAAATTTTATTTACATGGTTGCGGCGTAAAAGGAAAAAATAGGTTTAAAACTAGAAATGATTGCAATAAGAATTGTCAGAACTTTATGCGCAAATTTTCTAAAAACTACAGAAATTTGCGTAAGAGAAATCGTGGTAAAGTCAGTTTACCGGAACCTCATATAACTCAGCGACTTCGTAAGCACAGGAGAGTTTGAGAAATAAGCGACCCACTTTGTGGAACCTTTTCAATCATATTAGAGAAAAAATTTGTATCTGTATTTGTGTAACAATATGATTATAATGGATAAAATAAAAATTTAAAAAAAACTATACGTCATTAACAGGACAACATCCTTGTATGCTTTTGCTACTAAGGTATTCGAGTTCTGTCAGAAATAAAAAAACAAGCAATCTGGCTGGACATACAAGGAGATCGATAATTACGTTTGGTTATCCTAAGATCTAGTTCATTCAGATGGTCAAGCGGACGGACATGTCTATATCTATTACTTTCGTCCTCCTGGCCATATTAAAAGTAAAATTGGATGGTCTGCAACATCTCCTGCTCTATGTTACAAACAGTTACACAAACTTAACATGCGCCTTACCCAAAGTTACAGATTATAAAATAATAATATGCAGTTTGAAATATTTTGGCTGGCCAACTGTTATATATTTTTAAAAGTATTTCTTTCTGTTTGAATCTAGGCAGGAAGGCTAAAAATACTGCCTCAACTTTATGCCTTCCTAACCTTTCAACGCGCTAATTGGATCAACTGCTGGCCCTACTCGTACTCCAATAAAAGGAAAAATATCCTTAGTAACACCTAGGCTTTAATACAAAGTGTAGATCTTCCCGTCTGGGGTTTACTGTGACCCTATGCTTGTCTGCCGCTCTTATCAAATTTATATGATTTTAATTGGCTTTACGACCAAAACTGACTGTATCTTCCGGATACCATATGTTACCATATCTACCCTACTTAGCGCATCATAAAAAACAACAAAAACAAGGCTATAATATATACACTAGCATATTCACTTTAGGATGCACTTCGCCTGCTCACGCATAACATTTTAAATAATGAAGCAGACTGATGGCAGTTCGTCGTATGCAACTCTCCTGTCTTTTCACGGAACATGCAACATAGTCACATAATTATGTGGCATGCAGCGGATTGTGTTAAAAAAATATACAATATTAAATTTAAAAGTAGCTCTACTAAAAGCAACAACAGGAGCTCTGGGAGAACCAAGGAGAAACTGCCAACGCGTCGCACGTACTAGTCCAGACAGTACATCAGCTCTAAGGCAACAAAGTTGTGGCAAGCCACTAGAAAGTAAAAAAAAAGTGCAAAAGTAAGTCTCAAGGTGTTGTGAAGGAATTTAGAAGACTTTCGTAGAATGTTAAGTATAAATACTTACGCAACAAATCAACAAACTCTTGAGCGTTATTTCTTAGTTGATGCAGAAAATTATGCTCGAGCCCGTCATCGAAAATTGGAGCCTCTGTTTGGACGAGCTACTGCGCAGTTGCGGGCAACATTTGAAAGGGGTTATTTTTAAAAAGTGAATGGCAAGAAGGTTTCTTTCTATTAATAATAAAGATTTTCCGATTCATTTGAAATTTTTTTTTTTTTTTTATTTAAAAAAAAACCTTAATGACCTTGATTATGACTTTTTGATACTCAACACTATCGTATTTTCTTGTGTGGGTATTGTAACCACTTCATCTACCTGTTCCTTGACTCTAGTGAGGAAGGAAAAACCTCAAACTGGTGGTACAAAAACTTTGATTCATTTTATTTTTGAGTCTCCTTGTGTTCCTAATAGGTTGATTCTCCCTTTTTTTTAAATACATTTTAGAGACTTTTGAAACAAGACTTTTTTTATTTATTTGAAACTTTATATCAAAAAAGTAGTCAAAGGTGTCCGTTGCCAAATTATCTGCACCCAGTAGAAATTTGTTGATTCACACACCACTCTAACAATCTTCATATGCGCGTACAATTTCCAACCTTTCAATTGATGTAAAGTGTTTCTTAGAATAAGCTCTCTATCATCCCTAACGCAGTTAACAATTTTGCTTGGACTTGGATAAGATACTAACTCTTTGGAGATTGCGCTCTGGCAGATTTGTTTGTAAAATTTTTTTTTCTCAGCTCAAGATAAACTATAAAAACGAAACTTTATCCATGATAACGCTATGGGCAAGGTTATAACCATGAGAGTTCCATAACTGCATGCCATTTTGTATTTTGATCTATGGTATCAGGTTTCTCGAAATAATAATTGGGAGTACTCGAACAACAAAACGTACCTTAGTTTTTTAAATTCCAAAGTACCTTTTTTTTTAGGTCCTATTACCCCAGCAGGTGCTAACAAGCTGCTAAGCTGCTATAAAGCCTCTCCATAAGTTATGAGTACCTATTGGGTCTTAATAAAAAACTCTATATTATGTGACTTATCACCACCAGTTCATCTTCCCTCACGTTTATCCCATGTTTTCAGCCACTTCGTTACTTCCTTCCGCACGTGATCAGTCAAACTTATGTAGAGCATATTTTTTATTTCAAACTTGAGTTTATTTAATACGCACGCACGCGCTGCCTACGTTCCCCTCTCCCCTTGGCGGCACCCTCCCTCTGCGATCCATGTCTTTTTGGACAATTTTTTTCATTGCTCTTTTTGCAATTAATTATGAGGCACGTTGACATGTTGCTGCCGCATTTCGTTGCTGCTGCACTCTGCTACTTGTCGCTATTTTATAATTTATTTTTAGTACACTGGCGTTACCCAACCCTAGTTTGTCTTCGGCATTTGGTGGCTGCCGCCGCTGCCGCGTTGAACTTGACGCAATTTATTTTGTGAAAAGATGCGACGGCGGCTGCAGACACGCCTAGTTGAGTGTGGCACATGTTGCCCCGGCGTCGTCGTATGTATTTATATAGAAATAGCAAAGTTCATATATGCATATAATGTATCATTGGGGAATACCCTACCCCTAGACTCCAACATCAAGGAGCAATAATTTTTAAAATTTGTTAGCCAAGCTAAGTTTGTTGACTTGCCACAAACAACAAGAATGCAACGATCGCCTAACGCGTGTGTTTATTTGAAGTTCAATTTTTGGAAAATTTCAAACAAAAATAGATGCATCAATTGTATCTGGGCTGCGCCTTTTGTTTGTATTGTGTGTTAATTAACATGAGTAGTTTACTTAATTAAGCGTGAACTTTTTGAACGGAGTTTGTTTGTTTATGTCTGGCACAATCCGGGGGTTAGGGATAGTTGTGCCTCGGACTGTCATTGATGATGTGCGTGTTAATTTGAGTGCATAAAAAGTAATTATGAGTCTAAGTGTCTTATAAGTTGCAAGCATTTTTAGTTGCAGCTCTCAGTTGTTGTTTTCTTGTTGTTTCAGCTGCTTACACGGTACATTAACTGCAATTAGTCTTCATCAGTTTGCTAGTGACAACGTCAGCTAGCAAGTGCAGCATGCAACAATTTGTTGTATTGACTTGCAGAAATTTGCAACACAAACTACAAGTGAGTAACCAACTAACAAGCGCCACCAAACTCCCTTACAAGCCACTTAGTTGCAACTCTGCCGTATCCCATTGCCACATCAGCCCTGTTGAGGTTCAATGGCGTCCACGACCACGTCAGTCTCCACCCAAACTCCTAGAAGCCCGTCTCTTGTGAACTTGAGTATTCTTGTAAAAATAGAGTGGCATGGCAATAGGAAAATAGCAAAGATGGAAGTGTGTAGTTGGTTCAATGTTGTGCAACATGCTATAAAACAAAGTACATACAGTGAGTACAAAAATTATTCGCATAGCTTTAAATTTTAAGCTTAATGCTTTGTAACTTAGCGCACAGTTGTCATACCAAAAGCATTCAACAGTTTTATCAAGATAATGACGTCAAATTTTGTTAAAAGATATAATTTATCATTGCATGCATTTGATTGAGAGCGGAATCCTCCATCTAAAATATAAACTATGGTTTTGTTCTGCTCGCCAAAAAAGCATTGTTTCGAGTAGCTTTCCTCTTCTCATACAAACTTTTCTTAGCAACATCAAAGCATGCCAAGTGTCACCTCCAAACATGTGATTATTGTTGTTCAATTCATAAGTCGGGCAGTTCTGCATTTCTACTCGACAAAATTAGCCCCTATTTAAGTCAGCAATAATTACAAGTATTTTCCTCTGCCTTGAAGAGTAAGCTTAATCAAGTTGTACGTTCTTATAAAATAACAATAATGATACTTCTTGCCGTAAGAAGGTGCCTTTATTTGAGATTTACAAAGATGAGTGTAAATTAACGAAATATGCATATATAAAGATGGCGTACGTTAAAGTCGGGCGCGGACGGCTTTGGGATACCCTGTACCAATAATTGCAATTAAGTCCGATATATTGCTTAAGCACTCTAAAAGACAATTGATTGCCAAATTTGGGTACGATATCTTCACAAACAAACGAAACACATAGAATTTTGTGAAAAAAACGTTTTTTGGTCCTATGGGAGCTATATGATATAGTCATCCGATTTTTTTAAAATTTTACACAGTATTTGGGAGTTATAAAAAACTTTTCTTCAAAAGCACACGAAACACAACGAAAAAACATTTTTTTGACCGATGGCTCTATGGGACCTATATGATATAGTCAACCGATTTTAATCAAATTTGGTACAGTGCTGGGTAACCCTAAAAAACTGACAAACACCAAATTTGGTTACAATATCTTCCCAAACAAACGAAACAAAACGAATTTTGAGCAAAAAAACATTTTTTTGACCGATCTGCCCTATGGGAGCTATATGATATAGTCAACCGATTTTGATTAAAGTTGGTACAGGCTTTGGGAACTATAAAAAACGATAACTTCAAAAACAAACGAATTATCCATCTAAAACTTTTCTTTTTTTTCGAGATCCTCTGAAACACCCCTATGGGAGCTATACAATAGAACCGCGATATCAACAAAATTAAATAAACTTGTCTCCCGTAGGATAATTACGGATCTGATCTGAAAGTTTGGTTGCTCTAGGTCTTACTATCTCTGAGATCTAGGCGTTCATACAGACGGACGGATGGACGGACGGACTGACGGACATGGGTATATCGACTTCTCTAGTCACCCTGATCATACTATAGGTAACTTTGGAGGGTCTCCAGCATCTCCTTCTGTATGTTACATACATTTTCGGCTTGCAAAAACTTAATATACCCTTTGTACCATACGGTGCAGGGTATAAAAAGAATTGAATTTTTCAAAACATATAATTAAAACGTTATATTTCTCTTTTTGTAATAAAAAGTAGATTTGTCTGAAAACTGTTTATTGAGGTAATAATTTAAAGCTGTACCAAATTTTTCTTGCTGCCACTGTATGTATATACGATGTTGTGATAATCGCTAGATGCAATTGCATTTGCAAATGTTATAAGAGTACCGATGTAGTTGTAGTCTAAAAGTGCTAAAAGTACGAAAAATATCTGCATTGGTAGAATTGAAAAAAGCATAAACAATATTTTAGCCGACACTGTAAAAGTGTGTAAAAGACTGTGACAGTGTGAAATACTAGCAAAGTGTGACTGTTAACACTCGCGTACCATAATCTTCCAGCAGATGATGTCTACAGTGGTCTCTTTGACTACACTGCATTCAGCTTTATTTATTTTTTGTATTGTAGTTCGGCTCAGGCCTGAATTAGTCATGAATCGTGCATGACTTTTTAGTACCAGCCATGAACCAGCCACGCATTCATTTGTCACTAAATTTAACACATGCATGTCCTAGGCGTTTAGGCCTGAATTCAGTGCTGATTGACTTTGAAAAGTGTGATACACTGGAACAAATATTCTTAATACATTTTTAACAAAATTTTATTAGAAATTTTAATTTTAATTTAATATTAAAAATTGCAGTAGATTAGGTGCAGCTGGGAATCAGCTAGGCCAGAGTCCGCGGTAACTGGTATTGATTCTATAATCAAAAAATATCGATATAAATACTTTCCTAGAAATTAAAATTTTCACAGCACCTGCACGCACAAAAACCCTTTTCTTTGTGTAACAAAAGAAACGCACAAACGCAAGCACCAATACTAATGTAAAGTCAAATAAAAAAATACAATTGACTTTTCTAATTTTACTTTGTTTATTCTTTTTTGCCTTGCTTGTCTGTCAAAATAACGGTTGGGTTGTTTTACTTACAAAGCCACGAGCGTTCGCTTCCTTTTCATGCCTGAATTCAGAGCTGAATTTTTCAGGCCTGAACGATCGAACTGCAGTGGAGCAATTTTCCATTACTATTTTCTTACTGTTCTGAATTGTGCAGATGATATAAAGCTTTGTACAATTTTTTTCAGATTTTAATGAGCATTGACGATTACTTCATTGCTTCACACAAAAGTTCGGCTCTTTAATACCAACGTAAAGTCAATTCTCCTCTATGGCAGTGAAAACTGGAACATCTCCGATAGTCACGCGCAACGACTACAAGCGGTTGGTCATTGGTCATCTCTTAGTCATCTCTGGTTTAGAACCAGGCAACCTCCTGTCGCATAAGAAATTTTGTACCGTAAATTTAAATGGCTATGTCACACGTTGAGGAAACCTCAACCATGATAATTTTAATCCCCAAGGCAGTTAGAGACCAAGTCGCACGTGAAATACTGGGAAAAGACAAGTTATAGCACAATTAAAAAAATGCGGAAAGAGTTGGAGTAAAGCAAAGCAACTAGCGTTAGATAGAGTTCAATGGAACTTGTTTGTATCAGCCCTCTGTTCCTTGTAGGAATTTAATGGATTAAATATATTGGCGACTATAATCCGAATTCCTTAATATTTCAAAGCCATGTTTCTTTTCATTATGTTAGGCCTTAGATGCCTTGATTCTCTATCCTTGAATATATTTTGACTGTTTTCGATTTAGGAGTACTTACTATTTGAGCTAAATGCACACTTGCGTTACGCAAACGTTAGTCTAAGGAGATTGATGTCCTCTACCTACTTTCCTTTTTTTTTTTACTAACAAAGACCTCGCCTTATAAATCTGCATTAATCAAAAAACTTGCTAGCGTGCTTTTGATAAGATTCCTCTTGCCCTAATTGATTCAGCTTTGTTAAGTTAAATAGATTTCTACAAGACTCGATAATCTGACCCTGTACACTAGATCTATGTTGATATAGTTTCGCGTTGACACCCGCTATGTTATATGTTCTAGTTATAATGAATTATACAACTTTTTTAATTTTTTGAATCATTATCAAATATTTAATAACAAAGTTAACCTATTTTATCTTTTTTGAAACATCTAAACGTGCCTCTTTGTCTTTTTTTGATGTTCCTAAGATGATTGTTTATTACGTCTTTCTCAAATTATTTACTTTGTAGTTTTTTATTATTAAATCTGCTTTCCTTTTAATTCAGATTTGTTATTTTTTAATAAAAACCACCTACCAACTTTGTTGTTAAGTTCTTCTTCCGTGTCTTTTCAATTTAATGAAAATTCATCTTTTAATTTCAAAGATGGAAAAAGCTGTCAGAATTGAAATTCATGTTCAACTCAGATCAGCTGACAAGATAACTTCCTCAAGGATATGCAGAAATAAAGTACTACCACAATAAATAAAGAAAATCTCACCTTTGAACTCAATAACACTAATAATTTTATTTAAAACTCAATAAATATTTATAAAATTCATCAGGTATCATTGAAGAGACCAGACGCTAACTTAAACATGATTTCATAAATCCAACTTTATACGACATCCTCGTACATCTTTGGATTGCGCTGTATGTGCTCCTCCATAGTTCTTTTGCGCATGTATTCCCAATATTCCAATTTTTGCAAAACATCTGGTATGGCACTACGCACTCTGAAACGCTCTGTTTCTGGTCCATCTCGTAGTTCAATGCTTGTCTTAAAGTTATAGTTGGGCGTGTATCCATTAAGTTTCAAAAAGTGATCAAAGTAGAAAGGCACAATTTGATCTTGCAAGTTGTCTACAATTGACAAAGTGTCTTTGGCATTCACAACGGCTTCATCATCGTCAATACGAAAGGCACGAAGGAAATTTCTGGTATAATCGGAGACAGTAGCTTCGACAGTAACTTCTTTTTTAACTTTTTTCTTGAGGTAGAGGCGTGGCAGACGTCCAACGCGCTTAGGAGGCTTATAAGGTGGCTCCAAATTGCGCTTCACCCTTCTCATTTCCATTTCAATGCGACGTTCTACATGATAAGCCTGTGCGGACAACTTTTCGTAGTAGCGACGACGCTTACGCAGTTCCGCCTCCAGTTCGCGCGCTTTTTCAATGTCAATTGATTCAAATTTGGCTAAAAGATCCAGTACGACGTCACTGATAGCTGCCACCATATCAGAACCGTTAGGTAAAACATCGCTAGAGCCACGAATTGCAGCAGGAACAACACGTCGCCATACTTCGGCTATGATGCCGCGGATTTTGTTAAACTCATCATCAGCAAATGATAGCTCCAGCGGCTTATCCATGAAGCTAAACACTCGCAACTCCATTTCTCGCGCACGATCCTCCATAAAGAATTTCTTTGCTGATCTGCGTGCTACGTAATCCTGCTTTTCTTTGAGATCCTTGGCGCACCAGTCTATAAAGGTTTCCAAACGACCCTGTATTTCGGTATGTATGGAGAGCGTAAAATGCATTTCAAGTAGCAGCACAAAAGTTCTATTCTTTAGGTTCGCAATTCCTAACAAGAAGCTTTGAGCATCGGGAAAAACTTGCAAAATGGGATGCATGTTTTTCATATAGACTTCATAGTAAAAACTTCGTATTGCCCAAGCGTCATCCTTATCGCGTACACGTATGTTGACAATGGCGCGTTTGGCTATAGATTCGTCATAAGGCTCCAGCTGGTATTTCTTATTTTTCCCGTCTTCGGTTTGTTCACTTTCGATATCCGACTCGCTGTGCTTATGCACGCGATGAATCCAGTCATTTTCCAAGCGCCACTCTTCTTCGCCCAACAGATAATGAAAGTTTTGCAACATAACGCAGCGTATCCAGTGACCCTCGATAAAGACAATGTCCATATTGAGCATCATAAGTTCACGTTCCAGATTACGATGTTCGCTCTTAAGTCTATCTGTGGTCTCATAGTAGGACTTGACCTTGTACACTACAGCCATAGCCGCGGTGTATTCCCGCTTCTCCCATCTGGCGAAGAGCGCTTCGTACATCTGCTTTGTCATAAGCATATCATCCCAATGCTGTTCGTTTATACGATCGAATATCTTGTTGCGAACTATTTGACCTTGTATAACCAGCGACTCGTACTTTAGACGCATGGCGTCCTTTAATAGTTTTACGCCTGTTTTAAAGTTAAATGTTTTCACTGTGGCACGACGTTTAAGCTCATCAATATAATATTCGTCCAGATCAGTGATGACGGCTCCATAAAATTGGCGCCTACCGTCTCCCAAACGAACATTGCGCACATCCGGTACGGGCACCTCTAGGCGTAGACGCAAGCCGCTGCGCAGACGCGTACTAAACGTATAAAATGAATCTTTGGGGGCCAGCATAGCAATCTGTTCTTTCAGCTGACCGGCGAATGGTAACAAACGAAAAGGATTTCGATCCTCAGCGTCCACATCGATTACCTCGGCCTGAAAGCGCGAACGATACAGCTCCTCAAATGGCACCAACGGTTTCCGTATATAGTCCAGAGGCAGCTTCGTTTTGTTGTTAAGTACCAAGAAGCTACCACTGTCATTAGTCAAGTTGGTACACTCAGAGCTACTTAGAGAGCTGAGACATGCGTCTATGCTCTTTAAGTCTTCCTCCATTTCTGCCTCAATGACCTTGCGGTCTACCATCAAATGTTCCTCTGCGTTGTCATTGTCTTTTGCTTCGTAGAGAGCCTCGCGTGTCTCGTGTAGAAATTCAATATACTTCTGTCTACCAGGATAATTCAATTGCTCTAATTCTTCCGGATCGCGCGAGTGAAAGACAAACTCATGCGGAATGCATATATCCTGCACTACTTCACCAGCGGCTGTCTTTGTGTCTTTGCGAGTGGCTGCTAGATGATTATCTATCAGCTTATCAAAGTCGTATACGGGCATTGTCAAATCTTTGTCAAAATATTCTTTACAAGGCGGACTGGCTCTTGGCATTTTAACAGCTGCTGTCTTCTTCTTGGTCTTTTCGGGCACATGAGTAGTCTGTGGGTAAACAATTTTGGCCTGATAATGCACCTGCACCTTTTTTGAATGCGTCGGATCCCAGTGATCATGATGGTGTCGGCCTTCCAGCATCTTTGTATAGGGCCGGGACTCGCTGCGTATATTTGCAAATTTAATTTTATCAGGAGATAACTTTTCCATCAGTGGCTTATCGGATATATTAATAGTCTCATTAAAAAGCGCCGATGGTACACGTTCTGCTCTATAGTCACGCTTTCGGCGCGGGTGCTGAAAAAGTGTGTACTCTCGGAAATCTGGAGCTGGCATATTGCCACGCATCTCTAAAGGTACACGCTCTTCTCCAGCAGTTTTGCGTTCTTCTTGCTCAGATGTTGACTCACTCGATTCATGTGAATGAAACGATGGCTCTGGCGTAGGCACCCAATCCTTACTGTATTCAACAACACGTTTCTTGCAAGGTGACTCCAGGCGTTCCTTTTCCGTTATCTCACAGGGCAAACCTAGCAACTTCATGCGGGTCATGTTTTCTTTTAATTCTGCAGCCTTGGCTATTTTTTTCTTTAAGGCAACATACTGAGCCGTACTTTTTGGTTCTGTCGGATCCAAGTGATCAGTCCTGTCTAGCTGTGTCAGCTCCTCGTGTTTTTCATCTAGCTCAGAATTCAACTTCTTATCAGGAAAAACGTAACGTATGAGATTAAATTTCTTTACATTATATTTCAACTTCGGCTTCACAAATTTAAGATTCTTACGCAGTTTTCGGTGATAATGCTCTCCCAAAGGCTTGTTAATGTACTCACGCACTGCGCTGGTTCCTTTTCTTTCTGCTTTAATAATTGGCACCGCGGGAAAGAGATCTAGATTGGGATCGTCGGGTTCTAGCAGCTTTATAATACCCTTTTCCACATCCAGCTTTATTGGCTCCTTTTTGGGCACCAGTTGATTAAGCCATTCATCACGAGTCAGACAGCCTTTGACGGTACGCTGACCCTGCAATATTTGATGGCGATGTAATTTGCCGCGAAGTCCTTCGCCGTGTTTGAAATGAAAGCCGCGCAGCTTAAAAACATCTCCAACTTTGCCAACTTGCAGATAATCTTCGTCATCGCTGCTCTGTTCACTGGGTGTAGAGCCCAAGCTTTCTTTAACAGAGTCGGGGCAATCCATGCTCAGTTGAGCGTTGGGAAACTTCTTGAATTTTCCAGTACGTTCCATGTAATATTTTTGCTGTACCTTGGCCTTGTCACGTTCTATGCACTTCTCTCTGAGCATTTTTTTCTTCAAGCGATTTGTCTCTGTCAGTGTTTTTGGATAAAACTTGCGTTTTCGTATAACAGTCTCTAATTCGGCTTTTTTGCGAAAACTGCGATCGATAGCATCATCAATAATAGCTACTTCTTCAGCCAAATCCTTTTCCGCTATCGCATGTGCAGCAGTCTCTTTAGCCTCAGCATCAGCCTGTTTCTTCTCGAATTCTTGTTTGATTTGGCGCTCCTTATTCCGTAGATAGATATCTCTATAACGCGCTGTTCTTCGTTTGTGCTCAGCTTCAATCTTTTGCTTATTTAAAGGCTTGTCAGGACGGCGGTACAACTGGCTAAAACCTTGTGTCTTTACAACTGCTGGTTCGGCAACTGTTTCATCCTTTATTGTCGTGTGGAAGGCTGCTGGAATCGCTGTACGCTCTTCCTTAAGTTGCTTCTCTACTTTGCTCTCCGTTTCGTCTTTCACGCGCTTACGATCCATGTAGCGCGTTACTTTCCAGTACGCTAATTGGTTTTGCAACTCTTGTTCGTCCTTTTCATAATTGATCATATAGTCCATGCCTTGAAAGTCTAGTCCTAGTGGATTCTGCAAATCAATAACCTCGCACAAGTGCGACTCTGATGTGTCCGTCTCCGTGCTTTGGCATACATTGCCAGCCTCCTGTATGGTTTTGCTGACATGCTTAAACTCCTCCAATTTCGAGACATTCTTATAACGCAGTACTTGCGGATTGACCAGACAGTGTGTTTTACGTGGATCTTGCGTCAAATAAAACTTTTGATGTGATGGCGAAAGCTTAGCCAGCTCGGCATAAGTCTTAGGACAAACTCCAATACGCGGCCGCGGTGCTCCAACTACGGAATCGGCAGAGCACGGTTTTTCCCACTCGTCTCCATGCAAGTTCTCCGGTTGCGTCGACGCCGCATGCTGTGAGTCTATCATCTCCTGAGAGTTGACAAAACCATGGTGTTTTGTTGACGGCCTCTGTGATGCTGCCCGACTCGTCTTTACTGAGGTGGCGGTGCTGCTTGAACAGGTGCGTCTACGTAATTTAACAGGTTCAACGGCGTTTCGAAAATGCGAGTCACTAGACGAGCCAAAGTCCAAACCTGTTTTTCCCGATACCAAGGGGTAGCCGCAAACATCGCGTTTGTGCAACTCGGTACGCTTCACATTGGCATCGGGAAACTCTAGAGTTTGTACGGTCAGTTGCAGCGTGGAACCTTGATCGGTGAAATCTATATTTTTAAACTTTTGAATCGCAAGTTCACTTGGCGTTTTCCTTTTGGGTTGCTTCTTTGGTACACAACTCCATTTTTTTTCTTCGCATTCTGCAGGTCTTGGTTTCTTTTGTGTTTTTACGTTTTTCTGGGAAGCTTGCTCTGCTACAATTGAAGGTTTCTGTTGCGAAACATTGCCACTATTCCGACAAACGGATAGCGAATCAATACTGCCGCTAGCTGCGCTCTTGATTGAAGGGCTTTTAGTACTTTGTCGCAATTTACTATCAGGTTTAAAGGATCGAACAGACATTTTCACTGGTAAATGTGTTTTTACTTTACTAAATATAAAAAAAAAATTCAGATTGTCAAAAAATTTTATTGTCAGATTTTATTGCAGGCCCAACTAGATTTAAAGTAATTATAGGGACAGCTTTTTGTAGTGAAAGCTTTTTAAAAGAGATAGTGACAACGATAGATATCAAAGCAAATAAATAAACCGATCATCAGTCTTAGGCTCTTCTAATTCTCGAAAACAAAAAAAAAATCTTAAGATTCTTAAAAAAGATTTAGGGTGTAAACTTTGTCCGACAGAAACGCAGAAGTGCCTAAAAAAAAAGCACAAAAAATATTCTGCATTTCTGTCTGACCGCGACCCTCTTCGACGAAAAGTAGGGCACTTTTGGTCAGAACTAAGTTATACAAAGCGCTAAAGTCTACCAGTGTGTGCATATTTTATGCTGTTTTTGGAATTATTTGGTGGGTGCTTGAAGTGTAACAGAGAACATTTTTAGCTCGTTGAGAATGACACCGTGCACTTTAATTTTTGCCACCACTGTGCGACTTTGCATGTTGCCAGCAAGTTGTTGCATGTTTTGGCTTTACCTCTTTGACTTTGTTTGTAGCTGTAGTTTTCTAATGGTTATAACGCTAATTTCACACTGGCTTGACAGTTGACTGCACCACGGGGCAGCTCTTTGAAAGGACATGCTCCAACAGTCGAGTGGGCGGTTTCACACCCAGCGTCAGGACAATGACTTTAAAATTGTTTAAAGTTGTAAAAGATTTGCTTTAAATATTTGCTTAAATGGAACTTTGGTGGAGTGTTATTGGAAATTCTTTTATTTACACTTCTGTCTGCTGAACTTTATTTGGGTGGTTTTTCTTAAGCTATCAATTATCAAGCGCCCCAAAAGTATGCACTCGTTTTTCTTAATACTAGCCACTTTCAGCTCTGTCAATATTTTGCTTTATCTTTGCAAGAGTATTTTCATGTTATAATCAAGGATGATCATGTTAAGTCATAAAAAATAGAATAAATATTAAATTCTCTTTTCGAAACCTCTTCAATAGTGAATAATTTTAAAAAAATTCTAAGACGCAAAAATTTTCTAGAAGTTGACTCTATTTACCGAAAATATTTTAACAAATTAAGTACGACAAGAAATATTAGTTGCGTTTTCTTCACAATTTATTTTATAATTAATTAAATTCTTTATTTGTTGCTTACAGGCCGGTTCAGACTGAGTCCCAGTCCGAAATTCCTTTCGGGAACCCTATTAACGGGTATACCCAAGTCGGTTACGCCCGACTTACATTTTTTTTCACTCTTATGGTATAAATGTAAATTAATTTTGGCTGCTTTCGTCTCCTTTGGAGCTGCCCTGCTGAGATGTGTCCGTGTATTTATTTTGACTGAAACGGAAAACTTTTCACGTCGCTTGGCTTCGTATTGTATTTCCATTTAGAAAAGCAGCAACAGCTACAATTGTTGTTTTAATCAGACACACAGATACACACCATTACATTACACACGCGCACACACACTCAGCTAGACATATAGAGAACACTTTCTTTTAACATCTATACATCGTTGTACTTGTTGTTGTTGAAATGTTAATGCTTTCTTTTCAAAAAGCAAGTCATCCGACTTTTCTTTATTCTATTGCTTTTTGTTATTACCTCTGGTTGGCGTGTGTAGCTCCCCTTTTTGGAAATCTTAATTGTTTATTTTGTAATTTAAATAATTTTATTGTGTTGAACACGGTTAACAGATTTTTGTAAAACAAGCTGCCAAAAATCAGGGTTGGGTAATTGAAAAATTTTTGCATAATGGAACAGTATTTCTGGTGCTATGTTTCAAATACAGTCAAACCTCACAGAAAAAGGCTATTGATATTTTTTTATGCAATCGGGAAAAAGTTATGTTAAAAGGGGGAAGTTTATCTCAAATAACAACAACATTTTTCATAGCCCAAATTGGTATTAAAATTATAGATATTTAAAGCGCATTAGAGGAAATGTCCGCTATTATTTTTCTGATGTTATTATAATATGTTTTTTCAAAATAGCGTTCAAGACCTACTGAAAATATTTTTTTTAATTTTTATTATTTTTATATATGTTTCATATTATAATTTCTCAGAGATAGTACTAATTGCATAAGATTTTTTATTTTTTTTTATTTTGAGTCCAACCTAAAAATAAAATATTAGATATGATCTTAATATTTTCACAACATTATCTGATAGAGCCAACGTGAGAATCTATTTTTTAAAAATTACTTTTTATTTGAACATATAAATATTCAATTTAAAAACAAATTTAAAAATTTATTTGCTTTTATTTTTATAATCAAACTCCAGTACAAATTATATTTCTTTAAGCATAATGCTTAATGTGTGGACTTTAGCTTCGAAAGTTTTAAAACGATTCATAAACGATAAGACAAAATTTTTATTTTTATGCATTGTTCCAAAATTTATTTATTTATTTATTACAACTACGTACAGTTGACATTATATTATAAAAAAGTATATATAAATTATTTAGAAAAGAAAATAGAGCGAGGGAATTGATATGAACTAATCCGCGTCTCTAGCCCGATGGGTGAACTTTTTAATGATATGCACCAACTCACATCAAGAAATGGCCAGAAACTTGGATTTACAATATTAAAGTTGAAAAAAGGAAGCAAGATAAAAATTAAACATTATATCGCAAAAAAGCCAATGGATCACCATTGACCAAGTGGGTGACTCATAATATAGGATTGGTCAAGGATGCTCGAAGTGGCAAGTCAAGGTGACTTAAGATAGAAGAAGTGATAGATTGAATAGACCGTTCGAAAGAGAGGAAATTGTAAAAGTTATTATAGTTAGAGCATAAGACACGGAAAGCGTCGTGCAAAGCATAATTAGATCTACAAAATTGTAAGGCTAAGGGTCGAAAATTACGAGTTACTCTGGATGGTATGACCAAAGTAACTTTGCTAAGGAGTACATTGGAATCGATAAGACCGAGTAACAGTTTATGCAAGAATAACACGCCGTGGCATGTTCTGCGATGATTTAAGGAAGGCAATTTTATAAGGCGAAGTCTATCAGAATATGGCGGCAGTCGGATATTTGGGTCCCAGTTTAAGCCACGAAGTGCAAAAAGGAGAAATTGCTTTTGTACGGACTCAATCATTTACCTGCCATTTCGCTAAACTATCTATATTACTCAAAGTAAAGCAAATTTAAATAAATTTAGTTGAGATTTTAAAAGCATCTCAAAGGTATCTGTGATATAAAGGGTAATAAAAAATATTATGTTGAATATTTTAAGGCCATCGAGGGCATCTACTCCTTTTTTGTTTAGAAGACTTTTTATTATTATAAGTCCCTTTATAAAAAACTGCGAAAATATTAAAACTAAACTTCAAAAATGAATGTAAAAAACTTCTTTGTTTTTCTGTTCGTGTTAAAAAAGACTAGATAGGATATTAACAAACCATAGTAGGAGTTTTGGGTGATCTATTACTAAAACATTTAAAACAAATTGAAATTTTTACTACGGAAATGACTAAAACATGTTGAGGACACCATAATTTTTTAAAATTTGTACAACAAAAAGTTTGATAACGATTTCCATAGTTCTACATTTTGTTGCGTTAATCGACGTTTGACTGTACTGCCAAAACCATGTTAAGCCATGCCTCAATCATTTAAAGCTCTTCAAAGGCAATCAAATAGTTTTATTTTTAATCCAAAATACCTAACACATCCGTTTGTTGTTCCACAAATCCGTGCGCTTATAAAAATAAAAATAAAAATCCAGTCATATTTTTATATTTTTAAAGGGCCACAAAGAGAATTTGAGCAAATTCGAAAATTTCTCAATTTCGAAAATGTTGCGAGAATTTCGCTGACATTTTACCAAAAATAAACTAACGTGCAACAGCTGGAGGCTGCCACAGCGGAATTTTTCCTCATTTCTCTCGCGTTCTTTTCAGTCTGCTCTTGATCGTGTGCGCGTAAAGACTTTTGTGTCGGTCTGTCGTGCAGTATTTTAAATTGAAAAGTGAATTGAAAGTCGGAAAAGTGTGCGTTGCATTTTCCCCCACGGCCCCTGCTTGCAACGTTTTGCGGTCTCTACCACGGAGCGTGCCGCCTGGTCGTTGGCATTGCTTTTTAATGAATTAATTGCCGGGTCTTTTTTGTTTTCGAAACGCTCTTTTTGAAAAAAAAAAGATATATAAAAAAAAGTGCAGTGCACCAAATGGTTTAATCAAGTGGAATTTATGTGGTTGGAAAATGCAGTTAATTGAGTGTAAATAACAAAAAATTGAATGTGGACTAGGCTGTTGGCATAAATACTGAAGAATAGTTCTTCTATGTGGCTTTGTTTGTTCGCTTCAAGTGGTTATGGCCTCCTCATCTATAGATTGGCCTCAATACGTGTCAACAGAAAACATAAAATACATACAAATAATATGGGAGACCCATAAAATTATTAAATTATATTTATGATGAGTTAAATGAATGTTGTGGTCATTAATAAATCATTTTATGGAGTCTATTAAATGAATTAAATCTTAATTGAATTGTGTTTTAAATATTTGTGTATTTAACGTGTGCAACAAAGTGTGAACATTTTTATTCAACGTCCTACAAAAATTCATTAATCTTGAAAGAGCAGTAAAGATTTTCCGGAAAATTTGTAGACAAGAAATTTACGCATGTTTTTGGAAAACACAAAATCGTTGCAGTTAGTTAATAAAAGAAACAAACCAAATAAAAAAAAGGGTCTTTAAAGATATATAGAAATTTAAAAAAAAAAAGTTTTAAAGCAAGTCAGTATTTGAAGACAAAATAGCATATCTGCATAATATAAAGCGTTCTCGTGGCATTAACGTAAGGTATAATTATATCTAGACTGGGATTGCTTCTCAACATTATTGTGCACATGTACATTTGCAGAAATCAGTTAAAAACAGGCTTCTATTTCAATGAAATTTTAACTTGTGCCTAAATATTACATTTTGTTACAATGTTGACATTAAATCTACTTCGATTTCAAACGAATTTTAAGTTTATTTTCTCCATGAAGCCCAAAAGACTGTATTGCATATCTACAAAAAAAATTAAATTTTGTTGAAGTTTTTTTGCTGGTAGTTTGAAGTTTTATTTTTTAAGAAACTTTGAAAATATATTCATTTTATTTACAGTACAATTATTTTTTGAATCAGTGTTCTACATATACCACGGTAGTGCCTTAAAGACTCCTTTCTAATTAATCAGTTAATAAGTCATCCAAAAAGCATTTAGTCATCCAAAGTAGCATTAGTTTTTCTTTAAAAAAAAGAAAGCACGTTTTTGTGGAACATTGAACTTGTGAAATTTGAATTTCAAAAACTTTTGTACGAATACTTTTTTTTTTTCACACGTATGCAGCAATTGAATGCTTTGAAAGTACTTTTTTTTTTATTAAATTTGGAACAGTGCTTAGTGCATAAAGCTACGATATCTTCATCTGAAACTTTTGGTATTTTTCGCCTATGCCGTATAATACAAATCCGATATCAAGAAAAAAAGATATACTTGTCTCCCGTGACATAATACGGCATATAATCTGAAAGTTTGGTTGCTCCGACTTCTCCTTCTGTATGTTACATACATATTCGGCTTGCACAAGCTTAACATTATATACCCTTCGTACCATATGGTACAGGATATTAACACAATCGGCGGAAATATTGTTACTTCAATTTTAAGAAAACTGCGCCTGAAAGACATAAGAATAGCTTTAAGACTTATGTCGGCAAAAAAATCAGAAAATAGAGACGATCTTATCTGAAGGCTCTTCTAAGAATCATTTTAAACATTCTCAAATATCCAAGAAGCTATCTACAATCAACTGATATTGTTCTTCAAGTAACTACTGTCTACGTAACAACGGTCTTAAAAAAAGAATATTTCTCTATTGACACTGCAAATTCTTCATTAAGGCCAAAAAGCTCGCTTTGGCATGCTAAATTCATGATATTTCGTCCAATATCAAAATCTTTATTATGAGACCAACTGGTGAAATCTACGCAAAGCATTTGAAAGCAGCAGCCGCCTTCTTTTTTGAAAATCAATTGATCTTTGATTCATGATTATAAATAATATTATATGAAATTTTTTCATACCGTGCGAAATTTTTCATACAGCGTACAGGCCTTAATTTAGAGACATCTCGAGCACTTATCTTAATTTTTAAGAATTTGAGTCATGTGTGCACTACTCCAAAATACCCTGTGCCAACGCAGTTCACGCAGTTATTGGAGGATTTTCTAGGTAATAACTCCCACTATTTGGGATTTTCTTTTTATATGAAGTTTTGTGATTCCATGCGAAATTTTTCCATGCTGCGTATAGGCAACCAGCAACCTTTTTTTCCAGTTGTGAATCACATATTTTCTACAACTCTTTCTAAATATCTTTTTATCTGTTTTTATGCATTTTGACGAAAACCTCTGAAAAGCCTCTGAAAACTTCTTATAGGCCATTCACACCCAATACATTTTAGGGCAACGCATGGGATGTGAAACAGTGGGTAACTAAGCTGTTCAATCTTTTCGGGACGTAATAAGATTGGAACATTCATCTTGGACAAAGATGTTAGATCTTCTTCTATAATCTGCTGTTATCATTGCACCAACAAAATTATGTATGTGCTACTTAATGTTTTGTATCATCTCTTTACATGTTAACCTTTACAAAAAGACTAGCAATCAATGGCCCAATCCTCTACAAGAGAAATCACTTAACCCATTACCCGTAATTATTTATGATTTTTCTTAAGGCTTGCATGTGCTGGCATTTACGTACTTTTCACTACCCCCATATCCAAGCTCAGTATAAAATTTGAACCCTTTTTTCACAATCCTGAACACTGTGTGCAAATGAAGCCATTAGGCCAGCACTTCCCTAACATTTGGCCTTTTACGCAATTGGCTCTCAGCCTGTTAGCACTTTGTAGTGTTGATTATTTGCTGCAATACCTTGTACACAAAGGGTAAGGAGTATATTAGTAGTACGTAAAGTAGGACTGGCTGACAATGTGGCTGTTTATTATAGAATTATTTCCAAAGACTGTTGGGAATTGTCATTTTATCAGAAGCTGTGTCTTATATAAGCCATATTTTTTTTAAATTACAATTTTTAAAATTTTTTTACTACCTATTTATGGGTAACAATTATATTGAAGTCGGCTAAGAACTACAGGAGTTGTAGAGGGTTCGCTACAGGTGCAGGAAAGTACGCTTTTTTTTTCTGTCATCTTTTGTTTGTTAAAATCTGACATTTAATATGATGGAGTCATATTCGATTGAAGACTGCATTTTAGGTATTCAACAACACTACACAAATAGCGCAAAGCTTAAATAAATGCCTTGGTATTTTTAAGCGCCCCAATGATACAAGCAAACACCTGAAAAGACGGCCAAGTTGAATCAAAGTGTTAAGAAACATTTTGGAGATCAATCTCCCAGTCGTTCGGAAAAGTTTTTCACTGTTAATTGGATCAGTTAAGAACTTCGGCGTAAAATCGAAAATTTACGAGGTATAGGCATAAAATAGCAAATTTCAAGCTTTCTTCTCTCTAAGCTTCAATAAAAAAGTATTTATTTGTAAATATGTTCACAAAAGCTACTGTTAAAAAATTTAGATTATTTCCTATAACCACCTTCATATCTCAAACAGTAGATTTTTATCATATCTTATTACTTATGCTGGAATACAAATCGGCTAAAAACTTCAGGATCTTAGATTTATTATCTGGACTATTGTTTACTTTTTGGTAACTCAATTTCCCATTCCTCTACTCTTTTTTTCAATGTGTACACCCAAATCTTTTCACGCAAAGATTTCAAAAATAATCGTTTCCAGCTTATACTAAAAGTATACTTTAAAATGGTAAAAGGCGACAGTGTATATGGCAGTCGGCACGTACCGGCTGTAAAAAGCCCACTTCTTTTTTTTTTTGGTTCTTCCACTAGGTTTTAAATTTTCCAAAAGAAAACCAATAAACAAACAGATAAGGGTGCGGCACAAATATATTCAAAAACCACCCATCAATTGAAGTTTGCGTGTTGGTTGGGCCGCCTGCCTGTGGCAAACTTTGATTTCTCTTACCTTGCTTTTGTTTTGCTTTCATTCGCAATACGCTGCGTATGCGTAATGACTGCCAAAGGGTTGTAGCTAAAGCAAACTGTTGAAAGATGCCCCCATCTTAGAGACTCTCCGGGGCATAAGCTCAACATTTGCGTCAATTGCAGGTGACTCATGGCAAGAAACTTGGCCAAGGCACGCAAAGGCGTTAACAGCTGTTAACTGTCGGTCGACGGCAAAGTAAGGAAACGTAGGGGGCTGTCATTCGTGTGGCATAATAATAAGCAGCAATGTTTTTTTGTTTTTGTTTATGGCAGCGCCTTTTAGCGGTAATTAAATTAACGCACAAACAGCCCTAGTTCGGGGTTTGGAGCGCCAGACTATGCCTCTTTAGAGTTCCAAGTTTTCCAAAAAATGTGTTGCCTACTTTTTGCGGCATAATTAATTGAAAACATAATTACAATTTTTCAGCGCTCAAGTTCTTTTGATGCGCAGCCTCAGGCTATGCGTTTCTTTTTTTGGGTGACTCTCAAAGGTCAAAGCTTATTTGAAATCCAATGCGACATATTTTTAGTCCTTTGTCGTTGTTGTCATTTTTTTGCAATTTACGCTCGATAAAGTATCTGGGACACATGAGCCTAGCCAACGACAGTCAATAAAATTCAATTTTGCCTGTCGTTAGGATATTTTTGTAGCTATTTTTGTTAGAAACGTGTAGCTGTTATCGATTGTTAGAGCCAGCCGCACCTAAGTCAAGTCCTTTAAGCCGGCCGGCTTTTATGGCATCTTCAGGGTTGCTTTTGTGCCCGTAATTGCGACATATTTGCCGTAGTGTGTTTATGTTTGGGTAGGTGTAGTTGTAGCTGTAGTTGTAGTTATAGGCTTCTGTGCTGTCAACACACACATCGGGGGCATCCACACACACACACACACAGATATGTATATCCAACTACAACAGCTGTGCTCAATTGTGCGTATATCCATTGACTTGGCCGCACATGTGCGTATGCGGTTGTTGCGGTCAACTCATCCAGCCACTTGCCACTTGGCTCTTGCCACATTGTCTGTTTGGCACTCTGCCATGTTGGTCAACTTGTCAATGGCTTTTTTTTTTTCGTCGTATAAGTGCAAATTTAATGCAAAATTAGTCAGGTTAGTGGGGCGATAGTCAATAGCTTCTAATGTTTAAGCCCATAAATATGTCCATCAAATGGCTTTATTTGGGTGCAGCACCATAGGAATCATAGTATTATTAGATTTTATTGGTCATTAGCTGGGATTAAAATGGTTTTTTCTATGACTTTTTAGCTCTTGCTTGCCTTTCTTTGTCGCCTGATGACGTTGAAGAGGAGCATGATATCATTTTTTTATGATGTTTGAAATTTTCGCGATTCATTGACAAGTTTTCACAGAAACTACAAAATT
This sequence comes from Chymomyza fuscimana, assembly GCA_949987675.1. Taxonomy (NCBI): domain Eukaryota; kingdom Metazoa; phylum Arthropoda; class Insecta; order Diptera; family Drosophilidae; genus Chymomyza; species Chymomyza fuscimana. Next base: position 55,168,518 of record OX465088.1, on the reverse strand, counting down.
TAATACACTGCAACTACTGTTCCCACAAGAAGTAAATTTTGTATCGATACGTTTAGGATTGTCGACGTCTTTATGGTAAGAGCTTAGGTTGATAGGGTTGCCAAGGGAATGGGAACATCATTTAAGCGGAGTACTGATACAGTTTAGCTGATCTGATTTTAATGCAGCTACTGTCCCTCCCATAGAGTCGTACAGAGGTGCAATTTTCGGTAGGTTGGCTTTTGCTGTGAGAGTGGAATCCGCGCAATTGTTCTTTCGGGAAAAAGGAGCAAGATGTTGATATGAATCTGGTGTTACTACGTGGTGATAATACTTATATTTTAATAAAAATTTATAAAAATTGGAGCGCATAATGTTTCTGTCATCATTAAATTACAGCTCCAATTTCATTATAAATGATACAACGTAACATATTTTTGAAGTTTATAGAGAAGCAAATACTATCATAACCATCAAGCTAAATCAAATTTCGACAGGGTGGCTTTTGTAGCGTGAATGGAAACCGCGAAATTTGGCTAAAGGAGAACGCGGCTTGATATATGTAGCTTAAATTGTCTCTGAGAGTTATAGTCGAACAAGCTAGCTTTTATCTAATATGTTAGCGCTTTGCACAAATCTACAATACCCTTGAATTTTTGAGTATCAAAAACTTATTCTAGAAGAATTAAATGGTTACGTTTTTTATTGTTTTTATACAAGACACAAAAGGCAAAAAAAAAACATTTTTAGCGGAAAACATGACAATCCTTGATAATTTCTTGTATACTTTGTTCAGTGGTTCAAAACCAAGTTAGTGCACATGTTAAGCCAACCGACTTATGTCAGTATTATGGTTCCAATTTCCAACACTTTTTATTTTAACATTATGACCATAGTCGACAAAAATTTTCGTTAAAGACCAGTATGCAGTTCCAAAATTTACGGCCAAAATACGTCCAAAAATTTTTGGCAAGTTGACGTAGATAACAAAACAAAACAGTGTTGTCTTATCATTTTAATAATGGTTTACGTAAGACTAGACCACTAGTTCACGAGATGTAGGCAGTACTGGTTTGATTTTGCCGGCACAACCAAAATTAATGTGGAAGCACATTATTACGGCCGTAAATAATGGCTGGTAGAAACAAATTGTTGCAAAACATTTTTTACAAAGCCGTTTACTATTTTTTATTTGTTGTGTGTATTAAGTAATTAATTCTTTTTCATCGTCATATGAAAATTTTCATAAATTTGCAGACTATATTTTCATAGAAATTATTGGCAACTAATGTCGCGTTGATTACAGAAAATAATGCAAGAATAAGAATTTGACGGCAATTCATGTTGTTTTTCATTAGTTTGATATGATTAGTTTTTTTTAATAAGAAAAAAAAATCAAATATTTTTTTAAATGAGATAAATTTTGTTTTTTAGTTTAGAATCGAAAATTGTAGTCCAAAACTGAATGCCCCAGATCCATTTTGGAATTTTAAGGCAATGTACTTCAGTAGACTACGTTCCGTTTTGTTTCGAAAAGAAACTTTTTTATAACATGTTTTTGTTTTCTAATTGTCTAAATTACCTAATAAATTTTTAAAAAAGTTTGACTTATTTTATAATTAAAGTAGTGTAGTCTTTAAAACAATTGTTTAAATAAAACGTTGTCCCGCGAACAGAAGATTTCGTGAACTCCATTTTCAAGCTTTGAATTTAAAAAAACTATCTATTTAAAATTAATAAAACAATTTCAGTTTTTTGTTTTCCTTAGACCCATAGTCATTTCCGTTCTTCGTTTCCAAATCTTCTAATAAAACCCTGACAACAAGTGTGGGATTGAAGTAACAATATTCGGGGAAAGTATTTATTCTTTTAACAACAAAAACAAAATTTAAAGTTAATTAAATATACAATCTGGAAAACAATTGGAAAATAAATCAATATTTATTTTATTATACAATATGTTCATAATAGGATCGATAGAGTTTTAGTAAATTCAACCTATATAAATTATGTATAATTTTTACTCTATAAAATTCTCTGAAAGTGTTTTTTTTTTTTTAAGTCAGGTATGTAAAGTTTCCTTTAATTTCTAAAGCTTGAAACTCTAGTTTCCTAAAACTATTGGTCTTTATTTTAATAAAAGAGCAACTATAAACAGAAAGTAAGCATAATATTTTATTTTATAAGGAAGTTATTATAGATACACATAAAATAATTTTTTATTTACTACACTTTCAAAAATACTAAATCTTAATAATGGGGGTTTGCTAGTTTCTTCAGAAATTTCCACTTATCAAAGAAAAGATTTGTTCCGAAAATAAGTGGACAAAGACAGTTACTTTAAAGATTGAAACATGGATAATAAGCAACGCGTAAAACCAGGGTTGAAATGGTTATATAGAAACAGACAAAGACTAAGTATTCAAATTAATCTTTCTGATGTCATAGTTCACTTGAAGATAAAGTAGATGTGTACCTTGTAGAACGAAAGAACAATAAGTACTTAACCAAATAAGCTTCATGGTTCGACTTCTAGACGGTTTAAGGGAGAGTTTCCGTTTAGCAGAAAAAGATTGAGTACTCAAATAAGTCAAAGGCAAAATTCCTTTTTTTTTTTGTTTTAGATGTTTATTTTAGACAGTATTATTTAATTAATGTTACTATGATTTTTTTTTAAATTTATTATTATTTTTTAAATGTTTTCAAATATGCCCTGGCTGTTCTTAACATGTAGAGTAATTCTATTCTCTCTTTTGCTTTTTATTGAAGTTAACGTGTTCAATATTTCATTCGACAATTTGATCGTAAAAAACACTTCAGACTTTTAATATCTTAAGTGCCGAGTTCTTAATAAGCTTATCCTAAAATTTCAAAGCCGAAACTTCAAAAACCAAGACCTCATTTGAAACTGACCGTTTTGTTAAAGTGCTGTCTAGCAATTTTAGATCTGGCCATACTTAACATCAGCTGGGGCCACCTTTTAATATAACACCCAGGACTATCAAATTGCCATAAAATGCCACAGACACATCTCAGTAGTTAGTGAGACGGAGAGACAAAAACTTGCAGCAACTTTTATTTTTATGGTTGGAGATATTTGGGTTTGTTATTCTGTTTTTGTTTTTGTCTCTACCCAAACTTGTATTTTTTTTTTCTTTTTATTATTATTTGGCATCTTTTAGTTGATGAGCAGGGTGCCGTGTCAGGCCACAACTGGGTCATATACATTTTTGATGAGTTGTCATTATTAAATGCGACAAACGCCGCCCAAGTTCGAAGCCCACCCACCAAAGCCGCCGCCCTGCTGCTCCTGACTACCATGACAACGCGTTAAGTCAATTGGAAGAGCCGCAGCAGTAAGGAGCTGTCAAACTTTATTTTGCTAGGCGAACACACTTTTACATATATATTTTATTTATGTGATATTTGACAAGCATCCAAGTTGCGTTTTGCTTCAGCTTTTGTTTTTATACCTTTTTATTTTTTGGTTTATCAGCAAAACAAAAAAAAATATATATTTTTTGCTCTAGGGCTGGCGCCAGTATCGTTGATGCCTTTATATTTATTATTTATTTAGATTTCTTGCTGTTTTGGTACTTTATTTATTTGTTTTTGCCCCAAGGCAGTCAGTCCCCAACTGCCCCAAATCATCCGAAACTTTTCGGTTAGTTTTTATGACACAACAAATAATAAAAGAAAATGTTTAGGAACGCCTCGTTGTGGCTGCCTTTGGCTTTAATTGTGACAAAAATTGTTATCAATTAATGAATAGGCACAAAAGAAAAGCTCCATGTGGTGCGACATTCAGACCATTCCGACTATTCCAACCATTCAGTCCATTTCGACGACTTTCAACACTTTTGTTTGGTGTGGGCGTTGGAATTGCTGCAATAAATTTGTCTATTTTGTCCACTTGACGCACCTACACAGGGTCCATATAGTCATTTCGTACAAAGCAAGAAGGAAGTGAAGGCGAGTAAAGCGTTTAATAGGCTTTTATATACTATAATATAAAAGATAGAGGTTAATGGGAACATTATGAAGAGTGCTTTATGGTATATATTGAATCAAGTCGATTAAATAAGTTTGAAAAATGAGAGTTTCGAGTGGCATAAAGAGAATGAATCTGTCAGATACGCGGATAAAAATGACAAGCAAAGTATAAAAGCTGGCGTTAATTAATAAAATATTTAAAGACGAAAAATGTTGAGTTTTATGGTCAAGTGTTTTAGGATGATTTTTTCCCTTTTATTTACACGAGTTACAGTTAGTTTTGTGAGCGGGTTGAGTAAATAAAGCTGGATAAACATAGTTATGAACTACTAATGTGACAAAAAAATAGGTGACATTGCATTTATTTTCATTTCAATTTCATCGCCTTCATAGTAGCGCGGTTTTTTTGGTCTTGCCTCACCTTTGGCACGATATTCGCTCGATTGATCGGTTTTTACGGGGTCGTAAGCATAGATCCAAGTCTCATCTCCAGTTATTATGCCTTTCGTCTTGTCAATGTAGTCAGAAAGCATTGTTTTACAAACTTCAACGCGACGCCTTTTTTCCCAAAAAATTCAATTTAGACATTGTGAAAATCGAAAATATACTTTTAGCAGCTCACAAAAACGAAGCGTACTCAAACATTAATGAATATTTTGAAGTGTAACTGTCCTACCAACCTGAAAAAAAAAATTTCGCCAAATCCAATTTTAAATTCAAATGTCGCCTTACTTTTTGGACACAGTAGTAATTCAATGCCCAGGAAGTGCGCGGGGTGTCGGCTTTAAGGCTTTTAACTTAAAAATCGTCTATGAAGTCATGATTCAGTACTGAACCCAACTAAATGGGGGGCCTTGACTCATGTAAGAAAGGCAAAATTATACTACCATACAACAAAGTCAATTTTGGAATCGCTTGATTCAAATCACAGTTCCTAAAAGCCACAGCACGTAAGGGTTCTAACATAAACTAATATCATTAAAGAAGTATTTATAAGAAAGATTTTCTGTACATTGTTATCAATAGTTAGCAGAGTTTTGAAAAAAGCTGGTTTATTCTAAAATATTCACTTTGAGTAACTTTTATATGTCACAAATCTTCAAATGAGCCGCCATTATTTTAAAATTTTACCAAGCTTGTCACAGCAGCACTTCAAAGATTATTTTATACAAGCAGCATCTTTATAGCTCCAACCGCATAAAATTTGTGTCACATTTTATGACTTTGGTGTCGGCATGAATGAACCCAACAAATGCCTGCTCCCACACTTATCCCGTATCCTGCCAGTACAGAGTTGTCTCATCAAATGACAACGCAGTTGATTGCGCGCATCAACACGTTGCCAATCAGCTGGCAATCCCTTCAGAACTACACCCATACCACACCATACCCAATCCCCACCCAGGCACCCCATGCTTATGTAATGAAATCAAAGCCATTGAGCAAAAGGTGCCTTAGATTGTTTTGACATTACTTTCAAATGTCAATCGTCTGTGACTTTTCTTTGAGGAACTGACTTCTTTGACTTGGTCCCCGAAATTGAATTGAGTGAGCAGTGAACTACTCCGGAGGCTGTATGGTCAAATGCGACAAGTTCGATAATACAATCAAATTTAATGAGGTTAGCGAGAAGAAAGAAAGCTAAATTTGGTTGCTTTCTAAAAGTGAGGGTTGAAAATATCTATCTTGGAGAACTAAGTACAACAGGTTGTCATAGACTGCCAATTGGCTTATCGATTGGCAGGCGCACACGTGGGTCTGAAAGCTTTAAAGCTGCTTAAATCAACTGACTGCTTCCAATATAGTATATAATATTATATAATTCTCACAAACGAGGGCAGGCTGGAAAATTAGCAAGTCAGCAAAGTAGATAACCTATTTTGAAATATTGCATAAATGTTTAATTTCTTATCATAGTAATAATGTTGTTGCCAACAACTATGCTCCCTTCTATCTCTAAAGCTCTTCTAACAATCTAGTTCTAGAATCAAATTGAATTATTTGGAGTGTTTCTAGTTGAGTGACATCGTAAATAGAGATTCTAAGTCCGCCAAAGAGGTTTATTCTTCTTGTAGCTAGAGCGTCAAACTCTGTAAGTAAGGGAGGTTTCCCTCTCAAGTGTCTCCTAGTCAGTATATTAGGGGAATTCTTGATAAACTGGGATATTTTCTTGAACCTATTTAAATTAGAGGACGCGAGTGCTGCTTGGACTGCCTTAGGCTCATCGTGTTGATCCAACTCCGGGATCCATCCATGCGAATTTTTTTGAATCAAATTTGGAATTGAGTTTGTCTGTCTCTTTTTTTTGTATAATCTCTGATTTTATCCTTAAACTTTTATATGCATTCTTATCTGTATAATTTGTTTAGGATATTTCGCTTTAACAACCTTTTTTATTACTAGTTCTTAAAGATTTGGTGCTAAACTAATTCATAGCATGCTGAAAAGTAATCGAGAAGAAACCCAATTATTTCTTAGCATTCAGATACATTCAATCCAGAGCTCCTCTACTATTTCATAGGCTTCAAGCAGTATGATGTCGATGTTCTTAAAATAAGCATTGTTTCGTAGGTAGCAGTGTGACTTATAGGAAATAGCCAAGTCGATTGTTCTAATTAGGAAAAACTAAAAATGGTGGATGGGAAACCAATCCGTAGCTACGTTTATACCATACCGATGAATCTTCTCGTGTGTCAATGCTTTGTCTTGGTGGATTTTGCTTTGAATCAGCATCAAAGCGTTCCTGAATCTCCTAATAAGAGATTTCGAAAATCTCACTACCTGGTTTTCTGTCAACAAAAGAAACTATAAGACGTAAAAGAAAGACCTGTTACCGGCTTTAGTTTCTTAAAAGAAAACACTAGTTTGACTCTTCCTTGGGCTATGGTGCATTGTTGTGAATCCCAACTCGTTAGGAAAGATGCAAAAAGTTCTCTTTCATTGCCGTTTAATATCTTTAAAATCTGAAATGCCAACGGCCTCAGAAATCTTGCATTATTTCACCCGTTGACCATTTATAAAAATTTCATAGATTTCGGCGACTATGTTGTGCAGATTTTAACGGCAAGATAAAACTTTATTTAAAAGTTCACAGGTGGTCGATATAACTCAGCTCTTAATAAAATCTATGATAAAATAGGGGTGCGGGCGGAGATCTTATCTCGACGCCTCAACTCGTAACGTTACGATTTTCAATACTTTCACTTTACAAGCTCTGTTAAGGAAATTCTTCTCATGTTCGATTACTTCTCAGCCTGCCCTCGTATGATTACTACTCTTTCCACAAAGCTAATAAAATTTGGCATGTCTGTTGTGAGCCAGTTTCGATTTAACATAAATTTTGAGCAAAACTGCTGGTTGCTGCCAGGTGAAAACATAGCTTGATGCAAATTCCAATAAACACGAGTGGGGGCTGTCCCCCACTTCACAACTTGCTCATTGATAAGGAACAGCGAAACATTTAAAGATTCGAAAATACTGTTGCGAAAGCAACCAACCCCTGGTGGCGTTTTTTTGTTGTTGTAGTCATTTCTGACAAGCTATAAAATTTTTATCAGCATTACTTTTATTTTGACATTTTACTGACATTTCACAAAAGTACTTGGAGCACCCCCGGGTCAATTCCCCAGTCCCGCTGCCAACCGCTCAAATTCACTCACGGCAGATAAGAGCAAAACGTTTGGCATTATAGTCAGCAAATTTTTGAATGTGAATATAGAAGCAAACACTTCTTTCCTTTTTTTTTTCATTTGGAAAATTGCGTTCTAACTTGGTGTGTGTGTGTGTGACCTTTTTCCTAGCCCACTTTTGGGTTTAGGGGAAGTCAGCGGAAAAGACCAAATTGATTTCCAGCACGATTTGTCAACCCCTTTGGCAGGGGCACAAAACTAAAATATATCAAGCTAACAAAATTGTTTTGCCTACTTTAGGTAAGACCCAAAAGTGGGTTGTGCTTGACAAGAAGCAGAAAATCTGACTGGGCAGCTGGGTAATACTAGTCTGCCGCTGACAAGGGTGTCAGCTCCAATTATGCCTAAGCCGTGGGGGCATACCAACCTGTTGTTGGCAGCACCAAGTGCTGTACCAGGCACTTTTGTTTTCAATTAGTTTTACGCCGGGACCACTAAGTGGGCGTGTTACTTTCGACGCCTTTAAAAACATGAAATAGGTTGGCATTTCTGTTACACCAGTTTGGGGATGTCTGCCTGTTGAAAAAAAGGGTAAAGGGGATAGGGTATATGGTAAAGGCAAGGTAAAGCGTCACTTGCTTTACATTTAATGTTTATTATTATTGCATACTTTAGGGCGCCAAACGCCTGGCCAAGTTGATAAGCGTTAATGTGTTGCGGTGTTTCAATAAAACTTTATCATAATTGACATTTTAATGGGTTTTGGCGAAAAAGGAGCAAATGCTGCTGCATACTTATGGGCAATTGTTGCGCCTTAAAGTGCGCTCTAGCGTAAAAGTGTTTGTAATTTTAATATTTATGTGCGCTATAGGTTAAGCGAAATGTTGTTGAAAGTTAGCCAAAGTGTTGTTGCATGCCCCAAGAGCGGCTATAAATATAATATGAGCTAATGTGATACGTCTCAAAAAAGGAAAAGAACACTAAAAAACTCACATTAACAAGATGTTGGCGCGCTGTGTGAGCTATCAAGGATCCTGCGATAATATCAATGGCATTTTGACTAAGGACTATGCCAAGGTGGGTACTAAGCTAAGAGCATGTTCTGTATGCAGCATCATCATAAATTAATTAGCTGCTGAAAAGTAATGTTTCAACTGGTCATAACTTTTATATTTTACTCAACACTAACTAAATTTTACTTACATCAACTAGTCTCGTCTCGCTAAAGAGACAGTCTACAGCGCGCTTTATATCCTAGCAACCAGCTTTTGCCAGCCAGCCATAAACAATGTGTCCCTTATGTAGCCACTGTAGTGTGTGCCAGTGGCTTAGACAGAGGGGTTCCTCGTTGTCGCACTATTATTTTCAAGTAATATTAAGTAATTATTATTTAGATCGCAAACTCACAGTTGATAAGCTAGAATTAAGCTAAACCCTTTACAATGCGTAATCTTAAATCTTTTACGGCTTTTGGACCGAAAATTCCAACATTTTGATTTAATTTTATTATAATTTTATTTTCATATTTTCGCGAAGAGCTCAAGTGCTGCAAATTCATAAATTTTGATTTAGATTAATTAAAAGATTTTCGTAATATAGTAATAAGATTTCCAGAAAATTCGAGTAATTACCAACTTCGAATTTTCTCGAAGAAAGCTTTCCAAATATCAATATGTTGTACACTGACACACTGATAAGATTTTTGGTGGGATAATTGGCAAAAAAATTGAGTTTGAGAATATAAGTCTGTTTAGAGCGAGTGTCATTATTGATTAACATTATGGAAATAAAGAAATGTACAGGGCATAAAATAGTCTAAATGTCTAAAAGTGATCTAAATTGATTGCAGAAGACCATACGGTGGTGGGCGTGCGAAACACGCGGGGGGCGGTGGTAACGTTTTGAGAATTTCAGGTTTTCTTTTGTAATTATTTAGATTTGTTTTAAGTTTGAAATTTCTTGTTGCTAAAAGTATTAACTTATTTTTTAATCTTGATAATATTTTTAAAAATTCGAAATAACTTGTTATAACTCTTATCTTAAGAATTTTGTTTTATTTCAAAAGTTAAAAACAAGAATGCTGAAAATCTTAGTTTAAGATTTAATTCTTTTTTTAGTTTAGTTCATAAAGAACCATCCATAAAATTCTGAAAGCATCTACAATTTTTGTTAGAATTTAATATTCTTCCACTTGGTTTTCGCATGAAAAACTGAACATTTAAGACATATGTATGTGTGAAATAAAATTCCAAGCCATACCCGTCACAGTGACTACGCCACTGCTGTATATCCTTCCTGCCTTTTAAGTTCGTCCAGCAAGAATGGCGTCGCATATTTGTGTGCGTCACAGTAACTGCTCTCATCATACTCCAGCTCCGACTACTCTCTTCTCTATAAAGCAAAAGCAACTACACAGAGTTTATTGTTGTTTGGTTACAGTTGCCATTTGTGCCTCCCCTTCTGGATGGCAGACTGAAGCACAGCCAGACGGACAGACAGACAGACACTTCAGATACAAAAAAAAAGCTAACCAAAGAAAAACAAAGCATATCAGGCAGCTGCTGGCTTCCTACTGCAATTGTATGCGTAGGTGCTAGCCTGGTTAGACCCCAGGACCCCATATTTGTGGTAGCCACGGAACTAAGCCAGTTCACTGTTTGCAACTTGGAGCTGCCATTGGCAGTGACAGTGGCAATTGCAGTTGCCCAGCTATTTTTGAAAACAAGTTTTCAGTTTATTGTCCAAGTCAAAGCCCATGTCAAAGGCAAAGCTGGAACTAAAGCTACGGCTAAAGCCAAAGACTCAGCCTAAAGCCTTTAGACAAAAAAAAAACAAAAACAAACTAAGGCTGACAAAAAATTGCATAAGCAAGCTCAAAGTCTAGGCCATTGTTATGCCCCTTTGAGATGTAAAGCTCAGTCGTAACTCGGCTGCAATGCCAAATGGAAATGGCTAAGCAGGCATATTCACACACGCATACTGGGAGTCTCAGAGATACACATACACACACAGATACGGATATACACAGATACAACAGATAGTGAAATACAATGCTAGCTATTTTTATTGCCAAGCAGGGCAGACATAAAATGTGCCACATGCAGATAAGAGGGGCGACTCTAAGGGCTGAGCTTAATATAAACTATGTTGGAAAGTCACTTAGACGAAGCGTTAAATGCCCTCTATATACTGCTGTACTATATACAATATAAAAGCTGTTTTAAGTACAAATTATTGTGTTTAAATGCGTTCGTAGCTCATATAAAAATGCACCTCTATTATTTAATGTATCTTTTGTATATGTATCTACTATGTAGTACAAACTTTGTGTATCTAATCAATTCTAAGAAGTTCCTGTTGTTAAAAACTGTTTGTTTTGTGCAGATGGTGTGAATGTGAGCAATGATTACATGATTCACTTTTTTAGAAACTCAATGAAAAATATATTTCTCCAACTAGTTACACTAAGCAACAAAATCAACTTTTCTAGTTGAGAGTCTTTTTTACGAAAAACTGTTTAAAAAAGTGTATTTAAGTTAACTATTAATCAATTAATTAATATGCTCTATTTCCATAATATATTATATATTTTACTTAAAGTAGCCACTAAATTTTACAGAGTTAGAATTAACTTTTTATCTAAAATATTATCATTATCGTTAAATTGACAAAGCGAAAAGGCATTAACACCTTAGCCCAAAAAATAAAATGAATAAATAAATAATTATTATTTTTCAACACGATTCTAAACAGTTTATTTGCCTATGAGCACTCTGGCAGAAGAAGAACCCGAAAGTTCATATTTTTCGATATTTAAACTATCGATGGTTACTATTGGCTAGTAGTTTGAAATCTGACATTTAAAAAAGGAAATTTTTACTTTTGAATTCAAAATTGAAAATTTCACTTTTTAGAAATCCTTGGGCGAAGCTTTTTGTTCCTAACGCAACTTTGAACTTAATGTAAGAAAAAAGATTCAAAAATTTTTGGCTTTTACCGATTTCTACGATCATAAAATTTTCTGGTAGTCAAAAGCACAAACTTAAACGTTTCCCAAAAAGTATACAGGAAAAAATTATACAGGAAACAAAAGTATTGTTGCCTAGTGTAAAATGAAAATGTTTAAATGAACATCAGTTCAAAAGTTTGTATTTTCTAAGCGTACTATTTTAGTGTTACATACTCTTTGTTTAAACAATAGGAGCAGGCTGATGCCCTACAGTCATTTCCTCCACTTTCACATGAGCATCAAATCACAAAAGTCTTGTCGTTATAATTATTATATAATAAAAAATGCATACATAAAGACAAAGACATACATAGAATACAAAAACACAAACAGTCAAATACATATATATGCATAGAACTGTCTGACAGCTAAACAGATTTTCTTAACGACTCTCAGGATTTGGCAGTAAATGGCTTAGCCCAAAGAGCTTGGCTTTAATTTGTTTGCACAAGCTCGAGGAGCTTACGTAGCTCCTCCAAATATTTTGCTCCATATGTTGTCTGGATATCTGTGCATGTACTTTGGGCAAACTGGCGCACAGATTTTTGCTGCTAATGATTTCCTGATAATAAACCCTGAGTCTAAGATTGCCTGTGTTGGTGCTGTCAGGGATGTCTGAGTGGGTTATGCAACTTGTGCAACATGAGGAGGCGCTGCCTGTCTAAGTGTCCGGCCATGTTTGGCAAAGTGCCTTAATTACTGTATGTAATGGCCATTTAGTTGTCGTTTAACAGCTTAAAATGTTGGCTGGCATTTTGCATAATTTTAGTTAAATGGTGAAACAATTTGACAGTTTGCTAACTAAAGTTTGAATTACTTTTATTTTACAGATTTATACAGACTGGGCCAACTATTATTTGGAACGCGCCAAGTCGAAACGAAAGGTTACAGATTTGTCAGCGGATTGTCGCGATGGTTTGTTACTGGCTGAGGTCATCGAAGCGGTGACCAGTTTTAAGGTTCCTGATCTAGTCAAAAAGCCAAAGAGTCAACAACAAATGGTGAGTGACGAATTTATTTTTTATGAAAATTTTAAAAAGGGTATTACCATATAAACGAGTAACTTTTAATAAATCTTAAAAAAAAATTAAAAAGCACCCAAAAATAAACTCTTTAAGAAAATTAAAAGTATTTAAATTTTTTTTGTATTATTTAAAAAGATTTTAATTAAGTAAATTATATGTAATACTTATAAATAAGAGAGATCATATTGAGATGTTTATAAACTTTCAATTACTTTTTAAGGAGGCTTAAAATATTAACTTAAAACATACAATAATATTTTTTTTTTTCACTCAATCTTGGGAAATTATGAAATTATTATGTGATTCTAAAAAAAATTTTATGCGAAAACCGGGAAATAAAAAAATTTTGTTTCTTTTCCTGGATATTATCTTTTAAGTTTGAATTCATTTGAATTTTTTGTTTGGAAGCCAATACACAGTGAGTCTATCCAGCTTTAATTTTATACCCTGTACCTTATGGTACAAAGCCGAAAATATATGTCACATGAAGAAGGAGACGTCGGAGACCCACCAAAGTTACCTAAAGTATGATCAGGGTGACTAGAGAAGTCGATAGATCTAAGAGATGGTGCAACGAAATTTTCTGATTAGATGCGTTATTATGTGGGAGACATGTTTATTTTATTTTTTAATATCGGGGTTATATTCTATAGCTCCCATAAGGGTAAGAGGACCAAAAGTTTTAGATGGATAACTTGTTTGTTAATGAAGATAATTTATTTTACCTTAACTAAATATGGCATTCGAATGTTTTTTAGAGTTCTCAAGCACTATACCGAATTTGATCAAAATCGGTTGACTATATCATACAGTCCCCATAGGACCGATCGGTCGTGATTGGTGCAAAACTCGACTGTATTTTATATGTATATAAAATAATATAATATAAATAAACTAATGTATAAATATGATGATGAATAAACAATATATAATATATATATTATGTATAAAAATATCGTAACTAAATGAGGCAAGCATTTTTTTTGAGTCCTTAAGCAATATATCTGATTTGATTGCAATGTGGTTTACATGGTATTCCAAAGTCGTCCGCGCCCGATTTTTTTTCTCTTTTATGTCTAAACTTAATGTGATTTTTCATAAAAATCAAGAAAATATGAACTGTTTCCATAGTTCTCTTAAAAATCAATCTCAAAGATAAGTTTTGGTTCCGAAAGTGGACCATTTTGGCTCAAGCTGAAAATATATTGAGCTTGGAGTAGCTTTAGCAACCAAACTATATATCCAATTTGAATAAATGTACAATTTTCTGAATCCCTAGGATATTCCTATTTAGATGCACGTATTCATTTTCCCACCAACATGAACTTAAATATAAATATAAATCTATGGAAATGTGCAGAATGAGATATTTTGCACACTTCTCATAAATTCGGATTACGATTTAGAGTTTATACGGTAGATAAAACAGATCCATGTTAAAATAAAGTTTTAAAAGTTCATGATTCTGTGAGGAAACTGTGTTGAAAATTTAATGGAGTCGTATTTTGGTATCGACGAAAAATCTCAAGCCTTGGAAACCACTATCGAGAGCACTTTTTAAGGGACATGCCTCAAATGTTGCAAAATCTGTTCGAAAAATCAAGTCTTCAGAAAGTCTTATTCAAAATAATTGTATAATGAACGACAATACCATTTGCGACATAAGAGTAGTCTACGGGGAGTATTTCAAGGAATTTGTACGTCGGCTGAGTAGAGACCGAGGCTGTACGTAGGTATGCCCAAATGGTATCTCAAAAGTAAAAATATATATTTAATGTAATTTTTTTTTATTTTAGTCTACAGGGCTCTATTTAAGCGATTTTGATTTTAGCAACTGAAGCTTTTCCACCCACATCTTTACAGATAAATGTTTTTTTAATTGAGTTTCTATTCAAAAGAGATGTAAATTTGTTCAATTTCGAAGTTTTAAACCACGGATGGGTTTACAAAAAGGAAGGTCTTTATTTTAAAACTTTATTGTGTAATTGCTCACAAATATTATTATTATCAGCCGATGCAACTGGAACACTTGTGAAGGGTTACTTAACCTGTTTTAGTCCGATTTAAGCCCTGATCTACTAGAGTTGTGTTCTTTGATTAATGTTGGAGAAGGATTCTGTGTGATCATCTTTCAGTGTTGGGCGTTAATCGAGGACCCAAAAGGAAGATCTGTGTTAAGTTTTAATATTGAAAATATTCTTCTTCTTCTTGTTTAAAAACCATAATATTTTAATGGGGGGGAATAGAAGAATAGAATACAAAGAAACGAAATGCGAATAGAAACTAGATGGTAAGACGCACCCAATAGATACATTTTTTTCAATGCATTCCAAAATGGCTTCAAAAATGTAAGTTGTCACACCTTTTGACTTGTAAGTTGTCACACATCTATATTCATTTTTTTACATTGGTATGTTATTTATGTGACTGTTTTATTGTGTGGAATTATCATTGAAACTAATTTGAACTGTTTTTAGTGAATTTTTCTGTCATTTTCGGATATATTTTTTTAATATTTTCGGTAACAACTCATTTTTAGTATGGCGACCAAGAAAAACCGATCACAAAAAACTACAATTTTGACTTCTATGGAAAGTTCAATTTTTCTTTTTTTTTTAAGTTCAATTTAATGCTCAGTTAAATTTAAAATCAATAAATTTTCATAAATTTTAACAATCATGCGTTTTTATTTCAGTTTTCTCAAATTTTCAGCGATTTTTGCAGGTGTGACAACTTACAAGCCTTTTTTTTTGGTAGTCGTTTTGAAGCTCTTTGGAAAATTGTCTGTAAAATGCTTATTTTTATAAATTTCAAATGATTTGCTTATTGTGGGTTATAGCTCTTTCTTTTCTCTTTTTTTTTTAACGGTATGATGCCTATGTGTATTCAATGTCGAGATATAGCTTAAAAAAGCTATGGTATGTCAACTTACCAGCCTTTCCCCCATTATAAAAAATTTGCAGACAAACAAATTTTTTTTAGATATTTCAACTAAATCACTTGCTGACTTTTAGAGTGCACTTTAAGGGCACACTTCGTCTTAAATTTAATAAGCTATTGCCGGGTTTATTAAAAAATCGTCTTTATTACTTAATTTACTCCTCAACAACCCTAATTTCGACCTTCAACCCCCTAGTTACTCCAATGTCGAAATACCTTAAAATTCATCAAATACCCGCTCCCTTTATTGCCAGCTCATTGTTGATTTTGCTTCTCGCTTGCAAATGTCAAACCCAAATCGCACGTGGGAAAATCTAAGCGCTTGAAAATTCAGTTGATGTTGCATGAGTCACTCCTTTTTTTTTTGAATATGGTGGAAATGCGTTAATTGTTTTTCGCACACATACCCAACCTAGTACAGTGAAAAACACACCCATATCGCAATATGTAAATGCGCGCAACGTGAAAATATTTCAACATTTCAGAGTTGAAACCAAGGCACAGAAACCATTTGTCCTTCTGACTGGTTGGTTTTTTTTCATTTTTTTTTTGTGTGCTGTCATTACGTGGTTTTTCATGCATTTGAAAAGTACGTCATCATGATGACTGACTAACTGACTAACTTTGCCCAACACAAATATACACCTGCACATAACCACACACGTACCACAGGGCGTATGACAAACTTTGTTTTCAGCATTTTTCTTTGGCTGAAAATTTAGTTAGGCTGGCTGCAAATGACTTCCGCTGTGCTAAACACTTCCCGGAGGAGCTTTCAAAAACAGCTCTCAACACTTTGATTTGATTTCGAGCGTTGGAGTTGCGAGTTTCACGTCATGCTGCACTTCATTGCATTTATGAAATTAAAATTAAAAACTTGCCAAGCAAACCGCAAATGGAATAAGTAAATACAACGGGGAGCGTCTTGAAAACTCTTTTTTTTTTAAATTCAGCTGCGAAAAATTGTTTGCGACTGCGTCTTTGTCTGCTACGTGTATGGAGTGCTTAAAATCCTGTAGACAAGGATTTCTTTTTAACTCAGCCTCGAGCCTAGTTAGGAGCTAGCCCAAGTTCCATGTATGCTGTGCAAACAAAGGTCTCAGCAAATCGCGCGGCATTGGCATATTTTTTGTTGTTGTTGTTGCGCTGTGGCAAGTTCATTGCCGAAATAAATATCTATAGGAGGCCTTGCCACCGAATATTTGTACAGGACGAGCGCACAGTCTCAGTCTATGAAATAAAAATTTATTTCAACTTTTTGTCAGTTGCCAGCTAACGTTTTGCATATTAAATAAAGCCTCTTTAATGGAGAGAGAGAGAGGTAGATAGAGAGGTAGAGAGAGAGAGAGAGAGTCCTTGCCGTTTGCCTTTGAGAAAATGATAAGCTCAGCTAAACGTGCGCCGTGGCACGTGCTGCACCAAAAACTGACAAATTGGCAAGTGCCAGGACTCGGTTCTGGCATTTGGTAACTGGTGGGCTGGTGTTCTGCTGTTCCAGTAGGCGTGGCAGTGCTATGTTCGCTTCGATTTCGCTCCGCGTTGACGTATGTGACATGGGCGCCAAATTGAGTTAGTTGCACTGCACTGCATTTTCCAAATAGCGCTCTCAGAACGCACACATACACAACGTCTCGCGCACACATAGATACACACACATACCGACGCAAAAGCACAAAACTCAATTTGTGAAATGGTTTCACAAGAATTTTAAACCAAAATTAGTTGGCTACTACTATGAACCAGCCAAACTGTTTGCACCAAATATGCTTGCATAGCTTGGAGCACTACGAATATTTGCGAAACAGCCGAGAGTATCTTAAAAACATTTTCCCAAAAACACGCGTAGAAACAAAATATGATAAACAATGCATGAAATAAATATTTGGCCTTAGGCATGTGCCACGGTGGTGGTCCCCTTCTTGGACCATCTAATGAAATTCAATATTGCAAACATTAACAATATTTGCAAAAGTTCTTGCACACCGCTAGGAGCTCAATTACTTATCAGAAAGTGCTTTTTATATCCTGTACCCTTAGGGTAATTTTAAGACCCCTCCATTTTTTGAAGTTACGGTGATATTAAAGCTTTAGCCAGCGAATATGATACATAGACCCGTGTGTGCCCAAAAAGCAAAGCATCGAAAAATTGGACATAACGAATGGGAAGATAAACTTATTTATTGGACGAATTTTGAAAAGAAAATATATTATATGCAGTTAGTGTTATTAATGCTCTTTTTTCAATTATTAAAGAAAACAAAACTTAAACTTAAAAATTTTTTTTTTTTTGTTGTAGGTATAATATGTTAATTTCAAAATTTTACGGATTTAAATAACACTAGTTTACCAATTTAAGGGTCATCGATATTGAGCAAAAACTGAAATAAGTGCCCAAAAACATGTTTTCCGAAAATATCTCGAAAACGGTGTTTTAGAAAAAAAAGGTTGCCATTTACGTGTTTCTCGATACCCAATTACCCTAAAAACCACTTTTATAAAGTTGTGTAATTTATTGCCAAACTTTAACAAACTGAATATACTCTTACTATCCTTAGTTACAGGGCATAATTATATGCCTTTTCTTTAATTCCAGTGGGTCAAGTTGATTTAAAACTGAATCTCTTCATACAAACATTGAGCCGCATTTTCCTCCATTGGGGGAGCGGAATTATTCAAAACTCTTACTTAGTGCTCACCTGCACCATAAAATGAAACTTCATGCCCTTCTACCTCCTAACATTTGGACTCTCGATATCATGCACAATAAGCGTAGCCCATGCAGTGACCTAGATATCTGTTTCCGGCTGGAATTAATTTTACTCCATAAATTTTTGGAGGATTTTATTTTTTATAAGGAAACAAAAGAAGACATGGAGAGATTGATCCCCTTGATCCTCCTATCTACCTACCCATGCAAATAAAATATACTACTCCCATTTCCACTTTTTGGGGGACGTTGTCTATACGTTCAGCCGGATACTCGAAGATCAAACAAGGAGTTTTGTCTTATCTAGATGTTTACTTGCATACAGTTTTTTGAAACATCGACTTTTTTTAAGTATGAATATTGGAGTTTCTTCCTTATGTCATTATCCTCCTTGCTTTTCCAATTTACCGCCAGCCTACTTTTTTTCCTGGTTTCATCCTTCTGCTTCAGCGAATGAGAAACATTCAAGCTGGCTAAGGAAGAAACAACTGTATCCATAAATTTGTACAAAATAATAATGCAGTTCGATTCATCGTCCAAAAACAAAAAAAAAAAAAAAAAAACCAGGAAATTTCCATTTTTAAACTAAACATATTATGACTTAATTATAACATAAATCTTTTTCACTTTTTTTAAACTACTGAATTAAACTTATATTTTTATTTACTATCATTACATTTTCTCTTTTTTTAAATGTAGGTATTCCTGAAATATGTCAATGTCTCCTACGGCCTAAACAATATTTATTAATTTTTTGTATATTTCAATAATAAAAAAATTATCTCACGATATTTTTCGCAATGTTTTTTAAAATAATTTTAAATTTAGAGTTTAGTGACCTTTATACCATGGCCATATTGGAATCAACTTCGTGCCATAATGTTAAAAAATTAAAAGATAATTTTTTGATTGTTGCATATTATACGAAAAACATTTATTGTATCAAAAGACGTTAAAAACTATAAAAAAATATTTTCACATATTCAATATTTTATAAAAAAAAAAACTTGAGAAAATTTTTTAATTTTTCCGAATAATCATTTAAAATTTTGTAAGCTAAAAGTTGTAGTACTTAAGTTATACAAATTCCAAAAACGATATAAAAACATAATTTGGTTTAATTTTGCTTCTTTTTTAACTCTATAATAAATAAATATAAATATATTCACAAAAATATAAGACTATTATCGGAGCTCAGAGTGCAACAGCAATCTAATATAATTTTCGATATGCTTTTTCGATTCAAATTTCTATCGAAAAAAACTTTTTAAGATTTTGATACACAACAGATTTGCACAACCATTGTCGCATCTTGAGTAATAAAAAATCCAATATTTATTTTCGTCAAAATTTTATATTTTCTCGTTACTTTAAATTTTTATTGAAAATGTTAAACCATTTTAATTTGCCATCTATTTTAAATTGCCGAAATATTAAAATTTTGTGTCTCGTTTCAAAACTAGCCAACAAGCATTTTATTTATCGCTGAACAACATTTTTTCCAAATATGTATAAAATTTATAACTACTGTTAAAGTTTAAAACAAATTTAAGGAACTTTTGAAAAATGTTATGCTTAAATACATTTAAGTTTCCCCTTATTTATTTTATTGCACTTAAAGAACATATGCAGCTGGGAGAGCTATAAAGAGCTTTGAATATGTTGCTGTTATGGGAGTACATATCTAGTACATACATATATGAAGACATAATGGATTCGGGCACGCCTTCCATTATGCATTGCAAACTTCATCTCCAAATTAGTATGCTCTCTTTTTGCCAGGAGTTCATAACAATGACTTCGGTTGTGCTGCTCCTGCTGTTCCTGCTGTGGCTGCTCGCATTTCCATTTGAGCGCAAACAAACAAAGCCGTTTGGAAAAATTTTCCATTTTCATCGCCATTTTCTTTTTTTTTTTTTTGCCTTTGCTGCCATTGTTGCGTTTCATTTTCCCGTTTGCACTTCATATTTGCACGACGAAATGAAAAATCAACGCGATACTCGAGCGAACTTGTTTTGGCCTTTTACTTTTTTCCATTTCTGCACTTAGCCAAGACACAAACCCCATTGCCAGAGACTGCGACTGGAACTGAGACTGGGACTGAGTTCTAGCCAAGACACATTTAAATAAATTCAATAAAAACAAATAACACGCAACCGTAGTGTGTGCCACGTTGTGCTAGTCTAAAGTAAATTTTATCAACTTTTAAATCAAATATTAAACTTTAGTTTTCTTTCTTTGGCACGTGTTTTATTCCAAAGTTTGTAATAAACTTTTCTATCTCACTCGTTTTTTTTTTGTTTTTTTTTTGTGTCCCTTTGCCCAGTGCAAACTTTACATGGCAACTTGGCTGGGGGATTTTTTCCTAGAGCCAGCTCTTCTCTTTTTTTCTCTCGCTATTTGGCTTGCTCGCAACGTTTTTCTAATGAGTGACGGCGATGACGACGACAGAGCTGAGACTTTTTGCCGTAGTCAAATGTGGACAGCAGTCGGGTCTAGTCCTGGTAAGTGTTGGTGGGCAGGGCGAGGAGACATGAGGCTAGCAAAAAACGCAACTCTTGAAAAATCAGCGAAACGTAAAAGTGTTCAAAGTCAACTTTGGCTTGGCACTTGCCAACCGTTGCGCTCTGTGGGCAGCCAGGCAACAAACCAACCAAGGAATCAGGAGTCAGGCGTCGGGAGAGAGCAGTCAGCTTTCAACCTGTGCAAATTAAAGAGCCGGGCTTTAACTTTAAGTCATTGCAACACATTCATGTGTGTGTATTTATATGTTGCTTCCTTGACAAAAGGCAATTTGTGCAAATTTTAAAATGAATTTTACTACGTCACTAATTTGATTTGCTTTGGGAACTAAACAAAGCGAACATCAGATGTACTTTAAGGGGTCGCTGTAACAAAATTGTATGTTTGGGTCGACGAATTAAAAATGCTCTTTGCGAGTTTGAGTTTTCGACTCTCATATACTCTATAGAGGTGTATATAAAATAATCTACCTCTGAGGATAACGATAACTTGTTGTGCCGAAAGATTACGGTCATATTTTGTTAAGGTCTACCGAAAGGGTAGGATTATTTCAATTTCTTGTTCAGTAAAGCATGCTACAGTTGAGAAAAAGCGAAAGAGGAGATGAAAATCCGTGGTTGGTAATACTTGTTGATCGACGATCGCCAAAAATATAAATTTGTTAACCAGTAAAAATCTAGAAGAGAAGTGCAGTTCTAGTTCTTTTTTAAAGTAACCTTTTAAAACTTGTACCTAAAATTAAAAAAAAAAACATCCAAATATAGGGTCATCAATCTTGAGGGGGTTTTTCAATAAGATTTTTTTGATAAAACACGCTGGAGCACTGTCAAGTTGCCATCTGTTTTTTATTCGGTTTTTATTGCCATTTCATGATGAAAAAACTTACAGCCGAACAACGTTTACAAATCGTACAATTATATTACGAAAATTCGCGTTCTGTAAAGAATGTTTTTCGCGCGCTTAGGCCATTTTATGGTCGCCTTAATCTACCTACTGAGACCACTATTCGCCATACCATCAACAAATTTGAGAGCCAATATTATTATTCCAGCGCGTAGTTTATGGGCCGGTTGAATCATCGGTCCATATTTCTTCAAAAATGACGCTGGTCAGACCGTAACCGACAATGGAGGCCGTTATCGCACCATAATAACGAATTATTTGCTACCTGAAATTGAAGCCCGAGATCTCGACGACATTTGGTTTCAACAAGATTGCGCTGCTTACCACACAGCCCGTGAAACAATGGACATATTGAGGAACCAATTCGGTGAACAATTAATTTTACGCTCTGGACCGGTGAATTGGCCACCAAGGTCGTGTGATATCACACCGTTAGACTTTTTTCTTTGGGGCTACGTGAAGTCTAAAGTGTTTGTGGATAATCCAGCTCCAACATTGCTCGAACGCGTCATCGAAAATTGTAACCTCCGCTTGGACGAGCTACGGGGCAGTTGAGGCCAACATTTGAAAAGGATTATTTTTAAAAAGTGAATGGTAAGAACGGTTCTTTCTATTGATAATAAAGATTTTCCGATTCATTTAAAATTTTTGGGTTTTTTTTTGTATTTAAAAAAAACTTCAAGATTGGTGACCCTTTACTTTTAAAGTTCATTTTCTATTAATTTTTTTTTTATTATGTTTAAATAGGAAGCTCATTAGGGCTTCGTCGAAAGTATATCGTATAATATATATCGAAATCAAATTCCGCTTCATTGAGAGGCTTAGCAGCTGCTACTATTTCTTATAAAGTTAGTTTTGCTTTTTTCTTTATCTTTTTTTCTACTTTTATGCAATTTTAATATTTACCTGGCATATATTTGATTGGAATTTATTTTACTTCCCCATAACAATTTCAGTGGCTGAGGCTAGGCAATCGAAGTCCTTTCTATTTTCCTGATTGTGAATTGGAATTTCAGGATTAAATATGTAATATAGAAGAGGCGTATTGGCTATAATTTTTTGTTACTGAATATGCAAGAATTTTATTTATGAGCATGTTAGTTTGTACTACTTAGGGTTTGATATTTTTAATTTATTTTATTATAATAACTTTTATTTATTTTATGCACATGATTATTTGTTAACTTTCATTTATAATTTTTTTTTTATTGTGGATTTTTCTACTAGTTCTTTAAGAATTTATGAAAAGTATCTTCAATTTGTCCTAGACCATTTGATTTAAAATACATTTTGCCTTATAAATAAAATTTTATGCATACATAGTTCAGGACTTACGAGACGGTGACTGTAGAGTCCCACTATTATATTTAAAATTAAAAAATACACTGCAGATTCTAGAGTTTCGAGATGAATTATTTCAACGTATTTCGATCTTTGGTATTGTCACTTTAGGACATATATTCGAGTCGAGAGAAAAGAAAGGGCCCGGTGGTGACTTCTTTCCATTCCTTTTCCCAAAGATTTTAAAAGTTTATACTTTTTTCAAATCTTCAGGCCTTTTAGAAAGCTACCACGTTCCTCCCGCCTGTTGACAGGCCTGTATATAAACAAAAATGTATTAAATATAATATATTATTAAATGTGCTTTTACCAACTCTTGTGTTATCAGTTTGCATGCATAATTTGTTTATTTTAAAAACAAACCTCTTGACAAATTCGTAATACTCTTCAGTTCACCAAGTGAAGAGCATGAAAGGTGGAAATTTAATACTCTGCTCACATTTGTACACACACACACTTGCAGATTTTTCCAATCAAATATGTAAATAACGTAAAATTTTAAAAGGAAATTAAATCAAAATAAGCACATTCTGTGCCAGCTCTACCGTATATACTATATATGTAGGTATATATAATACAATATAATTGGCCATCTTGTATTTCTTGTCTTGGCTCCCTGTCCGGAAACTGTCTGACATTGTCTTTTGCAGGCAACGCCTTTTGTCGGCAATTTGTTATTGTTGTTATTGCTTTTACAAGTAACTCTCGTTTTTGTACTAAATAGTTGTTGTTGTTGTATTTTGTTGTTGTTGTATTTGTGATTATTGTAGAGATTGACTTTGTTTTTGCTTGTTCTGGATTTCTGGGTTTGTTTTTCAATGCATAAGCTGTTTTCAGTTATTAATCGAAACGTAAACATACAAGTCAATTATTATGTAATTAAAATAAAACAATACATCGATTACGAATACGCCTGAGTGCGTCTTGAATACCCTATTATTGAATTAGATTGCTGTGTTTTGCGGAGAGAGTTAAAACTAAGAGTCTCTTAGGAAATTAAGTGGTCTATGACGAGAAATAATGCATTATTATTTCTAAAGAAAAGCTGGTAACATGGAAGGAACGCTCTGGTTACAAGTAATTTTTCTTTCAAGCTCTTCTTACTTTCGAAAAGATTATAGCTTTATATTGAGATTTCTGTGATGCAACAATTATTCTAGGTCACAGCCAGCAGAGCCGAAATACAGGGGATTCCTACAAGTTAACAATTTCTTGCATGCTGTCTAGGGACGGATAACTAATGGAAAAGATATGCTTTCGAGATCAATCGCAAATCTTTAGAAAAACTTGGAAACTGAATCTGTTTAAATGTATTTATATGACGTCATCTAAAAAATGGCATTCTACGGACAGCATTTTCCGTTTGTACTATTGAAGGTTCAATTTCAAAAGTAAAGTTTTTTAATCTATTACAACTTATAAGCATAAAGAAGGAGATTCACCGTATACATAGATTTTTTGAATGATGCATCCTAATCCGGGTTCAAAAAACCCCCTCACATCAGTGTTCTGGCAAAATCAAAAAAAAGCATACATTTTTTCTTCGAGATCGGTTTCCGACGATGATTTTTTATATGTTTGTGGGGTTACTGAAACCTAATCCGAGGTTAAAGAAAACAGGTCAGGTTTTTGAGATAACCTCCCAAAAACCTCGTTTTATGGGGTCTTCGAAACGGTGAATCCAAATTCAAGGTACATTTTTTAGAAAGAATTCCAGCACTTCAGGTCTCTGACATAACCTAAGAAAAAACGGCATATAATCTTTTCTGAAACCTAGCATGTCCGGTTTCTGAGATAACCTCCAAAAACCTCGATTCATATGGTCTTCGAAACGATGAATCCAAATTCGGATTTTCTCTCTATGGCCCTGCCTGTACCTTATGGTACAAAGGGTATATTAAGTTTGTGCAAGCCGAAAATATATGTAACATATAGAAGACGTCGTCGGAGACCCCCCAAAGTTACCTAAAGTATGATCAGGGTAACTAGAGAAGTCCGTGATAGAGCTAGAGCAACCAAACTTTCAGATAAGATCCCTTATTATTCCATAGGAGACAATTTTTTTTTATTTTTTTTGATATCGTGGTTACATTATATAGCTATAAAGATACCGTAATCAAATTTGGTGTTTGGTTATTTTTTAGAGTTCTCCAGCAATGTACCAAATTTGATCAAAATCGGTTTACTATATTATATTGCTCCCGTGGGACCGATCGGTCAAAAAATCGTTTTTGGTGCAAAATTCCTTTGTTTTTTATTTGCTTATAAAAACTTCGTAAATAAATATCTTTTGGAGCTCTTAAGCATTATATCGGATTTGATTGTACAGGGTATGTGGTGGTACAGGGTATACCAAAGACGTCCGCGCCCGAACTTGGAAGTACGCCATCTTTTTTACTTATTTTGTTCCTGAGCCTTAAATGACAAACTTTTGGCTTTTAGTATCTAGCACTAAAACTTTATCTTCTTGCGCTAAAACAATTTGCTTATTTTTCATACACTTGTACCAAATTTATGTACAGCTTAGCTTATGTTGAGATAGAATCCTTCCATTAATTTACTTATTTTTTTAATACTCGTAGCATGTCTCTGCCAAAGCCCTTAGTGCAACATTTAAAACCAGTATCAAATTGTTTACCAAGTTGCAGCGCATCAAGCTGTCAACCATTTTCAATATTCGATAGAAAAGCTTACGTTTGCTTTATCTAAAATGAAATCTTCTTAGGTAACAGACAGCATATGGCACTCACCCAGTTCCCCGAACTGCCCTCGTTCTCAGGAAACAACAATGCAATGCATACAAGGAACAGCAAAGTTCAGTGTCTAAACATACATACATAGATTGCTTATATAAAATGTATGTATATGCAATATGTAGTGGTGTTGCTGGGATTGGGGGTACAGCTGCTACTGTTAGCCACTGCCATGTGCCCCAAATTGAAGTTCATTAATGCAACACCAAGAGCCACAGTCTTTTTGGTATTTTTAGAGTAGCTTTACACACAGCCTACGTGTGTGTTCGTTCGCCTATATTGATAGTAAAGGGTCTCTCGACAACTCTTCTGGAACTTTTGACGGCTGGTAACTCTGATTAGGTGGGGTGGAATGGCAACACTATAATTTTTTGACTTTACCGAAGTGCGCTATAAATTTTAGCAACGTTTTGGGATTCTAAAATTAGGGAATTTCCAGCTAAATTATATTTCTGAAGTAAAGTCATCTTCTGTAAAGAACACAGCGATTTTGTAAATTGGCGAAATTCTGAAACTTTTGTGTGGCATAAAAAACATTGATAGAATTGTGACATACAGCCACTCCAAACAATTCAAATTGAGGTAATCTATATAAAGTAAAAAACTGCTGTAGAAATATTAAAAAAAAATATAAACATTTCAAAAAACTGTTTCGAAATCAATTTCTAGGAGCTTATCTAGATAAATGTCAATACTCCCAAGATCAAATTAAAATATAATTGGAAAAAAACTAGAACCTTTAATGTACTATGTCAAAAATTTTTCTATTCCAAACATATGACACTGTATTGCAATGTCCTTTGTTTTAAGAGATTATATACACTTACTCTCCGGAAAGAAAGATATTTTTAAGAATTACCGCAAAGACAAATATTATTGTAGTTTAAGGACGTTTTATTGAATTTTTCTAGACATCCATTGAAATCAATAAAAAACTTTTTATTTTACTTACTCATGCTGTTCCTGAATGAAGGATTTGACTCAAGTTTTTAAGCAAGTGGTGCTCACCGCAAGGACGACGCACGCTTGAAGGTGACGCAATAAAATTAAAAAAAAAAATCTCAATAATATGAAAATGCAATATAAAAAATTTCGATTTTCTGATCATCCTTTAACATTTTATTTTCATATACAGAAAAACTTTGAAGTCGTAGTAGGACATACTTGTTCCCAAAATAATTGATTTGTAGTGTGACCATTTGCGAGTATGGATGGACCGCACAAATCGTGGAATCGTGGGATTTGCGCCTCCAGAATTTTTTTCTGGTACAAGATTAAGTCTTAGATTTATGGTATATTTGTACGCATATTTTGTCAAAGAGTTAACGATTCGTTATTTATTAGCCCCACATGAATCTACATAACTTATTGATTGATAATTGATTGAAATATCAATTTAGATGGCTACGGTTTCAATATTCATGAAAAAAGCGAAATATTTCTGCAGTTTATAGGTGAGTTGGGCTTAAATGCATAGGTTTCGTATAAACCTTACAAGCTTATTTTACTTCTCAATATCTTAAGGTCTCAAAGATCTAGGTGTTTATAGGGACGGACAGTCTTGGCTGAATCGCTGCCAAGATGATGATAATTATTTTGCTTAGTCCGATTAACATTTGAAACTATATTTCACACAAAATTCTTTCTATCCTAATGAAAGGCCCTGTATAAAGTATAGGTAACCATGTGTATATGTTTGTTTTTAATTGCACAAACAATGCACAGTTTTTATGGCAGCATTAAAGTTTACTACCGGAAAGTATGCTCTATCGAAGCCCATTGACTTGGCCAAGCATTGTTACAAGTGGCCAAGTCAAACCCGGGCCAAAGCAAAGAACCAGAGACCCTATCCCGAGCATCAATTGCACAGCTTTTGTGTAAAATTTCAATTGCCCACATTTAGTTAAAGGAACTTGCAACATTTCAGTGCTGCCAGAATGCCCAAACAAAACAAAAACCATTGTCGAGGTTCTTCAAAAGAATGTTGCAACTGTAAACAGTTGGGGCTGGGTTGGAGTGGAAAGAACTAATCGCCCAATTGTGAAAATTAATGACAAATGAAAAGTTTTGTAACCACAAATCAGGCGGCTGTAGCTGCCACAGAAGGCGGCAGTAACTTTACATCGTTTTAGCCTGCCAACATTTGCACGTGCAGCAGCCATAAATTGCGCACACAAATTAAGTTGGCAGGGCCGCACCACGTGGAGCTGAAATGGTAGCGGAGGACGCGTGTGTGGTGTGGCACTAGGGCCAATCAATGGCCGCGTGTTAAGTTGCATAAATTAGGCGCAGCCTGGTAGCAGGAATACGCGCGACACGTGAGTTTCAGCAGGACGAACTTTCAAGTACAGTTGCCACATTTAAAGTTTCAGACTGCTGCATAATAAGTAAGTTCATTTTTCAATTAGAAATTGCCACTTGAGCCTTTAAGCACTTGGCTAAAACTTTTGAGATTGTTGCCAAATGTGGCAATAAGTGGCAGGGGTCAGTAAACAAAAAAAAAAAAAAAACAACAAACAGTAACACAGCATAACAGAAATACATGGAAAATGCACTAGAAAAGTTTGTTAATCATGCGCCATGTATGACCAGGCAGACCGAAACCAAACGAACGATAAACAAACAAACAAATGAATGAACAGCTAAATGTGAAACTCAACATCAACAAAATTATTTTGTCTTTATTAGTTTTTTGGGAATTTTTTTTTTTTTTTTGAATGCCCTTAAGTAGAGCATTTGAAATTTAAAGTAGGATAGAAGAAAAAAATTAAGTTATATTGGTTGGTAGTTCGCAATGGAAATGATCGGAGGTGAATATGTATTTTTTTTGACTATATGTTATAACAACAAAATATTTACAGCTAAAGTTTGGATAAAAATAATTGAACTAGTTCATTGAGCTAGTCTTCTGATTCAATAGCAAAAGTACTTTATGCCACTTAGTTTAGTTTTGTGGGACAGCTTTCGGAATCTGCACTTTCAGTCAGGGTAAGCTAAGAGCCTCGGAGTTTTCTGTCACAACGGCGATCAGGTCCAGTAAGCCTATGTAGAAATTTCAATATATTTTGCATAGGTTTAAAATGTGCCTTACGTTGAAACATTAAAGAAAGACATCTATTGTACGTTTAATACTCCTTACAATTTATAACAAAATGTTTTCTAAGTGTTAAAAATTGTAAATTAAAATTGTTGTGGGATTTCTAAATGTGGTTTTAAAGTAATTAGAAAAACTACCCCTTTTCTTAGCATAAATATTTTATTTTTGAAAAATATAGTTTGTACAGTCAGGAGAGGTCGAACCATGTTTGCTGAATCCGCATCAAAGGTCTAATATAGCCGCATATTGGGTTCTGACAAAAGCTCAAAAATTTAAAACAGTCCGATGTTGTTTTGTATGTTGCTTAATCCGAATTTGTAGTCTACGAATTTTCTGCATATCAAGGTCTGGTTTTTTAAAATTAATGAAATTTATTCATTCCACTTAAGTTTGGGCACCTTCTCGCGGTGTCGGTGGGCAATGGCGAAGTGGCTCGAGTTGAAATGACCCTAAAAAACTAGATACTTTGGAGGTTTTCTCACAAACACGACGTATTGTTGTTTTTTTGATCCCATATTCGAATTCAGCGACCTCTTAAATATATAACAAACATTGCAGGACATCAGGACTCGAAAACGATTGTAAATTGAGTTATTTGAGGTTATGTTGTCACCCAGCGACACGAAAAAAAGTCGATCTACAGGTTCAGAGGCCATAACATATCTTCTTCGTGTTTTTAGGATCTCTGAAGCTGATTCCAAAACTCCAAAACCCCACTAATACGTCAGTATTCTGACATAACCTGAAAAAACCCCATAAAACGAGGTATTTTGGAGGTTATCTCAGAAACCCAATGTACTGAAGTCGTTTTGATCTTGAATAAAAAAAAACATTGCCGAAAAACCGGTCTCGAAAAAAAATTTGCTACGGTTTTTTGAGGTAAGGGAAGAATCTAGACCAGTTGGCCCAGTGGATAGGAGTTGGCCCATAGGAAAACATGTGCCTCGCCCCCAGATCACGATACTATATTTTTGTGAGACAAATGTCGACAGCTTTCGAGACCTCTAACTTTGTTTAATTGGAAATTTTAGACATCGCTAAATATTTTTATTTTACTCTAAAAAAATTTGTCAAAAATTAGTACATTTTTGACTATAACTTTTGCTGTATTTGTCCGATTTTGTTCACACAGATGCATGTAATCACGACGCATCGCTCTGTTAAATTTCAGATGAAAATATTAAACGGTGTAACTAAAAACCGCGAAAATCAACTGCGGGGGAACGGGGGAAGATATTGACATGATTCAACAAACTTCATCTTTCCAGGAAATATGCGCGTCAGGTGGTAAAGTTTGGTATCTCTAGCTCTTATAGTCTCCGAAATCTAGGTGTTCATACAGACGGACGGACGACAAGGGTCAATCACTACCCGAGGTTATGATAAGCATTTTGGTATAAAGGACTTGGGGTCTGCCACGCCTCCTTCTGTCCGTTACATGCATTGCACAAATCTAGTATACCCTTTGTACCTATAGGTACAGGGTATAAAAATATATGGAAGGTAATCTTTTTTTTTCGACTAACTGCATTTTATCAGAAATCTTTAAAGAAAACCAATATTTGGGAACACTTAATTTTTTTTATATAATAAATTTGCTTCCTTTGGTAAGTTATCTAATCCGAAGAAGTGAGCTTGAAGCTTTTTTGCTAAAAGCTTTAAAGCGGCCATTTCTGACAACGTTGATCGCCTTGTATCCAACATACAACATTCGCAAATGGCTCAAAACACAATTTATTAATTATTGTAGAGCATGTGCCATTCGTATACTCGCTGCTGTACTTTGTCCCGTGTTATAGAATGTTTTATGTGTTTGTTGCCTGGTTGCTGCTCATTCGTCAAAAAGTTTTCCAAAGCTTTCTAATTACAAATGTAAATCCCCCATGAAACGTGTGCTCTGGACAACTTGGACACTGTGTAGTAGCTTTTTAGCCTGACAACATGCCTGGCTTGGATTTGGCCAATGAAATGGGATGACACCGAACTGTGGTTATGCTAGCACAATTGTCATTGCATGGGTCCCAGGGCCAACCGGTATTAGCTGCAAATAACTATCCGTAGCTCATGTGGAAATGCCATAGTAATCTATAGTAGCATGTGGAGTATTGTGCAGAGTCGTTATCGGGCCAAATTGTCTGCTGTGTGCTGTTTATGTTAGCCTGGCTATTTGCTTTGTTGGCTGTTTTGGCTTGTTGTGGTTTGGCAGTGTTTTTGTAGCTGTCTGTGTTTGCCTGTTGGTCAAAAATAAGCGGAAGCATAATACACTTCAATTGCTGCGTAACTTTGGGGAAAATTATAGAGAAAAAAAAAACGAGAAAAACTCAAAAAGTGTTGAAATCTAATTCTATTTTTGCTGCTGCCTGCAATCTTGGCAAGACTTGATGCCTCCGTGTATCTTTTATATGGCACACGCGCTTAATTAGACGCGGCCAAGACGCCTGTACTGTTGCACTCTCTAATTGCATTTTACGAGCAGCTCTCCACAGCCAAGAACCGGGCGGCCCGCCAAGACATCAAACGCGTACGACCTCATTTTGGTCTGCTACATGGATGGCTATGTGGAAATGATGTGCAGCTAAATTTAGAAGAGCCAAAAGATGCTACACTTGCTGCTGCTGTTGTTTTCTAGGGCTGTTGTAAATTGTGGCTCTAGGTTTTGACCCAGGCGACATTTTATGTCGAAATTTATAGACAGATATTTCGTTTATTTATTATGCTTTTTTTTTTTGGCCACATTTCGTTAGTTGTCACTGAAGGCCAAAGCAAAAGTTCATAGTGATTTTAGCCAGCAATTTATCATGGAGCATTTTGTCTTTGCTGGTTACCACCCACACTGCACAATAAAAATTCAAATGGCAACTACAAATTTGTAGCTTTAGGATAAGTAGAGCGATAAGATCGACAGAGTTCAGAGCCCGCGGAAACGTTTTGCAGTCGCATTAAAAATTGTGAAATCGTTTATTTGTTATTGAATTTTGTATTCTTTTCTTTTTTTTTTTGTACAAGGGATACAATCTGCCTTTGCGGCAGTCATGATAATCGTGTTCATGATCATGATCATGCTATGCTCATGAAAACCAACTTCATTTTAAGTTATGGCAAATTTAGCATTGGAAACATTTACCAATGTTGTTGTTTATCTTTAATTGTCTGTTCCCTGTCAGTTTGTATGTAGTATTCGATACTACTTTCAGTCTCGGGCCATGCTGTAAATCATAAGTACTTCTGTACGTACAACTTGGCCTACTTTTTTGACTCAACAAGCCCTAACAGCTGGGGCCTCTTAAACTCTTTTTTTATTCGATGCTTCTCTTACTTACTGCAGAAGTCAAGCAGTCTTTTGTCTTTCTTTTGCCTCTCACAAAAGTTTTTTTATGTGGTGCACGTTTTTGCAATTAAAATTTATGATACTATTGAACCCTCCATATATCGCCAATATTTAATGAATGAAATTTTATACTCAATATACTTATTCTTTATACACTCTCAGATGATATATTGGCTTTGCCATGAGGCTGGAAAGTTATAGAGAGGGAAACATTCTGTGTTCTTGGTCAATTGGGTCAATATTTTTTAGATGTACCTACTTTTGTGAGTTCACCCGTACTGCGCTACTTTTGTTAGGTTTGGGTCCACAACTAATGCAGCTTCTACAAGAAAATGGATTTGTGGAAACCAATGTCACAATGTTTACAGAAAGCTGCCAGCTTGTTATACCCTGTAGATAAGCGGTATTTTAAGTAAATGTAAATGTATGTAACACGTAGAAGGAGGCGCTGTAGATTTTTCAGATGCCACCAAATTGATCAGGAGGACAATAGAAATTTAACTAAAGATGTGGGACCGTTTGTTCGTCATCTCTATGAAAGTTTATATCTCTCTCAAGTTTATTGTTTTTTTTTTTTTTTGCGACGACCTCTATTCAATTCACAAATATAGTGTGCATGGGTAAAATACGTAAAATTAAAAAATCGTTCGATTAATACCAAACATCATTATAATCGCACCACAAGTATCGCCTCGATGGCAAAAACAAAAGCACCCTTGGTTAGCCAAGTTAGTAACCTCAAGGTTTGATTTCCAGGCGATGCAGATTTTTTATTAAGCATTATTATAATTTTATGTAAAATTTATATAATTATATAATATAAAATTTATTATGTTAAATAATATTATATATATATGAAATATTTATGTAATCATATATATTTGTATGCAGATACAAATATGGTATATAATGGTACAAGATGCCCGAGTGTGGCGCGCCCAACCAAAATAATCTTCATAATTACGCAATAAAAAATTGTAATTGAATATTCAACTCGTAACACGTGGCGCATGAACTAAAAAAAAACTCAATAAAATTTTTCCTAATATTAAATTACAAGCAAACATTTATGTTGCTTATTTCAAGATACTTTTTATGTGTTTTAGCACAATTGCTATTATAGTTCAAAATATTTTTTTCCTCCTGTTTATTTACTCCATTTATTTCTTAGTGTGTCTATCATTATTTCTTTATTTTCAAAATAAACTTAGTTTTACAAAAAAGAAAGCTCTGCCTACCTATATACATATATTTTTCTTTTCGTATTTTTTATTTTGTCTAAAATCAATTTTATAAAGCAATCGCAAAGTTTTTAAATAATTCAATAAAGTTCGAGTAAATAAGAAATAAAATTCTTAAATTGCTTTTTATTTCCACGTTTGTGTTCCCTTCATTAAAGTATTAAAATTCTCTTTTAATTATAAATATAAGAAATACAAAAAACTATAACTATATAGGGCTGGCCATCTGTTGGTATTGTTTTTTAAACACTCATAATTCAGAACATACCCGTCCAAAGTGGATGCTCTTCGACATATGTCAAGTTTAAAACTATGTCATGGATCGCTTAACAACCGAACAACGCGTAAAAGTGATTCAGACGTACTATGAAAATGATCGTTCTGTGAAAAAAACAGTTGAAGCCAGTGTCGACAAGTCTCCGGGAATATCGACGTGCCATCGTTCGCAAGACTTACACCTTGCTAGGACCACTTTGCGTCTACTTATAAGATTCAAATGACGCAACAATTAAAGCCCACGGACCATTATCAGCGTCGCTTATTCGTTCAATGGAAAAAAAAGTCATCGAGAATTTCGATGTTCGCAAACGGGCCTGTGGAGCCATATATGAATAGTTTCAAACTTGCTTTTGATATTCACAGTAGCCCAATTTTATTGGAAAATATACGAATAAAATCAAATTAACAAACAAATCAACAGATCTCGCACCCTATACAAGTTTCTTACTGACTTGTGCAAGTCTTGGCGAGATCATAGTAGCCTCAGTACCACCGTCTTCAAGTAACTAGTACTTTAAAAGCTTAAGGCCTACTTGCTTTTTTATAGTAAGTTAAGTAAATCTGAAGAGAACGTATCTTTCGAGGCTACTACATTTATTAGGTTTATGTACCGAATGACAAATGGGAAAAATTTTGTATCTAACTTGGGCACATTAAAATTTTATAAAAAAATAAGTGCTTTAAATAAACAATATTTACATCTTCAGACAAATATCATTTTTAATAAACGAGTTGCACAATAAAATACACATCTTAAAAAATAAAAAATTTTCGTCTTCTAATTGAATATTTATAACCAAAATTTCAACTCGACATTTATTTATTTGCAAACTCTAATTTTAGTAAAAAAATCTAGATTTTTCCTATTTAATCTAATGTTACTAGTGTCTAAATTACAGAACCAATTTTATTAACAAAACCAGCAGCGAGTATTTTTTTAAATTAATCAATTAGAAAACCAAATATCCTAAGAAACTTTAAAAGAAAGAAATAAAAATATAAATTAAACAAAAACTTAAAGAATTATGTTGCACGTTCTTAGTGTCAAGCAGGCCCAAATACTTAAAGTTCCATTGGTCTTTTTCCAAAGTGTAAAATGTAGCATATTATTAATTAAAACTAATACCATGTTTTTAAGGTTGCGAAATATGTGATATTTAAGAAATCGAATACAAAAAACTCTAAGCTGTGCGATACCTATCTGCTTGGGAAATTGTGGAAAAACTATTGAATAAATTAAGCGAATATTGCAATTTGCAAGTAAGGTATATTAGCGTCGGTTTCCCAAAACTAAGCCTTTCGTACTGATTTTTATTGATTGCCTTGTACACATTCAGTTGTCAAGAGTACAAAAAAAATTCATCAACGTGTTGTGGAAGAAGACGCCAACTACAAGAACAACAACAGCAAGAACAAGAAGAATAACAAAGATGCTCAATGTTATTACCAGCCTCTGGGCTGCCTTGTTGATGACTTATTGAAAATTCCATTTAAAAATTGTTTACTCATTGACAGCCAGAACAAGACGCACACAGATACACACACACACCCATCCGCATACACCCCCGCACTACGATCAACTGTCAAAGAAACCAAAAAAAAAATCAAATTTTGCTTCAATTTTTGAAAATGTGTTTATGCCTGGCAGACACTTAATGTCTAGCAACATGTTGTTACTAATAAGTGGCTGGCTGCAGCAAACACAATAAGCAATCAGCATGTTGACAGCAGCAGCCAAGCAACATGTTGCTAATAGCACAGCTGGCAAGCAAACAAAAGCAATAAAAAGAAAACAAAGCGAAACAAAGCAAAACAAACAAGGCAAACAAAATCGATGGCACGATCAATGGGAAGCATAACAGCAACAATAACAACACGACAACAACAAGCACATGGCACACGAATGCGAGCTGTCGGCGACACGATGTGACACGAAGTGATGCGATCGTACGATCAACTGTCGTTCGTTCGTTCGTTACGTTTCAGTTGGCAAGCAACTGCCAACTGTTGCTGTTGTTTATGTCGCGCGAGTTGGCTTGGTTTGTGTACGTGCTAAATTGTATGGTTTGCGTCTGCGCAACGTGAAAATCGTGTTTTAGGCGCGAAATAAACCCTAACTAATTGGGCTAAAATAAATGGTCAATTCATAAACAGCTGATAAGCTCTATAGCAAAGCAGTTTTCGTGTTTGTCTATGTGTGTGAAAAATAATTGTTTAATTAAAGAAAATGTGCAGCAATTAAGATGATTTAAATGAATGACAGAGAACAATAAAAACAAGAGCAAATTTTTATGTGCTGATTTCATGCTAATTTATAGTTGAGTGCCGGCTGTGCGAATTCTTTTTTTTTTAAGTGTTTGCTTTTTTTATTTTTGCTGAATTCATAAAAATAATTTACTCAATTGCTTTAAATGGTATTTAATTTTTTTTTGGAAAGAAAAACGCGCGCGTTTCTTTGACCCAATTTGCTAAAACCTCTTGAGTGTCTTAACACATCCATATGCAGGTCAAGTAGCGCCGCAAATGAACCAGAAGTAGCTGTCAAAAACTAAAGTGCTATTAAAACACAAGGTAAATCTATATGTAGATATATGTCAAGTCTTTTACCCTTCTCTCTAACTTGGTAGCGTTACAGCCATTGAGATGTTTATCAATTTTCCGTAAAATAAACTGCTTGAAATTAACATCAAATCAACATAAACAATACGACGCTTCATAAAAAGTGGGCAACACGCACAAAATACGCCAAATAAACCATATAGAACTTGGCCAAGAAATACGACACCAATCAAAAGCAACAACAACAAAGATATGAGAACTCAGCTAATTATCATGACACAACTGTCAAACGTCAGGCGGCAGGCACTCCCTTTGGTCTACCTCTAGACGCGGGACACACACAGACAGTCCACGAGCCCAGCAGAGAGGTCAGTCCATTCATTCCGCTCTTGGCCTGAGTTCGTTTTGGGACGGCACACTCCCTTGCACTACCTAGCCCGCTTTCTTGCATGCCTATTATGTCCTGTTTCTATGCAACAACAACAAAATATTAACCACGTCACTTTTATGACTTTCACTGCTGTTGTTAGCCATTGGTCTTGGCCCCTGTGCCTTTCCTTTCCTTGTGTTGTTTAGTTCACCACCTTTGTTGCCGCTAACATTTCACCTACATAACTTGGCCTTTTGTGGCAGGCAAGCGGCAAGTACGTGCCCAATATTCCAGCTAAAAAGGCATAGCTGCCAAGGGTCAGTGGCGTGCACGCAGAAGGAACTATGTTTATAGGTAGTTCGATTTAGCCATTTTCAAATCACGTGGAAGTTTTTGACCTATTTAGGTTCAAGTGTTATCAGGTTTTTTTGTTTTTGTTTTGATTACCTCCACTCATTACAAAGAATGAGAGAATTAGACTGTCATAACTGATCTTTTTTTAGGAAGGTTAACTTAGGCAGAACCGTATGCCTGGTTGTCATCCTGATTGTAAAGTCTCTCTAGGACTTGACACACAGTTATTACCCATCACGTATCAATCATCAATCACCCAATACCTGAATATTTCATAGAAGGCATGGATAGCCACTTTATCTTTCTTGCTGGAGAATTTTCATTCATAAGATTCTCCAGTTGATCTAATGAGAAAGTAAAGCACTAGATCCCATTCTTCCATATTTTTGCTCAACATTCAGAAATTACAATGTGAATAAAAGGTTGACCCTCGTAAATTTATTTCTGAAACCTCAGTTTATAAGAATGCTCCTTTCAATCATTGATCAAACACTCATCTTACTCTTCCTCTCTTTGTGACGAACTCTTCCACAATTAGAGTAAAGAATTGTTTTAAAATCTTTTAGTACATTAATCCGTCAAGCTATTCAAACACTTTACAGATTATCCCTATTTAAGCCACGCCACTGTCTGCCATTCATACAATTTATTTCTACCATTTCATTTGATGTCATTGTTCGAACATTTGCTGCCTAGCTTATTGTCGTTCTAGCTCTCTTTTGTTGCATTTATGGGTCGTCGTGGTAAGAGCTAACATACATATAAACCAAACAATAAGCATCTATTCCCATTTATCCACTCTTATTATATAATTATTGTATTTATTATAGTTATTATTATGCCGTCATGACGTTATGCTTTGTTATCATCAGCTTGTCATATTTCAATAAGCCACACAAGTGGCTCTTCTAACATGGCTAATACATGAACTAGTAGCCCACCCGCCGTGTTGACCCCAAAAGTCAATGCCAGCTATCAGTCAGCCATCAGTGGCCAAAACGAGCTTCCACTCTTATGCCAGTTGGAATCACAGCTAATGAGTTTTTATTTATCATAGACTGACTGGCAGAGCCAGAAAAGACCAAAAGACCATCCATCATGATTCCAGCTAAGCTAATTCAGCAAGAGCTACTAGACAACTGCGAACCCGGTCCAAATTGAGCGTTAAATCGAGCTTGACGCTAAAAAAAAAGCCAAAGCCAACTGTCAAAGAGCTTAGCCGTTTATTAATTTAACTAGATTTGGGCGAGGAGAGGCAACATTAAATTTAATTTCTCGGTAATTTAGACAAAGCCGCACGCCGTCGCGTCATCGCATGCCATGTACGTGAGGCAGCCACGAATCTTGCTTATCGATGTTGTCTGGAATTCTGTATGTGGTAGGGGCATGACGTTGGAGGCGGTAGCGTTGTGCTACTGGGCATTGTCGCCATGTGTTCGTTGGTTCATTGATTCGACGGGCTCTGACTCCGACGCTGGCTCTGTGCAGCTGTCAGCTGTTGGCTAGACAGAATTAGGCTTAATCTACGGGGGCAGGCTCAATGGTTATTGGGAATAGCAAGAAAGGAAACAATTGAAGCTTAACTCCGTAAATGATATTCTATAAATTGGTCTCCATTTAGATCACTTTACTTCACGATACTTCAATTTTGAAGTCCTCCAAAAAGTATCCCTCAAAAATCGTTTCACAAATGACATAAAAATATCCGAAAAATCTGTTTCCACCATCTTTATGTAAGATAAAAATTGGTCCATTAGCTCCAAATAAAATTTTGTAATGATCGTGTTATATAGTTTAAGTTCACAAATCCTTTTCCATTATCTTCTTGGCTGTCATACTCGATTCTTCAGAAGAAATCAACCTGCTTCGACTATTTCTAGGTCTCTGTGGTGTTGCGGTGAATTCAAGTCTTATTTCCCGTGCCATCAATCGTCCATAGCACAAGAACATTTCTTCGGTTGTGACTTTTCTTGGCCAGCCTGATCGTTTCTCATCCATAATGTTTACTCGTCCTTGTGTTAATTCAACTGTTGGCTGACAACGTGGTTCCTTGGCTAGGCCAATTACTTTACAGCCTGCTCTCGCATAGCAGCTAGTTTGTTGCAACGGTTTTGGACTTTGTCTCGAAGCTGTGTTGCATGTGAAGCTGTTGCTCTTAATGATGAGTCATGGCCTGTGTAGCAGTTGAGCATAGTCGGGCTAAGACGCTAGAGTGTTGCAAGACCAAGCCTGGCATTTGGCTTAAGAAAACACGCAACGAAATGCATTTGTACAATTGGTCGAAACTAACCCAAACACTTGAACTGCTTCATTGACCCACTTGTTAATTAAGTTTTGTGCCCAAAACTAATTGCCAAGACTATTTATGGCTTAGAGACACTTTCAACACCTTTTGCGTACTATGTCTAAAATAATTGGCCAATGGGGCATATTGAGCATACGAAATGTATTTTGCAAATTGGCCAAATGTTTTGCGGAAGTTGTTAGAGTCTGACTTTGGCCAAATTGACACATTGTTTCCACTCGCTGGTACAATAGAAATCGTATTGTATAGTTGAGTATAGCCTGGCTAGTAGACAGTTTGACCGAGTTTTGCCTATGGCATTATACTAGATGGGGACATGAGCAACAAACTGTATCGTAGTCATTAGCAGGCTTTTTTGCCATGTCCATTGACAGCATAGCCTTTGGGCTGGATGTGGACAATGAAGATTGTCAAACTAGAGAAAACCACAGAGCATTCGCATTGCTTTGCATGCACAGTCCGAGATATAGTCGTACATAGTATGTGCTTTTTGTGTGCTGGAAATCAAATGAACACCATACTGATTTTCTGCCTTTGTAGCTCAATATGCGTATTTTATGTGTTTTACAACAAGGAAGTTGGATTTTGTTGAACCCATAATCAATTTTCGAATTTCAATAACTTACTTGTGTATAGAGATAGACTTAAGGAATCCTATTCAGTTAAGCAGATATGCAGAACTAAGTAAGCAAGTTGGTCTACAGGAACGTCCTAGGAACTAGTGACAAATAGATTTTCAAGCCTTTTTTATAATTTCTGCTA
Source organism: Chymomyza fuscimana (assembly GCA_949987675.1). Lineage (NCBI taxonomy): Eukaryota > Metazoa > Arthropoda > Insecta > Diptera > Drosophilidae > Chymomyza > Chymomyza fuscimana. The sequence continues at coordinate 55,128,421 of OX465088.1, read as the reverse complement.
CTTTTGTTTCAAAAGTTAGATTAACCGACTGTAGACTAACTGAGAAGGGGTTATTGTCAACCTCAATATTCACCTGCCTTTGTACTACAATTAATTATCCAGTTAAGCTGCAGCACTGCTTATTGTCGGATTTTGGCACTAATTAGTAACTTAAATTTCTTCCTGTTTCAACAAAATTTTTGCAGCCAATTAATCAAGTTGTAAGGTAATTGGATTCTCTATTAAGTCATGGATTTTAATTATTATAGTTTTCTTTCTAATCTGTATAAGGTTTTAGCAAAGGACAAAGGTATTTAGATAACAGGCAGATGAGTTATTTTGAACCATAAATAGCACAAGAGGTTGCTCTGAAGAACCATTCATGTTTTGCTCTACTCTTTTGAATGAAAGTAAGTGGTGTTTATGGTTAAGCAACAAGTGTTCAAATTCAAGCGGACAGTGTACAGCTCATAATTTGTGGTTCAATAAGAGTGAGAGATTAATTAACAAAACTGCCAAGAGAGTGATAGCAATGAAAAATATATAACTAAAGAAGCACCGAAATAAATGTAGCAGACTTGAGTGTGATAATAATATCTCTCGCTACCTAATACAGTTTCCTCTAATAGGGTGTTAAGAAACTGCTTGCACTGCTTTGTGAGAAGATCGGTGTATTATTATTTATTCCTTAACATACAGTACATATCACAATTTAGTACAAAAAAAAGCAAAAATTTAATACATAATGTATGTCACTCCTGGTCGGAGCATAGGGCGTAATCCCTAGAGGGCGCGTCCCCAAGGTGGCGAATAGGGGAAAGCCTCCCAGACATCGGTGGTAGGAGGAAAATGAAATACCTCCCGCGGACCACACAAGCCGGAGAAGGCACACTCCGTTATAAAAACATAACGGTCGCCCCACAGACCTTAAAGTGGGTTGCGTTGGGCTAGTAGCCCGACCGGAAAAAAAATCCCTTACTCTAGAAACGGAGAAGATCGGTGTCAGCGCGGCTTACTCTCTTAGCCGCATCAGTTTACTCTTGGTTTTGCCCACTACTTTTCTCATGTTATTTCTTTCACTGTCCAAACACTTATATTCACTGAGAGTATGTACACCAAATATTCGTGCAGTAAATATGAGTATAGTACATTTGAGGGTGACATTGTTCATCGGATATATCGGTTCGTCTGTCAGTCTTTCCTTATGCCACTATAGAAACTTACATATAAGACCATAAGAAGCAATCAAGGAATTTTACCAAAAGATGCGCTGATGAATTTTGTCAAAGTCTGAAATTTAATATAACTAGATAATGGAGGAAGCATCATAGTGAAAGGTGGATTCATTTTTCGCGGTGGTCCAGATGGCGCGGTCGTTGTCTGTCTGTTAAAATTTGCATTTATGAGGCGGGAGCCAGCCACCAAGCTGTATTTTTTTCAAATCACTCGAGAACAGAGAAGTGGCGACTACTTACCACTGGTTGTGGTGTCGTATGCCTCCTAACTTCTCTGTAATTCCAGCTCATTGTGGTGTGAAAAAAAGACTGCGACGACCCATACGTCTGTGCGTTATTAAAATGAAACTCTGAGTAACTCTTCAAAGGTGACTTATGCTGCCCTTGCCAAAACCTATGCTTATGCAATTGAAAACATGTGGGTAGAGATGCCGCGGGGCAGTTTTTAACATGGTTCTGGTTCTGCTTGGAGTTGCTAATGAACATACCCCTTCATTTCTAACAAATGTTGCAACTTTGATAATTACAATAATTTATTAGACTTGAGTATGATTTATGTTATCAGCTGGAGTATTGTTTATATTTGAATTTCAACTAGTCAATAGTATTGCTTTTGAAATTATAGTTTGTACCAGTGCTTAGGTACCCCCTTAGTAATACAATATGTACTTAATGTAACTATGACAATATATATGAGATTTTCGTTTTAATGAATATTAGTTTACTGCATTAGTTTTAGTGCTTTTGTCCCAATCTCTAACTCTCCTCTACCTAGCACAATAATTTCTAATTAAATTTACAATGCAGTTGCCAGGGCAGTCGAACCACGTACTGGTACACATTTCTAGCTTTATTTAGCAAATATTTAGCAGTCGGCAAAGTTGACAATGTCAAAAGCCACAAAACATGCTAAAGCAACAGGAACAGCATCAGGAAGAGGGTCCGGGTACACGCAACCAAGTCAGCAAATTATGCCACTACGGCTATATATGACTACGGTTTCAAACTATGGAGCTACGCTTGAATGCTGTGCGAGATTTGTCTGTCTCTGACGACTCGTCTGACTGCATGTTGTTAATATTGACATGACAAATAAATTGGCCTGGTTGTTGCTGGTTGGCTTCTTTGGCGATGTGGTACGTAGCAGGGAAGAATTGTGGCACGGGTACACGGGGTTACGGCTGCTGTGGTTGACGCTTGCGTGCACTGTGCACCAAGGCACCTACTGCCAGGCAAACAAACCTCAAAATAGTTTGGCAAAATTATGCATTAATGTGCGGGGGCGGCAGAGCAGGGCGTGCTCTGCAGCAAATACGTGCAGCTAAATAGTTGCACTGGCAGAGGGCTAATTTTGGCAGCGGGGTAAGCAACCGGGGGCAGAATCGTGGTAAGCGGCAACAAACTATGCAAAATTTGCACACGGCTGGCAAGGTAAACGACAGGTGCCAAAGGGCAAAATGCATGCCAAATTGACGTTCTGTCTAACACTGCATTGGTGTGCGAAGTGCATCCTAGTGTATGTGTATCTGTTTGGTCAGTTGAAAACTGCTCTGACAATTGTTAATTGAATTTTGCTAGCTGTCAACATGCTCCCTGGACATGTACACCCTGCACGTGCAACATGAGCGAAGACAACTAAAAATAAATAAATATTCGAAATATAACTATATTTTAGGGAAATAGTCCGCAAATTTAATTAAATTTCACTGTAAACTGAAACGAAAACGCTAAAATTTAAGTTATCCAAAAAAACACGTGAAACTTCAAGTGGGTTAAAAACTTATATGGGTTGATCCAGGAGCACAAAAATAAATCAGAATTTCCCCCAAAAACGAGTACTTTTCACTTAAGGGCTAAAGAAAGAACGCTAAGAATGTTGACAGTGTTTTTTATATGAAGTTTTGTTTTCTTTCAGGCGGTTTTACACTGCTGCGTATTAGCCTTAAAACAAGAATTTGAGGTTTCAAAACTGCCCTAAAATATATTTTTTTATTATTGACCCTAAGGTTCTTATTTCAAGAATTGGCCCGTCGAGAGGGGCAGGGGGCGGGGGATTGGTGTTTTCTCAGGGGCCCGGTGTAATTACTGTCGTGATTCAAGCTAAATGTGTAATAGATTGGCAAGTACATTCCCCCCGGGCCCGGATTTGCTCTCTACGGTCTTAATGCTAAGAGTATTTTATCTTAATTTAAGAAACGAAATTTTTTTAAAAACGTCCCGGTTTTGAGCACATTTGAACTTAAGTTCAGATTTTTATTTAAAGTATTATATACGCATTATCGCCTTGCTTTATTTATGTTCTTTTTTTTGCAAAATAAAAGTCCTTTTGAAACGCAAATATAAAAAAAAAAATCTACAATTCCACAGAAAATTCAATAAAGTTAATCAAAATTTTCAGATCTAAAGATAAAAAATAAGTTTGTTTCACAATGAAACAAATAAGTAAAGCATGAAACTTTTAAAAATTGTTTTTGAAAATATTGGCTTCAATATTTTCGATTTAATTTCAAAATAAATGAAATATAAGCAGATCCCATAATTAAGAAAATTGCGAATGTTTTTAAGATACTGACTAAGTAGCAAGTACTATAAATCAGTCGATTAAGCGTTAAACTTCAGAATGGAAAGTTAATAAATTTAAACGTACTGTAAACTTTCGTTTTTAATATTTTTCAAAAGATTCAAAGACTGAACTGAGACTTGCTTTGAATTCAAAATTTAAAGTTGATATGCTGTAAGTGGTGATGATTGTTCCTTTTGGATGTTTTAAAAAATGTTAATTGCAAACGTTCGTTTTGGGAACTTTTTAAATTTTTCAAAAGATTTTTGCTGTAAATGTTGGCTAGAAGCTTTCGCAATTTTTTAAAAAGATTCAAATACTAAACGAAAACTTAATATGCATTCATATATAAAAGTTTATAAGATTGGAGAACTGTTCGTTTGGGATGTTTTTGAAATTTTGTCATTTGTTTTAGGAGCTTTTTAAACTTTTCTTTTGGAAGTCTTTGATATTTGGAGATTTGGAAAAGTTAATAAGCTAATAAAAACTGTTTGATTGCTATGACTAGTTTTAAAATTGTTTTCCGATTATAATATGTTTCAAATAAAACGTGGAAAGTAAAAAGTTTTTAGGTTTGGCAATGCCAAAGGAATGATGGGAACTCGCACTACTTGCGATCTGCCTGCAGAAAGTTTAAGAATAGAAAGCTAAAATGAAAAATAATTTTCCGTGTAATTCTTTGACCAAAAAATTTGTTTTAGGAAAATCTTTTGCTAAAAATAACAACACTAACGTTGGCCTTTTCGTCCTCAGTTTGGAGCAAAAATTTCGTCCTTAGCTAATCGAAGGGTTCTAATTTCCAGAAGCAAGAGCTAAAAAATATTTAACATGCTTCAAAGCTTATTTCACATACTTTAGTCATTTTTTAAATCTTTTGTTGTGTCAATGTTTATTATTTGTTTATAATAAATTAAAAAACGCAACATGCACTGGCACGCGGCTGGCGGCTGTTGGCTGTCTGTCTGCTGTCGACCGCATTAAATACAAATAAATTCATCAAAATATTTAACAAAAGGTTTTTGAACTTCAGTCGAAATTTTGAACCGGTTTTTCAACCAAATATTTATTGCACAGATGTGGGGCTGCTTCTGACTCAGACGTCAGTCAGCAACTGCAGCAACTGGCTGGGTCTGTCTCTGGGTCTGACCAGCTGCAGTCAAGGTCGCTGTCAGCTCAGATCTTCACAAGTTTATTTGCGGTTTAAAAATTGTTTAAGCTCGGCTGGCAAAATGCTGTAGAGCCGTGCTCTTTGTGGTGCTAATTGTGGCACATCAATATGGTCGGAGCCATAAAACGTTGGCCCATTGCTGGAGAGGTGTCGTCGTTTGGGTCTGGATGGCTTGTTGTTTAAACAGAAACCCTTGGATGCGACCGCACAGCGTGTTAACCAAACCATACAATAAGCCACACAGAACAACAAAAATCCATAAAGTACGGAAATGGGCGCTACAAATTAGCGCGTTGTTGGAACTGTTGGGTCTTTGTCTGGGTTCTTGTTACCGAACTCCAATGTAGTATGCTCTATGGTCAGCGTGTGAAATATTTACTTTTTGCGGTTTGTGTGGTCCGGGTCGCAGTTTTATGCCGAATTCTTGCAAAAGTAAACAAATTATTTGATTTCATAGTCAGTCGTAGCTTGTGGTTTGCGTGACTTTTTGTGGGTTGCCCCAACACGGTTGAGGGCGGCATTTTTCAAAAGAAGACACAGTTGCAGAATTGTTTTGTCGGTGAAATTTATATTAATTATATATGTTGGAGGAGGAGGAGGGCTGAGGCAATGTGTAGCTGCTCTCTGTGGCTAACAGGCAATCAAAATACGTTTAATAATAAACTAGGAAGTTATAAATTGATGGGGCATTGTACGGCATGCAGATACGAAATCAAATAGCCGGTAGCGTGTTTTCGGTGGGCGTGTTGGCGGCAACGTAGGAAGGTCGAAACATGCAACAAATGGTGGAGTTGCCAACGTACCTTTAAAGCCAAAGTTTAAGATATGCAAAATTTTTTGTAGGTGTTTCCTTTTTGCTAAAAAGGGAAATATTAGTTGCAGAAGCCAGCGGAGTCTGTGGTTTAATAATAGGGATTATGCCTACCAAATATTTTTGTTTTATTAAAATGTGTTTTTAGGCGTGCTTGTCCAATTTAGCAGTTATTTAAACTTTTAAAAATGGCCAAAAAAAATTCACTTACTCTAAAACATTATAACGCCCTTAAATTTACACAAAAAAAGTATATTTCATAAAATCCTTACTTTCCATTAAATAAAATGTTTATTTCAAAATATTTTGTATTTTTTTAGAAATTCGGTAACGCAAGTTAAATCTTACGTTTTTCAGTATTTTAAACAAAGTATTTTTTATTTTATTTATATTCCTTTAACTCCTATTTGGAGCATAGGGCGTCAAAGTTTACCAATTTTTATTTTATTGGATCACATTTTTTTTGTATTTTTTTTATTTTGTTTTTTGTCCTTTAAAATTTTTTTAAAAAAAAAATTGTACATTTTATAGGTCGTGTATAAAAATTCTATTGAAGTTTAAGCATTTCACAATAAGCTAAATAAAAAAATGTTTTAGCGAGTAACTTTTATTTAATATTCAAATTCATGCACGCTGATAAAAAAATGTACACACATTAAACAAAAAGAGTAATGCTCCTATAGAAAATAAATTTTTTAAGTTTTTGAAAACAAAATATTGCGACCAAGTATTTAAAAACACTTGGAAAATTGCACTAAATAAATCTTAAGTTTATAAAAAACTAAAAAAAATGTATGAAATCTTACCTAAAAATATGAGTAAAATCAAAGCTATTTTATTTTACGTATTGGCGTTTTATTATTTTTCGAAAACTTAAAATAACTTTAAAATATTCTCTAAACAAAATTTTCATTCAAAATCCAAAAATGTTTAAAAAAATTTCATGCGCATAAAATTTCTGAAGTTATAATCGGTGTTTTATTTGAAAAAGACTAGCCCATAAATTAAATTTATTTTTTAACTTAAACATTGGCAGAAAGAATTTAACAACCGTTTAAAAATGGCACTAACTTTTATCTTAAAGGGGTCTACGTAGCATAAAAATTTCCATATGGAATTTTTTTCATATTATTTCATAGCCACCAGTGTGTGCACAGTAAGACAAAGTGCTATTTTTTATCGAGCAATATTTTTTCCGATACTTTGGGTTAATGTGGCCACACTCACATAATAATCAGCTGCTTTATGTTTACAAAAATTAAGCGCGCAAAATAAAACAAAGAAATAAAAAAAACAAACACGGATTTGTATCAAGTATTGTTAACATTACTAAATGTAAACAATGCATGTATGACTGCCTACCTAATTGTAAAAAGGTCGGCTGCAAAAAAAAACCATATTTATTTAACATTTTAGCAATTTCCTCCCAAGCAGTTTCTCTCACCAGTGCATTAAAGTGCATTTTGTGTATTATATCCCATAACACTGGGTGAGCTTGTACTGCTTGGAAATGATTCACAACGTTTTCTTCTACCTGCCATTCTGCATATATGTATGTATGTATATTAATTCGTGCCAACGCGCAACAGCTGTTGTTAGTGTTACCACACCTAGTAAAGTAGTGGCGCCATTTTAGGCATTTTAAAAATTAAAATACAACACTGTTTTGTTTTGTTGTCTGCGGACCCATCGTCAAACATTTTAAATCTGAATTTTTCGCCACCATTTTTTTTATATGAAGTTTTTCATTTTTTTGTGTGCTGCGTATAGGCCTTAAGTTAATAATCAACATTTTTAGAGAATGTGTATGCAGATATCTTATTTTAGGTAAATACTTCTAGACTGGAAAAATTTTGTAAAATGAAAATACATGCATCTAATTCAGAATTTCCCAGGGATTCCGAAAATAGTAAATTTATTTTATTTGGATGAATAATTTAGTTTCTACAGCCGCTCAATGAGCAGTTTATAAAAAGTCGACTCAAAGATCTTTTTTAAAGAAAAGTTTGGAACCAATTTCGTTTTCCTGATTTCTATTGGAAGTTTAAATAAAATAATAAATATTAAACTAAGTATTTTATTGTACGGCTAAATGTTTTTTGGACGCAATGCCAAATTAGGATCAAATCTTTTCCAGCTAGATAAAAAAATATTTTCTTTTTAATTCAATACTTTTTTTTTTAAAATTCCATTTAAGCTATTTTAATTTCTTTCTTCATGAACTTATATTTTCTATTTCGTTCAAAATTTTCAGCCAGTTAGTCACTTCTTTGCTTAATTTAAGTGAACTTTACTCATTTGTTTCACTTATGCTACTATGTGCATCTATTAGGTTAAGAATCTGTTCAATCAAACGCCAAGTCATATCAATCAAAGCACAAGACCTCGTTTTATATTTAATGACTTGCCGTCAATCTTAATGAATGTCTCAGACTGAACTATGGAACTTAATCAAACTTAAACAATGACGACAACAACAGTAACAACTTATTAGCCATCAATGAAGCATGGCTAATTGCCAACACTTAAACAAAACTTGGTTGCTAATGAAGCCATAACCAGAACAATCCAGCACCGTTCCCATTAAGAGTGCCAACTTATACTAAAATGGGAAAAAAACTAGACCCAACATTTTTGTTGTTTCTTTCGAAACGTAGCTATTTGCATGGAACCTAAACGCTAACAATAAGGCTAACGCTAAGGCACCTTTGGCTCTGAGACACGCCAAGAAATCGGCTTGGCCCTACCCACGTTTAAGGCCCAGTTCCAGACGCAGACGTAGACGCAGTTGTTGTGGCAGTTGCACCGTTGCAGTCAGCGTGGCAACTGTTGCCATTTTTCATATAATTTTTCAACGCCTGGCCAAGATTTATGTGCGCGCAGTGCGTGACTGCCAAGGGCTGCGGGAAAAACCAGAAGGTATTGGAGCTTGGCACGCATGCGCAGACGTTGTAGACGACGACGATGTCGAAGACTTTCTTCCTTGTTAATTTCAAGCGAATTTGCTTGGCGTGTCGTTTGCCTTGACTTGATGTTAAATGTGTTCAATCAATATTTTGATTGTGTGCAATTCATTTCAACGCGTACACACCATATAGGATGGATGGATGTTGGTATGAGGGTCGCAAGAGGTAGCAAGAACTGCAGCGGGGGAGTGCTGTAACTTGTTTAACAATTTTGCTGCTTAATTAAACGGCTTTGGGGCGTGGGTGGTGCTGTTGGTGGTGTTGGTGGTGTTGGGGGCGTTGGGGGCGTTAGTTAACTTTCCACTTTAACTCTGACAAAACTTTCAACAACTTTACTTAGTCGCTGCCACTCAATCAGCTCAAGTGCTGCAGCACTCAGCTTTTGTTATGCTCTAACGGCCACTTGAGCATTAATCCTGTTGCTTTGCTGATTGCTCAATGGTCACTCCTGTACTTGATGCAATTCAGTCTTAGTTCCACTGGACGCACCCAAACCCTATCACTCTCACTCTGCTACAGTCACTGTACAACACTCATTCATTAAATTGCATTGACAGTCAGCTGCAATCTGTGCAAGATCTTTAAACGAAATTGTAACGTGCCATTTATGTTGCGTGTTTTATCTTTTATCTCTTGGTTCGTTTATTTTTATTATTTTTGGGGTATTTTTATTTATTGTTTGACACTTGGCTGTGCATTGTCCGGTTGCAAGATTTTTATTATTATTTTTTTGGGCTACGTGCATTGCTCGAAATGAAACCAAATTTTTGCGCGTATGTCTTTTGATTGAAGATGCGCTGCAGCGGAAATGTCAAGCAGTCAGCAGCAGCAGCAGTCAAGCAAACAAAAACATAAATCTCAATCATTTTGACGATGAAGTAAAGCTCACTCCCGCCAACTCTCCATCAATCTCTGCCGCCACCCACATATATGTACTCATATGCTGACTGCAGCATAAACAGCCCAGACATTTGACAAAACGCCAGGCCCACCTACACATGGTTCTATATACTTCTACTATATATACACTTACAAAATGCATTTACTATGCAAATTTGCTGAATTTATTGTGAGACATTTGCTATATAGTTTTATTCTTTGGAAAAAGGCAATGAGTAATTAAAAGAATTTTGTTCAACTGCTTAATAACAGCTGGTGAGTTGTCATAACGATAAATCTGGGAACTTATGGAACTAAATATTTGAGGCGTACAAAATTCTGAGAAATTACTGAAGTCGCAAGGATTTAAAGATTACCAAAGAATGCAGTGCCTTTAATATAGAATGCTTAAAATTTTTACATATATAGATATACATTTTTTTAAGCGACTTTTCCAAAACAAAAGAAAAGCTAAAATCTGCCCACTTTCCGTGCTTTATCTCCAGAACGGCAGACAATAGAATAATGTTGTACCTACACATTAAATTGAAAATCTTAATTTGTAAATTTTATTCGACTAGTCTAAAAATTTGTATACATAAAATTTGTTTTTTTTTTTGTTTGTCCTACAATCTCAAAATCTTAAAAAACTGCCTACCAGTTAAAAATTATAATTTTTTAATTCCGAGCAGTCACTATTTCTGGGTACTGTGTATTATGGCGACCAAGATCAAGTTGTCTCAGTTATAAGAGCAGCCGAAAATTTGTATTTTGTTTTCGGATTAAATTCCTTCTGTTATTATTTTTTTGTTTTTATTGAAAATTTAAAAATTTTGAAGATTTGAAAAGTGAACGAAAATCTTTTAAATTTTTTAATAAGCTCGAACCGTCTTAAAAGTGCTTCCGTATCATCGGCTACTGTTACGTGACGATTTTTCTATCATTTTACTCTATAAGCTCCGTAAGGAACTTCAATTTCAAAAACAACAAACATGAACATTATGACCGAAAATTTAAAAATTGTCTCGACACCTAATTTCGTTACGTGACGATTTTTCTATCATTTTACTCTAAAAGCTATATATAAGTTTTTTTTTCTAAGTCGAAATTTAGTTTTAAATTTTGGGTTATAGCTTTCATTCAACAAAATTTTCGCAAAAACTATTCATTCTACGTAATTATGATGACGATCTCATCTATAAGTTAAACTTAAAAATTCTTTTAACACCTCTCACAGCACTGCCCCCTTATTATACAATATATTGTACATGAATTTATATCAGTAACGGGGGGTCGGTCTCCATAGCATTAAGTTTGCGAAAACTACCCATTATTTAAAAGATTATGTCGATAGCTTTTGTCGACAAAGACATTACGTTGAAACATCTAAATTTTTTATTTATTTATACATTTTTGATAAAATTTTGAATGCACCAAAAATTAAATTAATAGTAACTGACTTTCTTATATAGATAATTGAATAGTTAACTAGAAGAATCGTTCTCAAAATGTAAAGCACAGACAACTTTATGTTAAAAGTGCTAACTTAACTTTATTTCGTTCACAATAGGCAGAAAATTGATCCGTGATCATCATCAAATCATCTCGTGGAATTGAAGCTTATTGATTTTTATGGAATACTAGCAAGTATTGTCTTTTACGATTTCATAGTATATTTTCATAGATCAAATTGCATATTGGATGAAATATTACTCTTGACTTTTTTCTGACTCAGTGGAGCCAATATGCAGTATCGAAATCTGATCATCACAAATCGATTGTTAGCCAGGAAGTTTGGGCTTGGGCATTTTTCAAATTATCAACTTCAAAAGACTTGGCTTTTAAAAGTTTAGGTGTAGTTCATCTCGGTAAAAATGTAGACGGCAATTGAGCAATTCTTGGCTTAAATTGTCTGTTCATTGGCAAGCTTTACGCCATTGCCGTCTCCTATACAAACGTCAATTGAACATTGAGTAATTGCTGTGAAAAATACAACAACAATTTGGGTTTGTTTTTACATTTAAAAGCCGGCAGCGTCGCTTGAAAATTTGGCACGAAAAACATTTTCCCAAGTTGAGGTGTGTCACATGCAGAGACCCAAAGGCAATGCCAATTGTTTTTTGGGGGCTTTTCGATGAATGAATTTTAGCGCACAGCTGCTGCTGCCGCTGCAACAGATACAATACTTCAAAGATACAGGTAATGACACATGTGCGAGTCACAGACAGACATGGTCGGCGTTTTAATAATTGCGCTGTCATAATGCGTTAGGCGTTTATTTTTGGCGCTTACTGTTGAAATTATTTACGCCCAGATAGAAAAAGTAGCGCACAGTTTACAGGCAGTTTGTCAGCCTAAAATTTACATTTAATTATAAGCTACATTAAACATTGATGTTGTTATTTGGTTGTTGTTTTTGCCGATGTTGTTGTTGTTATTTTTGTGCATGCAAAATTAATAAAGTTTATCACGCACACATGAACGCAAATTTGATTTGCCAGATGTGATTTATAAAAATAAATAAGTAATAAACAAAATTATGTGTGTGCATTACAAAAAATATAAAATAAAACAAAAAATAAATAAATGCAATTTGCATAATTTAAAATTGTTATTATTATGTGCGTTGTTAAAAATTGGCATAATAAGCAGCTGCATAATTGACCACAAAAAATAATGTATTTTGCAGATACAGTGTATAACTTCGTTAGGTTAGGATTATTTTAAAACTTGACTTTATTCCTATTTTTTTTGACAATTTTGAAACCGACATGGTTCCTATTTTGTGGTACGTCCAAAAATTCTTCAAACAACGCCATACTTTTAAGTATAAGACCAAATATCCTTGAAATAAATAAAATACTCGGATTTTCACATGTTTGGTGCTTCCAATTTGCCCACCACGAATTTTTAATGTGGTTTGAATCCAACTAAAGTAAAAAAAAATGTTTAAATATTTTTTGATATGCTTAAATTCTACTTATGCCAATTTCAAGTTTATTTATGATATAGGTATGTGTTGATATTTTTTTTTATCAGTTTTAACCGTAAAAATATCATGCACAACCCAAAACGAATTTTTGGCACACGTTTACATAAACACACCAATTACCATATCGATAACTAACTCTATTATTATTTTGTAAATTAATTTAAAAGATAGAATTATAAAATACTAGCAATATTTTCATCAAACTAAAATGTATGAAGTAGCTGAAAAATGCAAAGGTCTGGCAACAATGTCAGGGAAGTTAGAAATTATCGAAAAAAGTAAGTGAAATTGGGAGCAAGAAAAAACGAAATCGAATGTAATTTATTCGTTTTCGTTGTGTGAAATTCGGATCACGGCTGTTTAATCTTATATCAAGATTTTTTGGCATAATAAAATGTTAATCTTAAAAACAAAAAAATATTAATAAAATACGAAGAAAATTTCTCAAAACGTGGCCAAAAAATCTCAGATTAATATTACGTGTAAAATTCGTAAATTGTGATTTCAAGCATTCAAGTAAGATTTTATCTACTTTCAAGATTGTTAAAGATCCCAAAAGAAGGTTTCGGTCACAGTTTATAGTATTTTTAAACATTTTTATCATTAAATGTTTTGGACTCAAAAGCAGTCTTTCTATTATAGAATTTTTTTTTTTTTATCATATTTTTTTATTTGCAAGCTGTCGGTTGACATTTAACAAATTTGGTAATAATATTATAAATTTAACTAGATTGGTTACGTTGCAGTGAGCAACACCAATTTATTTATATTATAGAAATGAAAATAATTTGATATAAATTTGAGTCAAAAACACTTGTTTTAAAATTGTGAAGAATCCGAAATTAAGGTTTCGCTCACGAATTTTTCTCGGCGTTTTCCTAGTTTATGACGGTTTTTATGGTTTTAAGACCAAAATTCTTAAATTCAGACAGTGTATTAAAATATTCTTAATTTTTAGTAAAGGGCAGCCACATTTTATATGATGTGTACTTTGTATCTTTCTTATTTCAGCTACGAAAAAAGTAGTGGTGGGAATATTTATCCTGTTGGCCATGTGGAGTCCTGTCATTGTTCAGATATTCGACTTGGTTTATATTGTATTTCGTACTAAAATATCAGAAGATGTGACAGCCATCTGCATTAGCAAGAATTCCGATTGCTGATGATTCCAGTTAATGTAATCAGATGAAATCTAAAACATGAACATTTTGAACGGTAACATGGCGATAAATCTAGATGATTACCGATGATAATAACGATAACGACAACATTTTTTAAATAAATACAAATTTCATAAGAAATTGCAGTTTCATCGAAATCGAATAATTATGGTAAACGAATATTTAGAGACAGCTATTAGTATATTATAGACACATAATGAAATGACATATTTTCCAGCTAATATTGTCAACTTGAAGTAGTACTAGAAGTCCAGCAGGAACAGGTCATACAACTTAGTCACTAACTCAATATATAGCCGCCAACTCAATGTTCAACTGTCCAATGAATATCAGCTCTCACGCACACTTAGCATGTTACTTGTAGTACCTAGCCCAAAAAAAAAAATTAATATATATATATATAAAGATATATATTCCCAAGTCGTATGTCATGTCAAGTCATTGGACACATCCTTGAAGCTTACATTTCTCAACTGTCAACATTTAACTTGGCTGTCTGTGGCTTCTGTCTCTGGGTCTGGTGTTGGTACTGGGTCTGGGTCTGGTTCTGGTTCGAGGTCTCTTACCTTCTTTGCATATTGACTTTGACACTTGGCAGTTATTGTTGTTGCTTCTGTTAACATGTCCAACTGCGAAATATGCATATCTGTCCAGCACTGTGCTCTATGTCCAACACTGGCGACAATGAGCTGGGCATTCCTCTTGAACACGCACAGAACGCCAAGCGCCAAGCACCATGCACCCAAATGCATTGAGCAATTGTCAGTGTCAAGCATGTGGCTATTATATATACATACTCTACATATGTATATACATATATATATATTTATATATGTATCTTTATTTGCAACATGTTTCACAATTTTTGAAGGCTGTTGTTGCAGTTGCCACTGCAGTTGTTGCTGCCGCGTGGGTGTTGCTTACATTTTTATGGCAATCACTTGACAATTTGTTTTTAATTCTTTTTTCCCTTGCCACCAGTTGCCACGTTGCAACATCCTACAAATTGAATGATGTTCGCTGTCTGTTGTTGGCGGCCTGACAAACTGATGCAACTCCCATGACTGACTGGGTGAATGATAAACTGACGGACTGTGGGCCGTCACGGTGCAACAGCTCGCAGTCACACGCTTGAAATTGCTATTTCAATTTAAGAAAATTACTTAATGCCAATTCAACTTGGATTTATAATAACTTCATTTTACAGAAATATAGATATCTTTTTAGTATTTATATTAACAGCAAGCAAGCTATAAAAGTATTAAAAAATAGAACAATAAAGGTTAAAATACAAATTTAAAAATCATATCTATTCTATCTTTAAAGAATATACTATATGAAGAGTATAATTTTAAAAGATTTTAAAATCATTTTGAATACCCTTTAAGGGGTACTCTACATTTCAAGTTGATTTGCACTTTTTCAGAAAAGACGGTAATCATTAAAAAATTTATTAATAATTTTTAAGAAAACGAGTTTCCAAAACATAGCCAACATCATACAATTATAAACACTAAGGAGCTCCGCAACCTGCGTCCTTCGCCCATCAACCGCGATGCCCAGTATCTAAACCAGAGCTGGGAAAAAAAAAGAACGGGCGAAAAATAAGAATGTGTTAGTGACCTTATACACTGCGCAAATGAATTGTGTTGCGAAATGCTTTTGCATTTATTTTTCATATTCATCTCTATTATTATTTGCATCTTACTATTATTACTAGTCTCAGTTTTTTTATTGGGGTAATTATATAGACTGTCAAAATAATATAATTATTTTTCATTTTTTATTGAAAATGTTGATTCATATATGTTTGAAGTGCAGAACATTGAATGAAATTATTGTCATTGTTTATAAAGGGCCATCAATTCGAGGTTTTTTTTTTTTAAATAAAAAAATCACAAAAATTTCAAATAAATCGGAAAGTCTTTATTATCAATAGAAAGAACCGTCCTTGCCATTCACTTTTTAAAAATAATCCCTTTCAAATGTTGGCCGCACCTGCGCCGCAGCTCGTCCAAGCGGAGGTTCCAATATTCGATGACGCATAATCGGCGGTATCTCGCTAATACCACGGGTAATGTTGGCCTCTATACTTCAATCGTAGCTGGATTATCCACAAACATTTCAGACTTCACGTAGCCCCAAAGGAAAAAGCCTAACGGTGTGATATCACACGATCTTGGTGGCCAATTCACTGGTGCGGAGCGTGAAATTAATTGTTCACCGAATTGGTTCCTCAATATGTTCATTGTTTCACGGGCTGTGTGGCAAGTAGCGCCGTCTTGTTGAAACCAAATGTCGTCGATATCTCGGCCTTCAATTTCAGGTAGCAAATAATTCGTTATCATGGTGCGATAACGGACGCCATTGACGGTTACGGTCTGACCAGCGTCATTTTTGAAGAAATATGGACCGATAATTCCAACGGCCCATAAACTACGCGCTGGACTCGCGATTCGGTCGACTGTCATCCAATAATGAATATTGGGTCTCAAATTTGTTGATGGTATGGCGAATAGTGGTCTCAGTAGGTCGATTATGGCGACCATAAAATGGCCTACAGAACGTGAATTTTCGTAATATAGTTGTACGTTGCTCGGGTGTAATGAAAACTGAATAAAAAACACATTACAACTTGACAGTACTCTCGAGTGGTTAATCAAAATAACCTTATTGAAAAAAAACCTCAAGATTGATGACCCTTTACTATATTTAATTAGTTTTTGAATTAATAAAATGCGTTGATTGCCCATATTTAAATATGGGTTTATCATTGTGACATTTAATCCTTTATTTCTCTCAGTGCACAAAACGTAACTGAATAATAATTTTGCTCACTGCTGAGCTCAAATTGACGACTTCGGCTTGCTTCGGTCTCGTGGCTGTGTACATGCACGAAGTAAAAGTGCCCCTTTGGGCTATGGGCTGCCCAGCTCTGATCTAAATCTATTCTCTTTTCTGAATCTGGTGATTACAAGAGGTACAGGATTCGGTGTGGTTTTTAATAGTACTTTCTCCTCTCTTCGTTTTTCAAAAAGAGCACTTGCAACATATGATGCAAAAAATTAATCTTAAACTTTGACCCACAATTTTCTCCCTTTGGGACCGAATTTTCCAAAACTATTTAATTTTTAATCCCCAAATAGAGCTCATGTGCCAAGTTGGAAGTCGATTTAATGAAAAAATTATTCGCACCGCCGTTTGCTCCACTTAAAGCAGAATAATACAAAATCCTTCCTTAGTGGTCTTCTCGTTGATAGCAAGAAAAATAAGCGTATCCATCTACCAATGAAACATATTACCCACAATTCCTGATCTTTGGGTTAAAATGCAGGCCATGATAAAAAAAATTATTCCAGTTTTTAAAAAATATTTAAAAGTTTTGAATAATAAAAAATGTAACCAAGTGCAGTTTTTTTTATATGCTTGAATCCGAAGAATTTATGTGATTAGAGCCAGATACCAAAGGCAATGAGACTTACAAAGTAGAGCCGCATCATACTGAATCCAAAGGCTCCATGCGATCGAAGCAAGACTCAAAAGGCAGCGAGTATTACAAAACAGCAAATTTTAAAATTCATGTGTTTTTCGGATTTCTCTCTGAACAAGAATATATAACTTTCTATACGCGTAAATTATTTGAAAAGAACAAAAAGTAAATAAATTTTTCTATTTTTTCTATTGAGCTACCTACTTGAAACCGTTAGTAGCTGATTAAGGCAAGATTTGGTTTTTTAGAATATTCGTAGATGGTGACCAACTAGAGCAAAACTCACTTTGAATTAAATTATAAAATTACCGAAGTAACCAAAATCTTAATTTAAACTTTGTCATCAAATTTTTCATTGCCTCAAATTTTTGAAACGTGAAATTTTGATTATTGTTTTTTTCACGATTCTCAAACTTTTACACTGATAATTGGGTTTTAAGTGTGGTAACATTGGTACCAGTTTAGTACTTCGATTTAGATATATATGTTTAGATTAACATTTAGTTTTTTACTCTGGGTTATTGGGGCAATGGCTTTCGGTACTACGCATACATTTACATAACATTAAGGTTACCCTCACGGAGTAACCCAAAAACCTAATAAATTTTCCACAATGCACAGCTTTTAGCTTGTCCATAATTCTAAGAACTTTTAAATTAGACTATTAGTAAATTTTACTATTCACTTGTACTTGGCTTTGGCTTTCTTTTGCTAGCCATAATCGAACATCCGGCGCACTTGGACGTCGCATTATCTATTCATTAGCACAGCTACAAGCCAATTCATAGCTTTAACTGCTTTGGGTAACTTAAAAGACAATAAATTCTAACAAAATGCTACCAATTTGGACAACAACGGAGCGTAGACCCTATACGGAATGACCAAGTGTCAAGTTCAAAACAACCGCCGACAACAATTGAAATAGTTTCACCTCTTCAGTCGTTGATTGATTTTGAATTCTAATTGATGGCTCCGCACACCTGCGTTCCGGTAAACAAAAACAAAACCATTGCTGGAAAAAGGGAAAATCAAATAGTCGCAATACCCAAACAGTCATGCTAAATGAAATGCAAATAGTAAAATGTGGTATGACACTTTTGCCGCTCACTGTCACTGTTGGTTTGGTAACAGCATATGGCTGGGCTTGGAGATCTAGCCGGGTTGACACCTGTTTCAGCTTGTTTAGCTTCAATTTTTCAATGGGGTTCCAATGGTATTTGCTTATTTCTTTATTTATTTAAACATTGCATTGGCAAAAATTTAAAACTAAACAACAAAAAAAAAAAATATCTAAAATTCACGCTTCGTTGGATTTCCAGCGCTAGGTCAACTCTGGGAACGGATGTGCCGCCAGTTGCAGTTCGTATATTAATGAAAATATCAAATTTTTAAAAATTGTCAAATGTTTTCACCTGGCTTACCTGTGCTGTTCTAGCTGACTCCGTTCTGAGTGTTCGTGAGTGATATACGTGAGAGCTACCCAACAAATTTTTACTCAATTTTATGCCTCACACGTTTCACATTTTTGACAACGCCGTTTTGAGGTTTCTGTTTGCCATTTTATTTATGAACCTCATAAAAATGAAAAAAAAAAAATATATATATGTACATATGCATCTTGGCATATTTTAAGCACCATACACCAAAGTTAAAGATACAGTTGATTATGTGCTCGGTAGCATGGGATAAGTTCATTAAAATGGGAATGAGAATTGAAATTTTCTGACTGACAAATGGCACGTGTTGTGTGAGACCTTCAATAATAAATGGACTTGATTAACTTTGTCGTTGATGGAGGGTTTGTAAAAGGATACCATGTGCATAAAATATATATTTATTTGTTTTATTTTAAAAAGCTACAAGATGACGCATTTATGGAGACAATAAGTTAGTATAAGGGTATCGTTTATGCCTATTTCAGGACTTAAACATAAGCTGTACCTATGGGTAAATAAAGGATTGTTAATTTGTGAATCTAAAGAGGGTCTATGAGCATCTTTTGATAGAGCTTTGTGTCTCTTGCTCTTGTGGTCTCCGAAATCTAGGTGTTCATACAGACGGACGGACGTGTCGACTTACAATGCAGAGCCGGATCGAAGTTCGCCAAGACCTAACCAATTCCGCGGGTAATCTCTTGGGATCTGAGCGAGACTGAAAAGGCAGTGAGACTTACAGAGCAAAGCAGTATTAACCTTCGCTAAGACCTTGTCAGTTCTACGGGTATACCACGGCCTATAAGAAATACTGAGATGTTCAATGTAGAGCTGTATCGATCTTCGACAAACCCTAGTCGAATACAAAGGCTCGATCTCTTCGATCTTTTAATTTTCCTTAATGAAGGACAAAATTTTGAATTGGAATTGAGATAAAAATTTAAGACTTTGCGAATGTATATTTATTTATATATTTTAATGTTTCAGTATTTTTATTTGTACATAAATATGCATAAAACGTTATGCTATGCTAGTAAAACGTTTCATTTAATTTTAAGCTAACTATTTATACTGGCCAACATATTTTTTTTTTATTTTTGCAATAAATAGAAGAATTCAAACAACAAAGTGCTTGGGATAAGAGATTTGCTAGGTACACTCCAAGTTTAAAAATTATGCGAGAGAGAGCAAGAAAAAAAAAAGCAAAGTTTAGTTTTATCACGAAAGAAGAGTCACTTTAAGTTTCAAAAATATTCCGCGAGAGGAAGCCATAAAAAAAAACTAAAGAATTAATATAGTAAAATACTTTTATATTATAGAGAAATAAGTTTTAAATGAAAGATGTTTAAAACTAAAAGGAGTTTGGTATTTTTTGCGGATTGTATACTTATACTTGTATACTTTAAACTTTTTGCTTATATGGAAAACGGAACCATAGCTATAATGCTCCTTAACCCCACGTTTCGTAACTGCCATATTCTAATGATGTATATACTGAGATCATGCGATTTGCCAAATTGTAATAAATTCAAAGCTGACATTTCCGAACAGCTCAAATAATTACAAAAATTGCCAAGCTTATGAGTCCATAGTAGACTTGGCAAAAAAAAAAAAAGCATTAAAGGCTTTAGGCAGTCATAGATACAATGCCATTTATGAGCGAACCAAATCAAAGCTACATCTAAATGCATATGAACAATGTGTTGCTGTAAATGCATGTGTATCTGTGTGTGAGTATCTTTGTGTGTGTGTTAGCATAGCTTAAACAATGCCCATGCATAAATAACATAAATAGAACCGGCAAATCTCAAACAGCGCGCAAAAAATAGCATGTAAAAAAAGAGAAAAAAAAAAAGATACAACGTATCTAACAGATACACGCGCCATAAACTATGAAAAACGTATGTTCTGCCACCAGAGCCGCCTGCGTTGCTTCAGCAGATGAGCATGGCCATAAAATATCAATTTCGTTTTACAACAAATGCCAAAATCGAACGTAAACTTATACTCGCTGTAGCTACATTCATGGGATTGGGAGGTGCAAAAAGATACGAGTGTAACGAATAAAACGAATGAGAAGGAATGAATGAGTGAAAAACAGCGCTACAAGATAAAATATATCGAAATAAAACGCACAAAAAAAAATAAAATACAACAAAAATAATAATTGAAAAATGCATTGCAGTAAAAATGAAGCAAAATATGCATACAAAGTGCGATATATAAAATGTATAGAATGTTGAATACATTATTATATACATGAAAGTACATAATGGTATGTGCATGTAAATGAAGCGAAACAGTTGGGGGCAGAGTTTTAGAGTTAGGCAACATAAAGCATTCTCAGAAAGCATTCATGCAACGTGAAATATTTGTAACGAAGACTGGTAACAACTTATCAGAAACAGAAAGGTTGCAAATAATATATTGCAAAAGAAAAGTAAAAGTCTTTGAGTTGAAAAGAAAAACCCCATCATTTGGTAACAAGAATGTTGGTACTATTCGATGAATTTGCTAAAACAGTTAAAACGTTAAGAGTTCGAAAATTTGAAAAAGTCTAAGAGTGGTTGAAACTTCTTTAAGAATAGCTTAAAGCAGTTTTCAAAACTTTTTGAAAATTCACATTAATTCGCATTTGCAGTAATACGGTGTCGAAAATTTGATGTTTTGAAGTAAATTTTTCTCAAAACCAAAAGTTTTAGATGGATAGATAATTCGTTTGTTTATGAAGATATCGTAACCAAATTTGGTGTTTGATAGTTTTTTAGATTTCAAACACACCGATCGATCCTATAGGTGCTATATGATATAGTCAACCGATTTTGATCAAATTTAGTACAGAACTCGAGATTTCTAAAAAACTTTCGAATGCCAAATTTGGTAACGATATCTTTATAAACAAACGAATTATTCATCTAAAATTTTTGGTTTTCAAAACAAATTGAAATTTTTCACTTTTTACAAAAATTCCTGTTATTTTTTCTCCGATTTTGATAAACAACCACCATATTTTTCGTAATCAATCGAACTTTACGAGCCATGAAAATGCTGTCAGAAACATTTTTTTAAATTTACGTTCGAAATATAATTTTTATCAAAAATTTTCTGTAAATTACAAAAATTTCATATGAATGCATAAATAGAGTCCAAGCGGAAAATTTGACAAAAATACGTTCCAAGCATCGATGTATAATTCAATTAGTTTCAGTTTAGTAAAAAAAATTATCAAAATTAGTTTAGTACAACCAGAGATATTTGCTTTTAAGTAAAGATACTTTTTTTTTTTAAATTTCGAAAATTGGTTTTTTCAAAATATCTCGAAGTCCGTTTCATGAACAAATTTTTAGACTGCATTTTCGGTTTTAGCATTTCATGCATGTTGCACCAAAATTTTTTAAAATTTGTTAGCTAGTGTTATAATATTTCTGTTTATATTGTACTCTCTCAAGTTTTTTAGCTGTACAGTAATGAATATGTAAATGTGCACAAACAAACTTCTCAGGAATTACAAAGTCTGGAAAATAACAATACAGTCAGACAGATATAGAAAACATTCCCAGAAATGCAATAGCACAGAAGCTGGGGAGAAAACACCAATAGACTTAGAGCCCTCCAGTGATACCAAAAAACTATAAAGAGACGTAGTTCTAGAGAAAATCTCAAATTGATTCAGCGCGGCAAGCTTTAGACCGACCAAGCAACTCCTCGGCTTCAATAATATCTCGGTATAATAGTACTGGGCAAAAGTTCTCTTAAAATAGCCACAGGGTTAGTTACAGATCCTTACATTCTTAGAAGACACCTGAACAAGATGGTTATCACTTACATCTTAAGATTCTGTGAAATTGAGAAGAAATCATCCAATGGATACTTTCTTCATGTGACATACTAGACAATAGAAGCATCTCCCTCTTCGACTGGCATAGAATCTCTAGAAGCGATATGACTCAGTTACAACGGCCTTAAAAAAGAAAGTTTGTTTCAACCTTAGGAGGCACTTGAACAAAATGAGCATCACGGAGAGCTGAAAGATCTGTGAAATTAGGGATTTTTGTTCTGCCCTACAAATTACTTCAGAAAGCTGGCTGTACTTCTGAAACTATCTTTTCTCCAATGTAATTATTATTATCAGATATCCTCTCAGCTGTACCTATTTAAATGTCTAGCATTATAAAAAGCTAATTGTCATGCCTGCTAGAGTGTTGCATTAACGCTTGGTTAATTTTAAGCTTTACTTTTATTTTCTTTTATTATTATAATGCACAACTCGGTTGCAATTATTTTGCATTAAAGTTGAAAAAGTAAAATCCATAAAACATATGAGACGAGTGATGATTAAGTGTTGGGGGGTGCTAAGGGGCACTATATACTCTAGTGTTTTTATGTCATGTGAATAATATCAATAAAAAATGACTAGCAGTTTCTCACTCACTCTTTTACTACTCTCTTTTTTCATTGCAGGTGAGTACCGTGAGATGGATTACATGCAAAGTGTGACGGGTATGAAGTAAAAAATAAATAAACGCATATGCATATTGCTTTTTTTTTTTTGTTTTTTCGATATGTATCGTACATAAATGTTTGTTTAAAAGTTGTACAAACAATGCGCTATATATATCATACAACTTTACAGCTCTCGATTTCACACTAATTAAAATTGCAATTTTAAACAGCAAACATTATGCAGAATTTTTTTAGTAGCCAACTTTTGGGCGCACGTATTGATTGAATTTATTTTTATTAAAGTTAGAACTTGCTGAAAGTTATTAATGATATTAAATATAAATATTTATGTGCATATTTTTAGTGCTGTTTCTATATGCATATAGCTCTTGATTACTGCAGCCAATTAGTGCAATGGCGGCTCTGTATACGCTAAAATGTTTATAACTGCGTAAATATTTGTTTAGCAGTAAATTTGTAACAGGAACTATGTACATTAGGGTGGGCCAATGCCCATACAGAAAAGGGCTAAAAAAAACTATTTCAGAGCAACATGTAAAATATATCAAAACAAACAAATTTTGAATCAAATTTCGAACATGGTGTTTGTTTTCATTAGAAACTACTCATTTTATTTTTCAAAATAATGAAAGCCTTTATTTATTCCTGCAAAGATGGTTTTCATAAAACCGTCCAATACTTTTTATTTTGCTAAACAATATGGAAACCTGGAATAATAAAAAACACGGAGTTTCTAAAAAATTATTGAATAAATACTTATTTTTTTTTTTTTTTTTTTTTTTTTTGTTGTTAAAAATGTGTATATTTTATTAAACAATAATATAAAATTTGTGTACTACTACCTAAAAATGACAGCTTAAACAAATTATAAGTTATATAAAAAACAAAGATAATTAATGATTAAAAAGAAACATTAATATATATACAAAAAAAAAAAAAACTTAACATTACAATATTCTTTAATTACTAAAGATTAAACATTATTATTATTGAAGATTTTATACAAATTTACTAAAGGATTCTCCTTGGGAGATCCTGTGGGTGGCACCGTTTTAATCGTCTCATTCTTGCTATGGAATACGGTTTTTCTGTATTTAGCAGTCGTGCTAGCAAATTTGGATGAGATCCAAGACGCTCTAGATACTTTTTGGCCTGCAATTGGATAACATCTCCTATTTTAGGCACCCTCAAATCTTTTTCTATATCCCTAGTACGCATATACCAGGGAGCGCCGCACAGATTTCTTAATATTTTGCTCTGGAGAACTCTGATTTTATTTAAGTTCGATTTCGCTGCAATTCCGTAAATTTGAAGCGCGTACTTCCATATTGGGCTTAGAATAGATTTGTAGATCGTAACTTTATTAAATAAGGAAAGCTTATTTCTGGGAGCCAGCAACCATGACATTTTCCTCGCTTTGGATTGCACAGTTTTTTGCACCATTGTAATGTGCCTCGAGAAGGTTAGCCTCCTGTCCAGAATAACGCCAAGATATTTGTGCGCAGTTTCATGACGCAATGCAGAGCCGAGCATTGATATACGAGACGAATTTCGCCTGTTCGTAAAGGTGACATTGGCGCACTTGCTGGTGTTGATGCCGATATTCCACATTAGCGCCCACTTCTCGAAGCTGTCTACATATTCTTGCAGGGCTTCTGTGGCCACATCAAGACAGGAGCATCTGGTCAGCACAGCTGTATCGTCAGCATAGGTGAATAAATACTTAGGCATTAAGAATATTTGAATTGTTTAAAAATTATGGCACCAATTGGCCTTATTGATTAAATGCTATAAGAAATATACGCTTGGCATGGCATGACATCCTAAAAATTAGAACTTTGCTTCGACTTGTATTGAAAAGTCGAAAAATTCTGCGAATCGAGACTTTCTAATTAATTTTTTTAGTAAGAATTGAAATTACGTTATATAATTATGAAAGTTAATAAATGAAAAAATAATTTTTTATGTTTTTTTAGTTGCCTAAGTATCTGGAGTGATATTAGATGGCGTGACTTTACTTTAATTTCATTTCCAATTTTGTAGTAATATCTTTTTTTAAAACTATTTAACTACCAAACAAAAAAAAAAAATATACACCGAGATTTGAATGAATATATTTAATTTAACGATAAAGAAAAGATGTTCTTAGAACCAGACAAAATTGATTAAATCATGAACTTTAAGTGTGCAGATTTCGCGCCAACTTAAAACCTTAGTCATAAAGAAAGCTTTGAATTATTTTTCTTTTGAATATATTTTGAATTTTAATTTAACTTTTGAATATTTTGCTATATTAAAACTTATTTTTCGATCAGAACGGAAAAGCCCATCTGCTTTCCACACATCATTTATTTTTATATTTAGTGTTCAATTGCCAAAAACAATGGAGTCAAACGAAATGCAATTATTTATATATACAGTTTTTATTTAAATTTATTTATTAATTCTTTTAAATTTAATTATTAATGGCTTTACAATTCTAAAATCAAGGTATATATTACTTATCGTAAAATATGACCTGATATGCACAGGGCCATAGAGAGAAAATCCGGGCCCGGGGTGAAAATGTACCGGCCCCTCTTTTACACCATAATCTTGAATCACGACAGTACGACAGTAATTACACCGGGCCCCTGAGAAAACTCCGGACACGAGGGGAATCCCTCCTTTCCCACACCCGTCTCGTTAGGCCTGGATATGCATAGTAGCTACAGCCAAGTTCCATATACAACAAAAAATAGATTTTATTAATAAAAATCTACCAACATTTTTTAAAGTTAAAAAAAAAAGTTTTTGGGGAATTTAAGGATATTATATTTATTTGTTTTGAGACAGTACCAACGTCAGCTGTCTTCTTGGGGCCACCTTAAAAACGGGTTTTAAAATTTTTTTTCGAACCACCCTAATGTAATAGTTTTGAAATCCATAGCACGCATATTGTTAATTTGTATTGGCCAATATGCAGTCTTATAGATATCAACGCTAATTACTGAAATTTGGCAACGTTGCACGCTTTTGCATAAATATTTCAAGTTTTATTGGCCCGCCATTGTTAAATATTCTCAACATGACCGCCTTCTGTATCCGCTTTAATGCTATCATGCTCCTGCCATAATATTAGCTTATTCTGTCTTAGCGGCAAAATATTTTGATGCAACATGCAATTTCTCCTAATCTAAGCACTTGCATCACGCCAAGAGTGCGGGTGGCAGGGCGAAGGAATAGGTCGCTGGTATCAACTGTCTTGGCTGCTGCATAAAAATGAAAATGCTTGGGAGCGCCAGCGGGAAAAGCAGCAAATACTTGCGCGCTGCATAACTTTAGGCGTTGCCAAGGCGACTACGATGATGATGGTGAAGCAGGGAGGAGTTGCAAAAGGGAGGCAATCTGGAAGACCCAATTGTGTGCCAATGGCGGCGTGCATTGTAAATAGTTGCAGCGAGTGCAGCAGCAATAGCGAATACAACACGCAACGCTTAATACACTGCAAGAAATTTTGAGTTGATACGGGCTAATTGAAGACAAAAGGTTTTCCCCGAATCGATTAATCGATTATTGTCACAAGCTTTATTTGTGAAAAAGTTACCGATATACTTATTCAGTACCTATCAATCTTTTGAATTATGAGACATGGGAAAATATTGCTCTACATAATCTAAAACCGAAAATTATCACAGCTGCAAAATAAATATCTAACGGCCTGTACGCAGAAGCTCGAAACGCTTTGGAACAAGACCTTGAAGTTCGGTCCCGAAAGTTGCGTTCCAAGCACGGTAGCAGTATATGCAAAACAGTGTTGCCCATGATTTTGTATAGAAATATCACAATCAAAATTAATACGCAATTAAATTTTGGAAACGAAAAATATAGCGAGTAGGAAAAATCGTTGGGAAACATTTAATACAAGTCCTTTTTTTGGTATTATTTAGAGATTATCCGACACATGCAAATTTTTATTAAAAACTTCAGAATAAAAACATTTCAATTGCAAAATTAATTTAATTGAAAATACGAAGAAAAATGCCACATTTTTTTACTACTCACACACTATTCGTATTTGAAGCAATAAGGTTGAAGTTTTTGGTTGAAAGTTGTTTGGGCTGCTGCTTACTGCGCTATAGGTCAGATTAATGAGTTTATTGTTTTGGCATTATTTGAGTATGAGATTCTCTCAGAATGTATCTGTAATAGTCTGTAATATCGATAATTTGTTATGTTTTTGAGATCAACGGCGAAGCAATAGTTAAATAAATAAAAAGTTTGTTTAAGAACTGTACTAAGAACATTTATTTTTATACCCTGTACTTATAGGTACAAAGGGTATACTAGATTTGTGCAATGTATGTAACGGACAGAAGGAGGCGTGGCAGACCCCAAGTCCTTTATACCAAAATGCTTATCATAACCTGGGGTAGCAATTGAACCATGTCCGTCCGTCCGTCCGTCCGTCCGTCCGTCCGTCCTGAGAAGATGAAGTTTGTTGAATCATGTCAATATCTTTCCCCGTTCCCCCGCAGTAGAGTTTCGCGGTTTTTAGCCACACCGTTTAATATTTTCATCTGAAATTAAACAGAGCGATGCGTTGTACATGCATCTGTGTGAACGAAATCGGACAAATACAGCAAAAGTTTTAGTCAAAAATATACAAATTTCACCACCCCTTGCCTATAAACTGCGTCAATATTTGACTCCTCGTAATTATGGTTACAATTGACCTAGAATCACAATTTTTGGTAAGCTGATTCATGTTCTAATGAACAAATCCACATCCAAATTTTATCGATGCGGTCCCCCCACCCCCGCAATCGATTTACCGTGTTTTCTCCCACACCCCTCAACATACCAACTTGAAACTTACCCCATATACTTTAAATAAATACTTTGACGTAACATTCGATTTTCATCAAAATCGGTAAAAATTTAGGGGAATTTATTGGTATAAATATCGAATTTCACCAAAAAAAAAATAAATTCAAAGTTCTTAGAAGGAATATGCAGGAAATATTTTTTCGAGACAAAAGGTACAGGGTATTCCACTGTCGGGCACCGTCTCGACTGTACCACATTTTTTAATTCATACAATATGTTTAATTTTCCCTAGTATAACAGTCACCGATTATATAATATGTTTTCACAAATATCGTCACTTATTCATTTATTTTTAACCAAACTGGCAATTATGGATTCTAAAATATGCGATTTAGCTCTCGTGTAACCTGGATATGAAAAATCATATTCATACAGCATGAAACAAACCGATAAATAAAGCGAAACGCGGTTTTAAATATTTTCAGATGTGTCAGATTCTCAGATAACCCTATCGTGTTTTGCGCTCAGTGTAATACTGTCATTCAGTTAGTGTGTCGACATGGAACTTTCTCCAGACACCCTCTCCTACGTCTACAATAGCAGTGGCAATAGCAACACCTTCGTGGCACGCAGCGCGTATCTTTGCTGGGCTAATCTAGCCAAGGAAGACTTGGGGCAGATTGGGAGCACTGCGAACTGCTTGTTATTTGCCTGCTTTCAAGACCTTATGCTGCTGCTCAATGCTTTTTATTTTCTTCCATCTACTATATAACGTCTACTTATATACTATATGCTATATAAGTATATGTATTTAGTTTTTATTTTCGCTAGCAGTAAATAATAATAATAATAATACCTACATATTTAAATTGCCTGTGTATGGGTGTGTGTGTGTATGGCTTCTTTATAGACGACATGAGTGCAGAAATGCCAATGTTGGTTCCTTCGTTCATTTGTTCACCTCTCCAACCATTGCATTTCCTGTGCCAATGATAGCCATCTCCTGTGGCAGGCGTTGGTTGCAACGATGCCAAGGCGGATTGGGGTTGGGTGTTTTTTTGCTACCCAGCATTTTTTTTTATCAAAACGCCATACATCTTCCCATTCCCCATGCGCCAGCACTGTTGCTTTATCAATTTTCTTTTCAACTTTTCATTGAATGTATTTATAAGCCCCTCTGCGTGGTTGTCTGAAATTCTCAGCATTTCTACAGTTTCCTTAAACGCTACACGAAATTCGTGAATGGCATGTCTTAGCTTGGCACAGGGGGCACACGACTCACTCTTGTTGGAAACGCGTCTTTTAATGGTTGCCACGCACTCGCCAACTAAGACTTCAATTATTGTATTCGACTATTTCGATTGCTTCATTTTAGCAAAATAATAAACGATACAATTTTATACTCGTAGCAATCAATCTAATGCGGCAGCTTGCTTGCTTTTGCGGTAGGTAGTTGTGGCAACGGGGCAAGCTCAAGGCGAAGTCTTAACACAGCATAAATTCTTAAATAGGCATTTTTTTGTAGCTTTTATAGCAAAAAGTTTTGTTAAGAGATCAAGTTGAAACTTATTTACTGTTTATGTTATTTTTACGATATCTTTTGAAATATCGACTTTATTGACTTTTTAGACGGCGTATTTATCATAAATGCAGGCCCAATAGAGCAAGCAGTAAAACTTGGCATGTTGCCACAATTCTCTATTCAATTCTATTCTATTAATTGGTATTATCTTGACAACTATCTGACGATGTAAAAAGAAGAGTTTGCAAGTGGAAAAGAAAATAAGTTCAATATATAATAGTTATGCATAAAGATGATGATTCAAATGATTGCATATAAATCATATTACCTATTGATTGTACTTTTGAAATTCGAATTGCTTGGTTAGTAAATCAAACTATCTATTGATATTTAGATTGTGGGTTATAATTAGTCAATTTTTTTTAAAATCTATCAAAAGTGCAAATTTACAAAAGATAACATAAATCATATATATTACTTTTGGACTTCAATTTGCTAGAAGGCCATTTTTAGAATTAGGCATATGATGCTTCAAAAGATTACCAATAGTTGAGTAAATCACTCTTTCCATTAATATGACATTTCTTTTCCAACATTTACAGATGACTAAAGATTTATTAAAAAAACTTTGATAAACAACTATCAAAAACAAGCGATAAGATCTATTATTTATAAGGATGATGCTAGAGATGATTAGGTATAGTTGTCTTAATCATATTATACATTTATATTACCAGTATCCAGAAGATGCTTCAAAAGATTACCATTAGTTGAGTAAATTACGCTTTCTATAATATTTCTCTTGAAATTGTTAAAAATTACAAATTGTAGATTTTGTACTGTGATAATTAAGTTATATTCATTAAGCTTTGTTGTCCAAGTATTAAAATATAGTTCAAGGAACTCTTATTGATAAGGATGATGCTTCAGAACAATAGAGATACTTAGTTGAGTTGATGTTACGTTAAGCCTTCAAACTGCGTGGTAGAATTTGACTATACAGATGATGCTTTAAACGATTACCAATACTCAGCTAGGACACTATCTAGTTATAATGCTTAGTTATAAAAATTTGTTAAACGACTATTAAAAATATAGTCAGTTATCTTCTAAATAGTGGATTATAGCGCTTACTTTGTTTTTCCCTTTTCATTTTTTATATTATTCCTTAGGGTTAAAAGATCAACCTTAAAAATTTAATACTACTATCTTTGTTTAGAGATTTACGTTAATTTAATTTAATCAACTCATAGAATTGTATTGAATTTTTGATAAAGTGCTATGAAAACAAAATTAAAATGGATGAAAATTTAAAAAACTTTGAGGATCGAAAAAATAATTTAAATAACCGATATTTTTTAAATAAAATTATTTTATATTTAAACATTAAGGAGCTTCTATTATGTAATTACTTTTCTGTGCCGTTGTATCCCAAAAAAGGGGCTTTCTTCTTTTTTTGACAGACAATTAGATGAATAGGTTGGAAATCGAAAGTAAATTAAGCATTACTTATTATTATATTATTTATACCTTGACATACATATCACAATTTAGTACAAAAAAAAGCAAAAAATGAATACATAATATATGTCACTCCTGGTCGGAGCATAGGGCGGAAACAAAAGACCTCCAACGATTTCTATCTAAAGCTAGCCGCCTGATTTCATTCCAGCTGGCCCTGGAGTGGCTTTCGGAAAGAACCGTTCTCAGCCATGTGCGCCGGGGTCTTCCAGGTTGGCGTCTACCTTGCGGGTTCCATTGGATAGCCATTTTCGCTATGTTGTCGTCACCCTTGCGAAGGGTATGGCCGATCCACTTCCACTTCCGTCTCTTGATGATGGTGTTTATTGGCTCACTGTTGGTGATCACAAGGAGATCCGAATTAGAAATTATGTCTGGCCAGAATATGCGGCATATTTTCCGCAGACATTTGTTGACGAAGACTTGTAGTTGGCTCTTAATCCTGTCTGAGATCCGAGGCTTGTTTCCGTTTCTTGAGTAAGGGATTTTTTACGGTCGGGTTACTAGTCCATCGCAACCCACTTTAAGGTCTGTAGGGCGACCGTGATGGTTTTATAACGGAGTGGGCCTTCTCCGGCTTGTGTGGTCCGCAGGAGGTATTTCATTTCCCTCCTTCCACCCATGTCTGGGAGGCTTTCCCCTAAACGCCACCTTGGGGACGAGCCCTCTATGAATTATAAGCTCCCCGAGAAGCATTGCTTGTTTCTAAATAAAAGGATTATCAGTTTGGATTTTTAGCGCTAAAATTCCTAAATGAGGATTTTGGTAAAATTGAGAAATGGCGAAGACCTAAAAAAGCCCGTCTACAAACCTTCTGCAAATATCTTGTTTTAATATGTTTGGTAATGTAGAGCTTATTTATATTATTTTGTTATTAAATATGTGACGTATTTAGGGAAATAGCTTAATTGAACATCCTAAGAACTACTTACAACTTTCCGAAATGCATCCTAATTTTTAATTAATTATAAAACAACAAAATAATTTAATAATAATAATTCATTAATTAATATTAATTATTATTAATAATTTGATTATATAATCCAATATAAATTCAAATAGAGATTTATTTATTTTTTATTTTTCTTATTCTTTATTTTAGGGATTTGTTTTGTGTCCTTAAGTTTATGTCTACAACCTTTAAAAGCTTACTTACATTTCTTATCATTATTTATTAAATAGAGCTACTCGCTTTGAAAGCCCAAATTGAGTCATCTTTTGCGTAAATCTATCAAACAAGACTCTTCTATGTCAAACAAGATGATGAACATGGCCTTCTTGTCATATTTATTGATTTGATAAACTCGTATAGACCCCCAACAAACAGTAAGCAAACGCAAGTGATCCATCACACAGCGCTGACAACTTTAAGTATTACAATAAAGCATCTTGGTAGTCCCGTCCGTATGCAGTCCAAGATTGTGTTTGTGGCTCAGCTTAACTCCATTGACAATGCATTCAATCGAACTTGCGTAACAAAAGTCAAAAGAGCCACAAGAGATGCTTACAACAGACATATGCCAACCATGCCACAAATGCTTCCATACATACTCACTAGTATGCACTATCAGTATAAAGTGAGATATTTCCCAAGCACTTTGCTGACTTGATCAAAACGAGAAAATTGCAGCCGATACTGTAGTATACGTTACGTATAATGCTGCTCCAACAAAACCACAAATGCAAACATCGCGCAAGCTTTTGGAAACCAAACCCAATGCAGCTGCCGGTTGGCAACGTTGTGAGCGTTGCTTTGGTGCTGGTGGTCGCCAGGGTTGCCAACGTCGTCTCATCGCTGCGTAAATTGACACCGGCACTTGCCAAAACACCACAAAACTTTGGCGACAGAGCCGACAAAGCGACTGCAGCAGTGGGGGGATCTGGGAATCTGGGAATCTTACCAACCGCAGTGTAGCTCACAATTGCACCAAATGAGAACTGAGACCGCACCAGAGTTGCGAATGATGCCCAAAAATGCATTCGTATTGACTTTATTGTTGTTGTTGTTGTGGTTTTTGTTGTTATATGCAAATAATTTCATCTCTGTCAATTGCAATAATTCTTATCAAAATGCGGCATTGCCTTCGAGCTATAGCTGGTCGTTATGATAGCAGTCATCCAGGCAGTGAGTCAGTCAGGCCATTCTGACGTTACTGGGGAACAGCAGCTAAATGAAGATATAACTAGCTGAAGGAGCAGCATCGACCAACGACTAGAAGATACCTTAACTAAATAAACAAATAGAAACGATATTAAGTTGATATCGAGACAATTATGTGCTCGAAATTAGTGTGCTTCATGGCGATTTTTAGGTATTTTTACAACACTGTTTTTATGTGTTTCGATAAAGCATACAAAATTATTTATTTTAGCTTCCTGTATTAAAGTTTTCAATTTTATTGCGAATTTTATGCAAGCGTAATTTTTGAAATTTTAATAAATTGATGGAGAGCTATCATACTTTGAAGACAAAATGAATCACCTACAATAAAGAAAGAAAGTGAAACTTGAAATATTGTCAAATGAGGTATTAGAACAGGGGTGTCCAAAGGCTGCTTATGGAAGAGCAAACACCAATACATATGAAAGAAAAGCACTATTTTTAAAAATCGTTAAAAATATTACAATTTAATATATAGAACCCCGGAACACACAAAAAAAAATTTAGTAACACATCTTCTTAAGAAAATGTTGGGGTGATTTTAAACTACAACTGCTGTTCGAATATAGAAAAATAAGATCTATTCATTCAAAAAATTCCATTGGATTTGCTAAAAACCGAGTTAATTTTAAATTTGTATTTAATTTTTTGTATAATACCGAAACAACAACTGGGTTCTGATTTTACATTAGAGGCGCGAATATTTCTCTTAAGCCTTTTTAATATTTTTATATTTTTTCCCATAGCTAATATGCCTATTTTTAAAGTGCAGGATACAATACACAGCAAGGGGCTGGCAGGACACACAGCGCGTCATTAAAGCACTTTGGTGTTGTCTCTACGAAAAGTGTACCTATGTTTGTGTGTGTGTGACTGTGTGCTTGGGTGTGTGCTCCAGTTCCAGCGACCAAGCAGAGCCGCTTTATTGACATTCTTTTAGCCTGGACGCGGTCGGGCACCAACTGGGAATTGCAATCGCTTCGATTTTCTATCATTGTATTTGTGTGCCAAGCGCGCATTTCATTGTTGGTGGTCACTCGGCTGCAATCACACACTCTCTCTCTCCCAAGTACTCCTACTCTCTGGTGGATACCTTCCGCTGTTATACCCGCTGCTGCTCATTGTCTCTGTGTGAGTGTTTAATGCGCTTCGAATTTATCGCAAGTGCTGCGCAGCTCCTTTGTGCAATGAGCGTTGTCCGAGCTGGACGAATTGTACGGCCGGGACACTGGACGGACAGTCGCATTGCCTGACTGTTGAAAAGATTAAGTGTGGTCAACAAAGACGATGACGACGGTGGGAGATTTCGGGATTGTGGGAACGATGCGACGACGGTCGAGAGGCATGAGTTTGGTAGGCACCACAATGAGCCAAATGAAAAGGCAACGCACGGAAAAGCTTTTGTTAATGGTGCTAAAGAGTTGGCCCGGCCTATATGACATTTTATATTTATATATAAATTTCATTTCATTTGATTTATGCGCACTTTAAAGAGCGCTCCAAATAAATCAACGCCCCAGACCAAGGCGGCAACATGGCCAAGCCTATTTTTTTGTACCCTGTTTTTTAATTAACATCCAAGCAATAAAGAGAAATAAATAGCAATGGAAATGTTAAGATGTCTCGATTATAAAATACACTACAGCTGGATTGGCTTCAATGTGTTTGTTGAAAAACAGCTGTCTTTAAAAATTGTATTCAAAAATGATTCAGGTTATTCAAGTATTAAAAAAAATTAAGTTATTAATTACAATTTGCTTTCTTTGTCAAAAAATGTAAATAGAATAATTAGGTTTTAAGCTAGGAATTAGTCAAAGACGATACACTGTGAAAACAATGTTTATCTCCTTTGGGTTTGGCATAAAAATATTCGAGACTTTTAAAATATGTAATATTCAGCCGTGCTACATATTTTGGCGATTCGTTTTAATTCCTCTTGCGACAAAACATTCGTTTTAAAACCATATGAAAAATTCGTTTTGGTGGAATTGGGAGCACCAAACATTCGTTTTCAAAACGAATAAATTGTTCGCATTGGTTTTCCGGAGCACGGCTGATTAATTAAAAAAATTGTATAATATTTTAAATAATAAAACGCTCTTTGAATCAACTAGAATTTCGGGAAAATCTCACTTTCAGATCTTTTTTTCCAAAATTTTTTGTACCGTGTTCCATTCCATGCTCCACGAATCTGTAGTAAAAGATCTAGTTTTTCTTACAAAATGTCGATAGATGAGTGAATGAATGAATGATGAAGAAATTCAAAATGATCATTT
Organism: Chymomyza fuscimana; assembly: GCA_949987675.1. NCBI lineage: Eukaryota > Metazoa > Arthropoda > Insecta > Diptera > Drosophilidae > Chymomyza > Chymomyza fuscimana. Next base: position 55,092,974 of record OX465088.1, on the reverse strand, counting down.
GTTTGCTGCATTTTCTACGCCTTTGTTCATTTTTGATTAAGTTACAATAATCTTTCAGGACTGTACAGCATATTGATATCAATTTTGATAACGATTTATTATCAGTTCATAAAGTCGTTACGATCTGTTGGAATCAAATTCGGAGAGAAATGTTTATTTTTCTAGTCGTTACTAGTGTTTCTAAGACAAATTCAGGACAAATATTACGCACAATGGATTGATTCTTCTTTAACACTTTGTATTATTATTATCTAAATTCATTGAAGACCGTGTTCCGAACCGTATTATTATGAACTGCTTTATTTTTAAATTATGGTATTTGGTCTATGTATAACATTCCATAATAGTTACACGACATGTTTGCTTTCGATTCTTCATCTCATATCCAAGTATTCGTTTAGCACTATGTTATATTATGTCTTTCTTAAATTTTAATGAATTCATTATTTACAGCTTTGGGTCCTATAAAAAAGTAATAAATAAAATTAATAACAATTTTACAGTCCTCTGTATGTTAACTTACGATTCTTCATCTCATATTTATGTTAACTTAGACCCCTTCATCTCATAAAAATATTCCATTACCACTATATACATAATTTTGTTTATTCGATTTGATTTTTACACCATAGCTTTACTTAAATTGTATGGTTATTGTATATCATAGGGCTTTTAAGTGTGTTAACTTCAAGTCTTCTGTAGCGCCTAAGCTGTGTTACATACCAACTAACACATGCCATATGCCCTTTGAGCCATTTGAGGCCATAAGGGTATATAGTCAAAACAACTTTTTTGATCAATTTGTGCATAAGTCTGCCTGGGACGCCACATGATGTCTGTCTGTGCAAACGTTTGTCAGTCTATTAGTCTGTCACTGACATATAGTACGAAAATTATAAATAAAGTCATTTATTTATTGTGTGCATGTATAGTAGATATAGGTAGGTAGCTGGTTATGTACCCGCTCATGTATACTATGTGTAATACAAAATTTTATTGGTTGTCCGTGGCAACTTTTTTATATGAAATTTTTTTTCGGTTGCCAACATGTTGGACGCTTCAAATACTTTCAAAAGTAATTAAAGGCCTTCAAGTAGATGGCATGCTCCATCAAATTAGCAACTAATTAAAAGCTCAAAAACCGCACACACCCAAACAATGCATAGCAGATACCAAGGAGCAGAACGTGCGACTATCATCAAAGACTTGAAATATGTATGGATGGCACTTGGCATGCCATTTGAAAATCAATAACCAAAATCCACAAATTCTTCAAATCACTCAAAATGAGTAAATTCCAATGCGATAATCACAGATGAATGCAGCCAGACAGACAGCAGACACAGCAGACATATAATATTGTATATGGGGGGGGGAAAAAGAAGAGCAGCAAGATATCCATCTTCCTATACTCGTACCAGATGCAAGAAGTTGCTGCAGACAGCCAGCTGACAACGAAATGGCAAAACAATTTCAATAATTTCAAGTGTCCTTCGTGGCAGGCGTCACTCCACACAATTCTCCATCAATCCTGGTGCCCAGTATGTGTGTCTCCCCGCTGCCTGCTCACATGGGCTAGACAATGTCGCTGAGTCACAACGAAATGCGATAAGAAATTGAAAAAGCAATTGCCAAAGTCCAAGGCAAAAGGCAATCATTAGTGGGGTGCCGCCACGATTTGGAGCACCAGCTCCCCAGCCTAGGCTGGTTGTAGCACTGCATTTGTATTGTTGGGTTGCACGCCAGTAAATTCAATTTAGGAATAACTGCAACACGGCGCAGTGCAATACCCACTGCAAGTCAATGCCAGCTCTTAATATTTTGTAGAAATAAAATATTTTGGGGCAAGTTGCAATTTGATTTGGAAGTGAAGAAATGTAATTGCAATGAAAAGCAAGTTGGCGGTGTTGAAAAGCGTTTGGGTTTAGTGTTGGTTAACTAATATTGCAGCAATAGTCTACAAATCGAATTTAAAAGCAGCCCCAACCGAAGACATCTGGCTAAGCCCAAGAATGGTGTAAAACAAAAAAAGGATGTTAGATTAGAGTGACCACGTACTATTTAATTATTATTGAACTGCATTTTCATAGTTTAACTTGTCTCAACAGAATCGCCAGATTTGGAATACTCGCGTGCCAAACGATTGCCATATGTGCGAGACACCAAACGAAAAGAATCCATAAAACGATCCATGCATTGATTAATGCAGCGCTGTTCCGAAGCTCCCAATGATTTCCCCGGCTTATTGATGCATTTCTTAAAACATTTTGCGGTTATCTTTGAAATCAGCTCCTGTGCATTGGACATGGCAATTTGATGCTTAACCTGGCCCATAAGTTTTCCTTTTTCTGTATCCATGATAATCGAGAGAGTAGTTTCTTGTTGTTGTTCTTTAAACAAATATGCCGAAGCTTAACGTTTTAATAATTTTCGATTTGTTAGGAAAAATTGGACTGACACGTTTTGTTTGAATACAATAATAAAGTGAAAGGAATATGTCGCTTACTTTGCTAGATTGAATAAAATTTGTATTTAAATATTTTGGGTGAACTATTCCCATGCAAAGAAATTGTGTGTTTAAAAATTGTGACAGATATGAAAAGCCGACTTTGTTAAACTTAGAATGGAATAGTCGTTAACTTGTATCAATTACATACAGGTTTTTGGCTACAATTACTCAGACAGTAGTAAAAACAATCAGCAGTTCTTTACTTACTCTATTTTATTTGAGATGAAAAACTGCAAAATTGAGCAGAAGAGGCAGGGGCTACAAATTTTGGCCATGTCCGCAATGATGAATAGTATGTGATGCGAAGATACAAATTGTCAGTTTTAAAGCAAGTGTCAAGTTTTAAACTTCCAGTGAAAATAGCTGGGTTGGAAGTATCTACAAACATACTGCAGGAAAAGAACTAAGGAATTTTGCTGTCTAAACAGAGTCCAATGATCGACCGTAATCCGTGCTATCACCGGACACTGGCTGGTGGGAATCCATGCAGCCAGGCTTAACGCTCCCCACCACGACTTCTGTAGAAGCTGTGGTGATGAGGAGGAGCTGGAAACAGTGGATTGTGCGATTCCTTAAGTCCCATTTTCTAAATGATCTATCTCAGCTCTCTGAAAAGAGTCCAAAATGCTTCTTAAGCACACATCTCATATAGGAGACATCATGAGTGGGGAATAGTGGTGAAGGGTCCACTGTAGCGGTATCACAACGGGACTGAGTGAGTTGGGACGATAAGTTCCAACTGCCTCCCTTACTTAACCTGGAAATATCTAGTTCTTGGGTACATATATTCAAGGGAAGATGTGCCTTGTATAGATTCTAGTAATTCACTTTTTTCACAAGAATCTAGCTACCTCAGCAAACAATAATTTTTAATGCAGTTCGCACTTTTGAAATAAAGAAAAACGTGTTCGTGAAATGTGTGAATCTATTGGAAATATGGGGTAACCTTATCGATGGCCTAATTACAAGTTCACTAGAACCAAGTCGCACCCTTTGACAAAATGTCATGCTGCTTCGTTCGTACTGCTTTAAAACCATTTTTTTTATGAGCAAATCATTTTTTGACAATCTGAAAAATTTTTTATATACTAAATAAATCTCATTAAAAATTAAAGAAATGCAGTAACTCTAAGCTTTCTATAACATGGAGATCCTTGCAAGACACAAAAGCGACTGAAACCAAAAATGTTGTGATTTGATATAGCTCCAAGTGCCGCATGAAGGTAGTTGAACTTACCTCCATAACTTGACTGCTTGATACAGGCCCTGGAATTTAGAAATTAACAAGCAATCTATTTCTCTCTTAAAATATTATTCTCGTGAGAATCGTAATGGCCCAGTAGTCATGAGCAGAATAATTCCCTGACTGACTATTTTATCAGTCGCCCCTAGATTCTAGGGTTGCCACCTGCACGGGCCGCCGGGCCAATGAAAATTTTGCCGGGCCGCCATGTGAACTAAGTAAATTCAAATTTGAATTGAGAGATGGGTTGCAAGCCAGAATGGATGACAAGTACTTTAGATCTAAAGTCAACAAAAGTCTACCTCATTTGACACAGCATCAACGATCGAAATTTGAGAGAGAGGCATTATTAGTTTACCATCGAGCTCTTACATATTTGGGAAAATGGTACGATTTTGAAAAATCTCCATTTCAGCACTTTTCAGTGTTGAACCTTGAAGACGAAATTATTTATTATTATTAGTTCCTTGGTGTAGTTACAATACATATATGGGATATATAAAGTAAAGACGCCGCTCTTAGTAAGAGCATAGGGCGGAGCACATATGATTACGGAGTATGTGTTTCCGTTTCTTGGGTATGTTTGCTAGAGTATGTGTCTAGATGAAACATTACTCACTATGTTGTCCGGTCGGGTACCATAACGACGCGGATTAATGATTCAGGTAACTCCGGCTTACTGGAGTCGTAGGCGCCGCCGTTGACTAAGCTTAATGCACTTATTCCTCCGCCACCGCCTTCTACCGTTGTTCCCTGAAGATGTCTACAACGGTCTACTATCTCTCGTTTGTCTCCTACCTATTGATCCACTTGGGTTGGTTACCAAGTCTTTCAAAAGGTTGCTAGGATTAACAGGGGCACCGCGGGAAGGTGAGAGTAGAAGTTTGAGTGGGAGAGGCTATGGACGCTAACTGATATCAGCATCTATGTTCCGCATCACTACCCTCTAGCCCCCTGAAGACGAAATAGTAGACCGAAAACTATTTCTTCGAGCGGCTGAAGCGGTTGATATTGATGTTGACGAAGACGCTCTTTTCGACGAAATACTTTCTTTGGCGAAGATTATCCCCAAAATCAAACAAATTGACCTCCCTGTCGATATAAAATGGGTGAAAATTTTCGAATGTTCTGACGGATTTGTCCGATTGCCCTTAATTGTTGGAAAAGTTTTATCGATCCCCATCAGCAATGCCTACGTTGAAAAAGTTTTTTCAGTAATGAAGAATTGACCGATTTGAGGAATCCAATGAGAGTCGAACTGGTGAAGGCAGAGCTTCTGACGAAATTAAATTTCCATATGAGTTGCGAAGAATTTGCTCTTTTTTTGAATCGACCGAAACAAGAACCACTACTTCGAAAAGCGATGAGAAATGAAAAATACATGTGGAAAAAAAAGTAACTATGTGTTCATGTATGTTATTCATTTTGTAAAAATACAAAATTCGACATTTTCAAATTTCGCGCTTTCCACGGAAACCCAAAACCAACTTCGAGGGTCATATGAGCTATGACGTTGTTCCTGAGAATAAAATCGCGAATTTCCCGTTCTTATATATTTTTCTTTAATCGTTTAAAAACAGATCTGTTGATCTTCCATGTTTTCATGTAAACTTAATAAGTGAATTCGTAAAAAGATTTAAAAAAAATCATAAGAAACAAATGTTTATGAAAGAAACATGATTGTTAGGCTCGTACTTTAAAAGAATTTGATTGTTACAATATTTATTGTACGATATAAACGGCATGTCTAACAAAACACCTCCACACATTGATTGATGATTCTACAACTGACCACTATAAGAAAACATATCATGTCCCCAACTTATTTATCGCAACTAAACACCCTTACGGATTCCAAGCGCTTTAGCTTTTTATCAAAACGACTTTGACTCGCCCATTGCAACTGCATTAAAGTACCCAAAGGTAAGACCCAGATTTAACAGCAACGTTTGACAGCTCTTATCAATTCAACTCACTTAGATGCGATAACACATGGCAACAACAATACAAGTTGTAAGCCGACTAGTCAAGTTGTAGCCAAAGTTGACCTCATTCATTGTAGGCAACAGACGCCGGCAACTTGTGGCTGCCTCAAAGTCGTTGCCACGAGTCGCATGAACATACATACACTCACACACTCACACTCACAAAAGGAAATTAATTTAAATTTATTGTCTCAATTTATAATGCAACAAATTGAGCGTCTGCCCAAACAGCAGCAACAAACAACAACAAGCAGCAGAAGAAAGAGAGTGTCTTCTTTACGTCTTCGCCAAAAATAAATGTTGACAGAGGCAACAACAAGAGGCCAAAAAAAGAAAAGAAGAGCAACTTTAGGAGAGCAAAACTTTCGCCTGTAGTTCAACTCACATGCATCATAAGCAGTTACAGTAGACATTCAAAATAGCGAATATGTAGTAGATAACAAGAATGGCTTCACCCACTATGACAAAAACTACTTCGAATGACTGATTTTTGATTTTTATACCCTACCAAGATTGTACTAGATTTTTATAATGTATGTAACGGACAGAAGGAAGCGTGGCAGACCCCATTTTGGTAATAAGTGACGTAGAATCACCAATTTGGGTATGCTGATTCATGTGGCTCAAATAAACAAATCCACATCCAAATTCTATCGATACGAACATCCAACTCCCCGCAATCGATTTTCCATGTTTTCTCCCACACCCCTCAATATTTAAATTTACAACTTATCCCATATACTACTTTAAATAACTTGAATAACATAAATTTCGATTTTCATCTAAAACGGTTCAAACTATGGATAGATATCGTTCTGCACCAAAAAGACCCAATTGGAAAATTATTAGAGGGAATACGCAGGAATAAAATATTTCGAGAAAAAAGGTACTGTCGAGCACCCCCTCGAGTGTCTCACATTTTTAGTGATATAGTAAAAGCACTAGGTTAGGTTGCACTGGTTGACCCCTGAGGGAGTCACACATAGGCTAGATAGTCCTTAGTGGTAGTAAAGGCATTAAAGGCTACAAAGTTGGCAAACATGTTTAACATAAAATTACAGATTATAGAAAATAATTATTCGCATAAAATATCTGCATATTTTAATAACATGGTATGTACTCCTTTTTAAGGCGGCATCTCTAGCAGCTATGGTCTCTGATATTTAGGTGTTCACAAGGACGATCGGATAGACATGGATCATTCGCCTCCTATAAAGAACTTTACCTTCTTCTGTTTGTTGCATGTTTTAGAAAAATGTAGTTAGTCTTTTAGCTTTAGGGCTAATCTCTGAACCTACTGCTACGAAAAAAAACCTGGAAAACCAACGCACCGAAAGAGAAGTTGCAAAACCTTGCGGAAATAGTCATATTTTCAAACAGTTTCATGCAGTATACGATATTTATTTCGGAAAACATCGAAAACATATAAAAATGTAAAGCGTTCATAATAATAGCGTTCGCATCCTAACCCTCTCGGCACTAAACAGAAAAAATTTTGCACCAAGAATGCAATTATCTCTTGTAAAGGGTCACCAATCTTGAGTTTTTTTTTTTAATTTTTTTTTAAATTAGCCCTAAAGCTAAAATGAATCGGAAAATCTTTATTATCAATAGAAAAGAAGAACCGTTTTTGCCATTCACTTTTTAAAAATGGTAGATGATTCCACCGGCCCATAAACTACGCGCTGGATTCCTGATTCGGTCGAGTGTCATCCAATAATGAATATTGTATCTCAAACTTGTTGATGGTATGGCGTAAAGTGGTCTCAGTAGGTCGATTATGGAGACCATAAAATGGCCTAAGCGTGAGAAAAACATTCTTTACAGAACGCGAATTTTCGTAATTTAATTGTACGATTTGTAAACGTTGTTCGGGTGTAAGTTTTTCCATAATAAAATGAAATGACAATGAAAACTGAATAAAATACACATGGCAACTTGACAGTACTCCCGCGTGGTTTATTAAAAAAAAACTTATTGAAAAAAAACCCTCAAGATTGATGACCCTTTATTTAATAAGAAGGGTTTTTAATTTAATATTAGATTTCAGTGATCTGCCAAAAATTTTGAACCAATTTAATCATTACAAGAATACATATTTTGTTAATACAATTGCAACTTTTGTTTGCACATTTCAATTAAAATAAATTAAAGTTTAGGTTAAATTAATTTTTCCATTTTAAGTTAGTATAATTTTTAATCAATAATTATTATTGTTAAAGAAATTAATATACGCTTTTTTAAAAATGTTATCATCCGTTGATTAACTGATGTTCAATAAAATTGTCTGTTAATTGATTCGAATGATGACTGTACTTGGCTTAAGCGCACACACACGTACACACACACACGCACACACACACATTCGCATTGGAATTGAACTTGAACTTATCTGTCGCACATTTTTCAATTGTTTGCTCGAAATAAAAGTTATTCCCAAAGCCATTGAAAGCAAAGTTTATAATGGTGCAATGATTTTGGACCTGCTAAGTTATTACTTGGTGAACTTTGCATAGTTTTGGATAACTTTTTGGTTGTATATTTTTTGAGGGGGATACTACACTGAAGCACTTGGCTTTAACTCGTTCGTTAACTTGCAGCGGCTGCAAATTGAGTGCATAGATTTGGTTGATGACGGCAACCATCATGATGATGATGATGATGATGATGGTGACGAGGATGTGGGGTATAGCTGGAACAGGAGCGCTTGACTTGTGTCATTTGTCCGCTGTCATGTCAGTTGTCAGTTTGATTTTTAGCTGCAACATTTTTTGTTTTTATTTTCTTTTTTGTTATAAATTGTAACAATCGCCAAACAACTATGACAAAAAATATCAAAAAAAATGCCATGGCGGTAAAACAAAAGACAAATTGCACGCTCGGCTCGTGTTGACAATATTTTATAGATTTTTCTTGTTCTTGAATATACAAATACATATATATCAAAGTATATACTATGTATACTTATATAAATATATTTTTTGTTGCTGACATTTGAGTGTGCCACATTTTTACAGCAGTCGCCGCCGAAGTCTGACGTCTGAGCACTTTATCTTAATGTCAATTTGTTGTTGTGTGTGTGTGGCCCAAAGAGCTAATGGAGTGGCATCTAGGGGTTGGGTAGACCGGAGCTACGGCTTTTTGCTGTTGTGGTGCGTGAAACAGTTAACAACATTCAAGCGAATTAGCTATAAAAAAGCCATTTGTAAGCCAAGTTTGGGATACATTTGTAGCAGCCATTGAAGCTGTCGGCGTCACGACCAAGTCCAGATGAGCAGTTTGTTAATGGCGCTAGGCTTACCAGCATTTAAGATAACAATTTTGACTTTAGCTATGACATATTTTTAATAGGCCTTTTAGTCAGTTCCTGAGTCATCAGTGACTCACTGAAAAACTGACCCTACCCCTACCCCCGCAACTATTCTAACAACTTTAACTTCAACGCATCGATTCATTTTTCTTTTTTTCGTTTCATTTCCATTTGCAGTACGACAACGTCAACTCGTGTTTACACGTGCTACGCGCTCAATCAGTTGGTGGCCTAGACAATATTACCACAAATGATATTTGTGCAGGACGTCTGAAAGCCGTGCTAGCGCTCTTCTTTGCCCTCAGTCGCTATAAGCAGCAGGCAAAGCAAACCAAATCCATTGGTGTGGGCTGTGGCAACGTGGGAGGCGGCTCTGTGCTAGGCATTGGTCTGGGTGGCAGTCTGAGAGCGCCTAGCGCCAGTTTGCAGGACAAAAATCAACAGGAACAGCAGCAGCATCAGCAGCAGCAACAACAACAGCAACAACAAACACCACAGCAATTGGCCCAATCGTTGGAAAACGGAAATGAGATGGTGAATCGGTAAGTGGCTAAAAGAAATATGCAGCTAATGTTGCAACATGTTAAGATGTTAACATTGTGTGGTTGTTAACGTTTAAAAGTATGCTATGGTTTATTTATGTACAGCTTTTGGGTTGTTGTCTTTGCTGCGAACAATGTTAAAAATTTCCCTTTATGAAAGCTTAGGTTCGTGACTTGGCTGTGTGGTTTAAAAAAAAGTACCACGGTGCTGCTGTTAGGCTGTTGTCTTTGCTGCTGTTACTGTTAAAATTGTCCAATGTTAAGCTAGTGGTCTGTGACTTGGCTAAAAGCTTTGTTATGAGTTCTTATCACTGTAAACAGAATGTTGTTAGCAGCACAATTTTAAGCAGTACCTACTCTTATTTGACATAGTTTTATTGTTCAATTAAACATTAGAATTATTTAGAATAAAAATGTGAGAAAAGAAGAAATAATATTTAAGAGCATTTTTAAAAGTTAGGTTGCAAAAATTAAAATGAAACAATAAATTTTTTAATGTGGGTGAGCATCCTAAGAACCTAAGCTATTTTAAATTTTTTTTTGCAAAATAGATCCAACTTATTTGGCTATAATTCGAAATATGGTTATGCCGTCAATATAGATAAAAAAATAACACAAATTAAAGGCACAAACATGGCATAAATTGTGGGCTGTGTAATAATAAATTTATTGAATAAACTAAAAGCTAAAAAGAGGTCGATATTAAAACTTTATTTTTATGCATATTTTGAGCCTACACAAAGTTTCATTTTTTTTTTTTTTATATAATTATAAAGTAGAAATTGATTCTAGATTATAAAAGGTTTGTTACCAGAACAACATAAGCCTTATAATGATCTAAAATTCAGTTCTAGGCAAAATTTGAGCATTTCAGTGGACTTGCTAAAATTGCTATAGCTTGGAGCACTTTATCACACTTTTTGTTGTTTTTTAAGCTATTGACAAAAAACTCAATAATAATAATTTCTTTAAAAAACTTGTCAAATTTTGTTTGGTTTAGGCCAGTAATATGTTATTCTTGTTCTATAAATTGTTTGCATGCGAATTGAATTTTTAAGAAAAAACACAATTGTTTCATTTAATTTCAAAATTAGCCGATTGGTTATCAGTTAGTGGTAACTTGCCATTTCAAATATTTTTTTGTAATCTGTCTATTTCAATTTTCAAATCAAAAAAAAATGCCAAAATTATTTTATACGAGCAAAAAATAAATAAATTTCTTGTATAATTTTTTTTAGGAAAGATACTTATTCTCTTTAATTTTGTTTAAATCAACGTTGTTTTCGTTGTTAACAGAGCTATTAACAGTGCAAATTTCCCAACTTCAATTATTAACAGTGTAGTTTGGTGAGTTTTCAGTGCTGTTAAATCAAAGCTTTATTTAATAAATATATTCCCCACATCAGTTAATTAGTAACAGTTTAAGTGATCTGCAATTTCTTATATTAAGGATTTTATAAGAGTAGCTTTGAGGATTTTTGGTAGTTATATTTTAAATGATTTTTCGACATCATAATTTAAACCATTTAGAGAATTCTTAGAAAAACTTACTTACACTTTGAAAAAATTTTTGCGCTAATTCTAAAATATTTTTGAGAATTTTTTCATTAGATTACTAAATTTCATGCTTGGATAAAAAACATATGTTTGTTCTTAAAACACATTGATAATGTGTAGAATATGTGCACATATTTAATTTGAATCAATGGAGCTTAAACAAACTCAACTACTAAATTTTTGGTGCTCAAAAAATATTAACATGATTAAAAAATTGTATTGCTAGAAAAATGTGATTTAAAACTGCCTACTATGCTTCACAGTAGTGCGATGTTGGCCAACATCGATGTTTTCGATATTTTTTTAACTTCGATACATCGATTTTTCGATACATCCAAGTACACGTTGGCTTGGTTATATAAGTATTTTCAAATAATAAAATGAAATTAACAAACAAGCCAAGAGATAACTATATTTTCATAATATACATTTAAAAATTAATTACATTTCATAGAAAAATAAAGAAATAATAAATAACAATCCAAAAGGTTATACAACGAAAGCAAAAGATAATACCGGCCACAAATAAAAGTGGTGTAAACTTAACAGGTGACAGGGGCATCCCTTATGGATTTTGAGCAGCCGAATCTGAATTCCCAGTTATAACAAAAAAAAATGTTCTGTTCCAGCCAGAATTGCAGTCTCATAATCTTTAAACTAATTTGAGATCCATTCATTATGGTTATTAAATAAAATCATGTCAACGTTGTTTGATTTAAGCGAACTCCGCTTGTCGCTTGTCGCTTTCTAAAAAAGCGAAAAGTGTCCGCGACGTGGATGCCGTTGATTGCCCATATTTTGTCCGTAATAGGATTTGGTCGATAATCGAAAATCGAAATAATCGGAATGATCGGAAAAAAATAAAAAACATCGATGCATCGATATAGCATAATATATAATTTGTCCCCGATATCAAAAATATAAAATATACTTGTCTCCCCTGATATAATGAGGGATCTAATCTGAAAGTTTGTTTGCCCTAGCTCTTACCATCTCTGAGATCTAGGCGTTCATACGGACGGACAGACAGGCATACAGACAGACAGATAGACGGACAGATAGACAGACAGACGGACATGGGTATATCGCCTTCTCTAGTCACTCTGATCATACTTTAGGTAACTTTGGGGGGTCTCCGACGCGTCGCGACGTCTCGTTTTTCGTCTTGCAAAAACTTAATATACGCTTTGTAGCATATGGTACAGGGTATAAAAATATTTACTCACTTCCGCTTTTAACAACACTGTTTTGAGCAGAAGTGCCCTACTTTTCGTAGTTACAGCTCTGGGTTCGGCTGAAATGAAGAATTTTGTAGTGTAAATTGTTGTTGGGTACTTTTGCTACTTTCCTAACCTTTTTGTTGGTATTTTTATGCTTGAACATTGAATAATTCCCATTAAGAGAAAGCAAAGCCTTAGGAAAATGCAAGCACTCTTAAATTAGGAATACTAGCTAAGTACTCAATAGAAGTTAAATTTTTTTTTTATTTTTAGCCTATAGCTTTGCTTTTACCAAAAATTGAAATTTTAAGCCCCATGTAGAATTTACTTGTTGTATGTATGCTCATAGCAGAAAGGGTTTTTACAGTGTTCCAAGTCAACTTTTCCATAAACAAATATGCATAGAATTTTTAAATAATATTGTAATATCAGCATATCAAAATATCCATTCCAAACATTTTAAAAAGAAAAATTTTCCGCACCAAAAAATGTGACCAAAAATTTCTTTAATCACAGATTTATTTCAAACTTCGTTCATGTACATCTTTTTATACCCTGTACCGCATGGTACAAAGGGTATATTGTGTTTGTGCAAGCCGAAAATGTATGTAACGTACAGAAGGAGAAGTCGGAGACCCCCCAAAGTTACCTAAAGTATGATCAGAGTGACTAGAGAAGTCGATATACCCATGTCCGTCTGTCCGTCTGTCCGTCTGACCGTCTGTCCGTCTGTCCGTATGAACGCCTAGATCTCAGAGATGGTAAGAGCTAGAGCAACCAAACTTTCAGATAAGATCCGTTATTTATCCATAGGAGACAAGTTTATTTTATTTTTTTGATATCGGGACTACATTATATAGCTCCCATAGGGGTGTTTCAGAGGACCTCGAAAAAAAACAAAAGTCTTAGATGGATAATTCGTTTGTTTATGAAGATATCATAATCAAATTTGGTAATCGGAAGTTTTTTAGAAACCCACAGCACTGTACCAAATTTTATCAAAATCGGTTGACTATATCATATAGCTCCCATAGGACCAATCGGTCGAAAATTTGTTTTATGTACAAAATTCGTTGTGTTTCGTTTGTTTGTGAAGATATTGTAACCAAATTTTGCGTTAAGGAGTTTTTTAGAGTTCCCAAGCACTGTACCAAATTTGATCAAAATCGGTTGACTATATCATATAGCTCCTATAGGACCAATCGGTCAAAAAATCGTTTTTTGTACAAAATTCGTTGCGTTTCGTTTGTTTGTGAAGATATTATTACCAAATTTGGCATTTATAAGTTTTTAAGAGTTCCCAAGCACTGTACCAAATTTGATCAAAATCGGTTGACTATATCATATAGCTCCCATAGGACCAATCGGTCAAAAAATCGTGTTTTTTACAAAATTCGTTGTGTTTCGTTTATTTGTGAACATACCGTAACCACATTTGGCATTAAGAAGTTTTTTAGAGTTCCCAAGCACTGTACCAAATTTGATCAAAATCGGTTGAGTATATCATATAGCTCCCATAGGACCAATCGGTCAAAAAATCGTGTTTTTTACAAAATTCGTTGTGTTTCGTTTATTTGTGAACATACCGTAACTACATTTGGCATTAAGAAGTTTTTTAGAGTTCCCAAGCACTATACCAAATTTTATCAAAATCAGTTGACTATATTATATAGCTCCCATAGGGCCAATCGGTCAAAAAAAGTTTTTTGCACAAAATTCGTTGTGTTTGGTTTGTTTGTGAAGATATTGTAACCAAATTTGGCATTCAGAAGTTTTTTGGAGATCTTCAACACTGTACCAAATTTTATCAAAATCGGTTGACTATATCTCATAGCTCCCATAGGGCCGATCGGTCGAAAAAAAATTTTTGATTAAAAATTCGTCTGTTTTTGGTTGTTTATGAAGGTATCATAATCTAATTTGGCAATCAAATGTCTTTTGGTGTTCGTAAGCAATTTACCGGATTTTATTGCAAGCAGTGGTACAGGGTATCCCAAAGTCGTCCGCGCCCGACTTTAACGTACGCCATCTTTAATTTTAAGTTTTCCCAACTGTTTGCCGCAATCATTGTCAATTACAGAAATTCTTTAAGTCTCAAGCATTTTTTGCTCTTTTTGGCCTACGCCTTGGTCTTATGGACCATGTCTAGCTTTCGCCCTCAGGTTTGATGAGCTTCAGCTTATATCAATGCCAAGTCGCATTTCCTTTGAATTTTTCTTATACCGTCATAATACTTCCGGTTGGCATTTCGGCTTGCAGATTTCTGGCAAAGTTAACATGATTTATTGGTTTGCTTGCCGGAAATTACAGGCAGTGGCCCCATGACTAGTCTCCTTGCCCCCGCCCTTGTTAACTCACACTCGAACAGATGTTGCCTGACTTTAGCAGTCATAAAAAATGCCACCTCGTTGTTACTAGAAAAAAAAAATATTGTAGCCCCCCCCCAAAAAAAAACACAATTGGCATACTGGCTGAAAGGAAATCTGTGTGGCGACAAGAGCGCCGAAAAATTCAAAACATCAAGAAGATGGCAAAATTAGAAAACTTTACTTGCTCCAGCGAGTACCACCATATGGTTGGGAGGAAAGCAATATGGGGACACGGTGTGCGTGTTTGCAACCCTCAGGCAGTCAGTCGGGGAAATCCCAGTAGACAGGAAACGGAAGCTTTTGTTGTGCGCTTACCAAAAGTCTTGGAAAAAAAAGGCAAAATCAAAGAAGCCTTGGATGAAGTCTGGCCAACGTTTAAGTTGGGCCTGTTGGAGCGGCAGCGCGACACAGATCATGGGGTCGCCCCCCGAAAATGTGTTGATGACTTTCACTGACTATGAAATTTAAATGCGTTACGGAAATGTTTGCGTTGTTGAGGCAGTTTTAGCAGACGAATAAATTACATTGGATTTTTATGACTGTCCTTGCGCCTAGTTTGTCCATTTTATCCTGGTCCTGGCAGCAACAACTATGCGAAGTTCATTTAAAGTTGTTTTCAAAACTCAATGCCATAAAACTTTCACTTGGTCGGGGCGCATGTCCAGACTTGATTTCCCGAACGGTTGTCCCCACATTTGTTATTGTTGTTGTTGTAGTTGTCAACTTTGTTGCTATTGTTGTTGTTGTTTATAATGTCTGCGGTTCTCCTGGCTGTCGTCGGCGCGTCTGGCGACCTCGACATTGAAACATCCAACATTTTTGCATGCACAATTCTTACGCACAGTGGTCCAGATCGCCAATCTTGCTGTATTAAATTTAGAAATTTTGAGTATTTGGGAATAACGTCGGTTATATTTTTTGAAAAAGTTCAGTAACAAATTCATATAAAAAGGGCAATTATTTTAAAATTAACAAAAAATCTTTTTAATACTATACAAGTAGTCGTATGAACTTACTTTACTTTATAATTTGCTTTCTTGGGCATAAAATACAAAAACAACAATTTTGCTTAAAGCTAGCCACTACAAATAGGAATAGGATAAAAAAGTAGATTAGAATTTTGTTTGGGCAAAATATTAGAAAAAAGAGAAGAAAAGAATTTTAAAATAAATTTGATAATAAAAAAAGAATTTCTGTATGGTTAAAGTAAAGTAAGAAAGTATGCGTATTATGGTTTGCAAAGACAGCAGGGGGCAGAGCCACTTAGAATTTAAAAAATATTTTTTTCTTTGCAGTGTTAGCAGAATCAAAATCAAAGTTTATCAGCTGAAATGCGTCTGAGAGAGCATAATTCCTAATCAATTCTGTAGATAGATCAAACCAAGAAAGACTAATATTTTAACTGAGGACATGAGAGATTTAAGCTTGTGGTATCATTGAGTTTCACTATTTGTGCAAAAAAATATATAAATTTTCATGGATATTTTTATTGGGATATTTATTTTTATTTTAAAAAAAAATTAGTTATGGAATATCTCATAAAAAATGTCCGAGCTACAATAATTCTGTAGACAGATAGAACCAAAAATCGCTTAAATTCGAACGAAGGGCGAATTTTAACTTTTTTTATTAGAAAAAAAATATTTTTCCATTGACCATATTCCTAAATATATACTAGGCAGTCTAACACAAAAGTGAAATTTTTTTACTAAATATAATAACACTATAAAAAAAGTACATATGATAAAAAATACAGAAAATAATTATATTTTAACTATATAAAATCAAACAGATCGCCGATTTCGATCACTGTGCAGTGGCAGCTACCATACAACACATGGTGGGGGCCAACTCATTTGGGGCGCATAACTTTGCCGTTAACATTGGAAAAAACAACCCTTGGCAAAATGTGTTGCCTATGTTATTTGGGCGTGGTGGAGGGCGCTACATTAGCGACTGTCGCGTCAGTCCCAAAAAACTCTATTCATACAATATTTAAAGGCGTTTTAACGGCACAGCAGCTCAGCTGGTGCCAAGTTCCACGAGTTGTCGGGCAGCCTGCTCCCAGCCAGAAGAGCTTCACAAGTTTCCACTTAAAACGAGTAGCACTGATTTGCCTGGACTTGGACTCCAGCAACATGTGGCAGTGGCACTTGTCTTGGCGCATAATTAAAAACCCTTAACGCAGCAGCGCTGCAAGGATTCCACAGTCTATATATAACCGACGACTTTATTTGGCTTTAAATCGTTTAAGATTGGAGGCAACATCTGATGACATTACAACCCTAAACCCTATTCATCTTCGTGTGCCATGCGATTTTTCTTATGCTGCTCCATAGCAAATTACACTCCAGACATTGCAGCAATATGTTCCCAAATGTATTTATAACATTTGTAACTGAGCTGGTTTTGTTGCCGGGGGGAGTGGGGCAAGTGAGCCTGATAATAGCTTAAAAGTTACCCCCAAAGGCGACTGGGGGTGCCACATAATTGACAATCAAGCTGTTGTTCGGCCAAAACGAATCTTATGGGGGTGCTTACATGCATACTTGTCTGCAAATTCCAATGCATGCGTAACACACGCACACACACATACTTGGGCTTTATCCCGATTAACCCTCTCTACAACGGCTAAGCCCCCCAAGTTCCCAAGCCCAACAGAATCTCACGTGCCGTACTCTCTAATTCGCATGCATTTATGCATGCTCACGCACATACCGCCCTTGATGGGACGTCCCACGCCTGTGACTTGATCTATCCAAGCGTAAATTGTGGCCACTTTTGAACCACCCTGCAGTCTGCATACTCCCAGCAAGTCCAGTTCATAGTTGCTCCAGCTATACATTGACAACTTGTCAAGTCCTTTGGCCAAAAAGCTGCTTCTCTTCCGGCTGCTGCTGCTGCAGTTGTTATCCTTGTTGTCAGCGTGCTTTGTGGTGTTGCTTGGTTTAACTTTTGTTGTCCTGCGGGCTTGTTTTTCCACATCGTCTGCCTTGGCATGAACTCCCGGGCTTAGTGCTCCTCTGCGCTTGTACTGTGTGTTGAATTTATAATTCCATTTGTGGTTTTAATTTCGTAAATGTGAAATTAATTTAATTCAATTTTTGTGCGGGGGGGACGCATTGATTGTTTGGTTACGGGTTTTCTTGCTGGGGGAGTATTGTTTAGGTCTGGTTTTTTGGTAGGGTTTATACTTCATTGAGCATCAATTGTTGCTTTGAAAGAGTGACCAATGCTTAATCTGAATTTTCTGTGTTTTACGAAACAACAAAGGGCAGCAGCGACGAATCAATTTGTAGCTTTATTTGGGATTTGGTAAAAGTAGAATTGGTTTCCATGTTTTTAGGACATGGATTTAAGCTGGATTGTCTTAAATATTAGTCTTGAGTGAACAAAATGCTCATATTTATAGTTTCAAAAAGTGGTTATTTATGAAATGAAGTTTCTTTAACGTAGCTTTGAGTGATATAATAGAAAAATCGTCACGTAACGAAATGAGATTAGCTGTGTTTGTATGCGTAGAAGCAGGGCCGTAGAGAGAAAATCCGTGCCCGGGGGCAAAATGTACCGGCCCCTCTATTACAACTTTAGCTTGAATCACCACAGTATGGCAGTAATTACACCGGGTGAATCCCCCCTTCCCCCTCCCCACTGCGTAGGAGTATGGAGTAGACTGTGAACTGTTGTGTCAAAAGCTTAAATAAGGGTAGCTGACTTGGTAGAGTATTGGCTTATAAAATTTTTATTTTATTAAATTTATTAAACAAATTTTCTTTAAAATTCTTTTGTTGTAAATCGATAAGCCATCCTTATGATGGGCAACCAAAGTCCTCAAGTAGCGTAGACTCATATTGATACAAATCCATTTAAGATCATTTTAACTCGAAATTGAGTTTTTTAAAATAAAGTCGCAAAATTACGATGTAGATCTAATAAAGCCAAATGAAGTGCTTGCGTTCTCTACTAGGCTCCCCTAGTTATTTTTCCAAGCCAATTTCAATTTTTTTTTTAACTAACAACAGCTGCTAGAAACTCATAGCTTAATCCATTGCACACAAACAAGCTTTAGCCCTCCAGCTTATAACGCACCCTTGTTGGTAATCCACCCGGAACATTCGCTTATAAAATTTAGCACTACATCAAACATTATTAAAAAAAAATCTATTGCATACTTTTTGGCGGCTGTCAATTTTAAATTAGCTTCGCAACGCCTTCATCGTCACGCCCACTTTATGTTTTATAAATCAGCTGCAATTAGCGAAATTGCCAACGCCCCTGCAATGGCTATTTTTTGTTTTTTACCAATAAACCCCATATGCCCTGACCCTCTGACTACGGTGATGCCTTTGAAGAGCGGAAACCGTAGACACCGTATTGCAAAATTTTGACAAGCGCTTCCCTTCCGTTCGCCATTTGTTTTTTTTTTTTTTTGTTGTTTACTGTTTGACATTTTCGCTTTTTTTTCGACTTTTCCGCCGGTTTTATGTTCAAGCGGGCTTCACTTTTTATACCCTGCCCACAGAGGGTCAAGGGTATTATTGATTGGTGCAACATATGCAACAGGCAGAAGGAGTAGGCGTGGCAGACCACAAGTTTTTTATACCAAAATGCTTAGCATAGCCGCGTATAGCGAATAAGCTATATATGTCGGTATAAAACATCTACATCTGTATATCTCAGAGAATATACCACCTAGAGACGAAGTTTTTCCAAAACATGCATATAATTAGAACGCAGTTGAATTTTGACAGCTTATGTTGTTATATTTTTCACTACCCGGAGGACCATTTTACGGTTCACTTCAACTCTATAAAAAACAACCGATCGATGTTTACTGATAAAAGTAAGTTGTAAGGTTCAGCAGACCGCAGAACTGACCATTAGCGAAGCTTTACGCTCCACCCCAAACGAAGCACTAGATGCTATACTAAACCTCCTGCCTCTGGACAAGGCGGTTAAACAACAAGCCGTTTCATCAGCCTTACGCATGAGAGAGCCGAAAAAATGGAATGACTATGACTTTGGTCACTCAAAGATTCTCAAGGGAAACCCACTTATTCCCAAGAGTACAGACTACTGCATCCCGCAGGAACACTTCATAACCAAATTCAAAACCCATATTCGAACAAGGGAGGAGCGGAGTATAGGTGTACTAGGCCTAGCTGGCTCGATAAAGATTTTCACGGATGGTTCCAAGCTGGACTCAACCTAGGATCAGCTTTCCGACTCCCGGATCGCTACAGTGTCTTTCAGGCAGAGGTCATTGCCATCCAGGAGGCTCTGACAACAATAAGAAACCTACGAGTACAGAATAAGAACATCTGTATCTACTCAGACAGCCAGGCGGCTATGGAGGAGATGACTGAGCTGTTTTCAATCCACCTCATATGGATCCCGGGACATAGGGATATCGAGGGCAACTGTATTGCGGATGAACTGGCTAGACAAGGAACTACCAGCATCCTCCTTCAAGGCAAGGATGGCCTGGGTACATCCGTGGCCAGCTGCAAACTGAGAATACATAATTACGTCGCTATCCTTGCAAACCAAACGTGGAATCGGTCATCGAACACGTGCAGGATCTCACGGCAAACCTGGCCGACATACAGCAAAAAAAGGGTGACAGTGGAACACCTTTTTTGTCACTGCCCTGGACTGTGCAGGACAAGGTTCCGCTTTCTTAAGTCACACTTTCTTGACGATTTATCACAGCTCTCCGAACAGAGTCCAATATGCCGCCGGATGACGGACTCATCTCATATAGGGAACCTCTTGGGTGGGGAACAGTGGTGAATGGTCCACCGCAGCGGTATCACAATGGGCCTATTCTTGGCCTAAGTGAGTTGGGACGTCAGTCCCAACTGCCGCCCTAACCTAAACCTAACCTAAGTTGCAAAATTATGGCGATCGTATGAATACTTCCAAAGATATGTATGTATAGGCTTTTGATCGACTGTAGACCCTCCTTTATTAAATGCAAAAAATTTCCACATTCATTCGTTGAAAATTAGCTAGAGACACCCAATTTGGTATCCATACTCATGTGAGTTTAATCAACAACGAAGCGTTGACTTTTCCCACACCTCCAATCCCTAACGCATCTATTAAAAATTCATGGCAAGTAGTTACTAATTTTTTTCTAGTGCAGGGTAACCCAATGTCGGACACTGACCCGACTGATTCACATTTTTTTTTTATGCCAATTTTGTACTGCTGCCCGGTTGGTTTTTGAAGTGTCCGGCCCGGAGTGCGTCATTTTGAAGTGAGTGCATTTTTGTCTATTATTAAAAGCGAATGCTGCGCATTATGTTTTTGCGAGGGTTGCTAAGGGTTTCGCTTAGTACTCGAAACTGCGCCCTTGTGCAGCGACAACTCTTTAACTTCTTGTCGGGTAAGACACAGATTCGGATGCGGATTCAGCTGCTTGTGCTGTCAACAACACAGTCAGATACTCAATCAACGCCCACAACTCCAATTTCGATTTCAGTTGGCAAACAGTTAGTCATATTTTTATGGACCGACAAAGAAAATGGCGCCTGGCTTGTTTGGGTTACTTTATGAGCAGAAAATGTCGTCTACAGGCAGTAAGTCTGTCGGAGCATGGAGCGGAAAATGGGATGAGGACAGATGGTGTGAGAGTACCAACGATAACTCACCTACACTCCCCAACTTCACATCATCAAAGCGCCCATTCATCTCTGGCGCCCCCCAAAAGTTGAAAAATGTGAAACAATTGCAACGATGATTACTTTTTCCAGGACTCCAGTTTGTTGTTGTTATTCTGGTTGTTGTAAATGTTCATGTTGATGTTGTTTTTGTTGTTAGCCCAAAAAGAATTACGGCAAATAAACGAAAATTGAATTGGCGCACAGTAGGCGGTACTTGGACTTGTTTTGTAGTGGTCCCCATGGAGCATTTGGAGCTAACAGCAAGCGGAAGCGTACTCAAAGAAAAAAATAAATTTCAAAAGAGATAGATCTGCGCCCAGGCCAGGTGCTGAGTAGTTAAGCCAAATTCATAATTATATGCTAAATACTGTAGTAATTAACTCTCCTGGGAGTTGCCACGCCAACAAGAGCTTCCCTCAGAGCCATAAACTAGAGTAGTAGTGGAAGACTTTAGTGGACGTAAAGTTGATTACCATGATGGGCTCATTTGTGCGCTTTATGTGCTTAGCCTGTTGCTGCTTATAAATTTTAAGCCATTTTCTCATTAAACATCAAGGGTTGTCGCCTTGCCGAGGGCTCTCCAAAAACTAAACCCACTGAAAAATGGCAACATGTGCAAAATTGTAGCCCAAACCACTCGACTTTATAGAGCACTACTCAGTGTGCTTATGTCTGTACCTAATATCCGGCCGGAAAAGCGAGCTGCTGTCAGCTAGGTTTTTTTTTTTTTTGCGCTGCCCTCCAACAATAACTGCTGGCAAATAAAAATATTTGCATAGACAAACAGCTGGACAATGGATCGGACGAGCTACGCCGGACTCGCTTTGGCGGCCAAGTGGACAAGTCTGTGAACTAGTTGGGTTAGTTGGAGCATGGTGCGTTGGGGCACATAAAATGAAAAGTAAACACAGAGTGTCCGCTGCCATTGAAATGATAAAGTGCCTCGAATGCAGAGTGTGAGAGTTAAGGCAATAAAATGCATGCTTAGCATTGGGTTTTCGGGATCCGAAAGGGGGGTTTTCTTTTTTGATACCATAAGTAGAGGGGGGGTCAACGCGGTTTGTTGTAACTTGCAGTTACATTTGGTCAATGTACGCTTGGGTGAAAGCCTTTTACGGTTTTTGGATTTGTATAAACAAAGATTTATTGGTTCCAGTTTGGTTGGGGTTATAAGTTTTAAAGCTTAAAATTGCCTGCAGTTATTAAGCTAGGGAATAGAGATGAAGTTTTAGAATAGCTGCCACAAGAAAAAGACAAAGGATACATTTTAATAGAAATTATGCAGCTTCTAGTAAAGAGGTTAAAAATTATCTAATTTTGTGACTTTAAATATGTTAAACAAAGAAGAAAACTTTTGGAACTTACGGAATCATCGCATTTAATTCCCTTGGGTTCTAAAAGATTTCTGACTCACTTTTGTATATTTAAAGATTCACAAATGTAATATAAAAAAAGAAATTTAAAAAAAAAGATGACTATTTGTTTAAAATATTTTTTATATTTTAAGCGGCTTTAAGAGTGGATCTTAATCGCTTTAGTAAATAATCCCAATTTAAAATACGTTCGCTACTGCGCAGACATAGTTGAAAAGGAGAAAAATTTATTTAATTTATTTATAACAAACTATGGGGCTTCGATCCCTGCTCGCTTTGCATACTAAACTCCACACCAGCTTCGCTTTGCTCCGTGGGCGCTCCTGACAACATTTTTATATTATGGAAAGACATTACATTTACATGTAGGTACATTTTCTATACTGTAAAATTTAAATTGAAAAATTAATGATGGTGATAAAGAATTTTGTTACATTATATAAAAGAGTGTAAATTGGTGATCCCTATATCCAACTCCGCCACAACAAATTTATCCATATTACAAATAGAAGATTATATCTAATTTCAGTATGATTAATTTTCTATAAAATTTCAGTATAACTAATTTCCTACAAATCGAAGCAATATTCTGCAAATTCCCTGTACAAAAATTTAACTGTGCGATAGTTAAACAGTATCTGATTTAAATTTATATTTGATTTGACCAAAATAAAATATTAGTTTATTACATTAAGGACCTACGAACCCTACTCGACCTAATATAGCTTTATTCCGCTTATATCATAATGGACTGAATTTTACACGAATAAAGGAACTGTGCATTGCGTGACATTCTCATTGTTGGATCAAGTCCTTATAAATATTAGGTAGTCAAGTGAAATTAGTGTTCCAATGGAACTCGTCTACAGATTTTGGGCATACCCCAGAATATATCAAATAAATATGCTGTTGGGCATTAAGGAACATTGAACCTAACTTGGGGTTAGAAATATGAGGAATTATTAGGGAAATTATTTAATTTATAAAAGATAAAATATGGGAATAAATACCAATTATAAGGTTTTTTCATAAAAAAATGAAACTTAATAAAATACCCTAGCAAAAATTAAAGGTATAGTAACTGAAGATGTACCAAATTTGAAACGGGCACTGTGGGTCCAGATTGCTATACTTTGGTCAAATTTTGGCATTCCCATAATAAAATTTTTAGGAAAATTAAATTTTCCATACGAAAAGGTACTTTTGAAAGACTATGTTTTGTCTGAGGTAAGTATCATCAGCCTCAAAATTGAAAAAAAATGTTACTTAATTTAAAAAGATACTGGTCAATGGCAATTTAACAAAATTAAATGCAGAGGTAAATATTTTATATGAATAGTTTTGGTCGGGGTCGGATGTAAACATGACTTAACTTGATTGACATTATGGGTAATGCTGATCTCTTGGTTAAGCATGGTGTCCTAGGTTAATACAATCTCCATGTTAAAGATGTTTGTACAAAGAAACAGACGAACACATTTTCTTCTGTCTGTTACATATTCGATTAATCCATAAAAAGCTTAAACCTACGGCTATAATAAAAAAGATAATGTATAGATTGCAATAATTGAGTGTGCGAAAAAAGATTAAAAAACAGCTCTTACCTATTAAGCTCGCTTTGAGAGCTCTCGTTTCTTTTATTCCATAGATATCGCAACTTTACAATCGTTCCACCGCAATCAATTGTAGTGAACAAACCACTCTCTGCTTTCACACAAAACAACTCGTTTACTTATCCAACTATCCACCTATCCAATTGGCATATCGTATACTCCAATAATTGCTGTCATATTTCGACACGGGCTGCACAGAATCCAAAAAAAAAAAAAAGATACTGAACACTTCATAAACTAGAAAAGCGAGCAAAACTATCCAAATACAATCTCCGGCCGCGAAATAAGCGCCAACTTAGCTATGGGCCTTGTCGCACACTTCGTTGGCCAAGTTCAGTGTGCTGGCAAAAAGCGGCTTAGTTATCAACCAAACGAGTTTGGGGCACGTCGAGTGAGGCAGTCCAATTGAAATTAAAAGCAATGATTAAACAATTTTCTTGTGTCTTGTCGCTTGTCCGATGTCGCTGATCAGTGGAAAACAACTTGGGACGTTTTATGTGACACAAACTATTTGCCATAATTGCTTACTTTGTTAAATTGCTTCATTTGTTGTTGGCCATAAACTTTGGCCAACTTAATTGTTGTTTTTGTTGTTGTTGCTTGTTATTATTTGTATCTGTATGTGTATCTGTATTTGACCCCAGCAGCTTGTGCATTGAACTTCAGTTGCTATTTGGGGCTGCATTCCTGCTCACTCCTCGCTTCCAGTGGCTGTTGCAAGTGCAACTATTTTTAGCGGGCAATGCAACAGCACAGTGGCGTAGTTACGAGGGGTTACGTCAACTCCATCCAAAGTGTCTATACAAATTGTTAGAAAACTGAACGATTGCGAAAAATGTACAACAAATTTGTATTTCTATTGAAAAAATTTTTGTTTTTAATCCTTCTTTTTTTAAAATTATTAAACCAGTTGCATTTAATCTACAATCCGATAACAGTTATAACCTTTAACCTGGTTGCTTTAGAGAAAATTTGCCATAGTTCATAGCTGACGAAGATACAAATAATTTTTAAAAAATCATCGTAATTTAAAATTCCTTTTAAAATTTTTCGAAGAAGAATACATTGAAATTCCATGCACATTAGAATGGCCGCACTTAGCAAATACTTAAACCTATGTTATAAGCAATTTTAAGGGTCATCAAATTTTCTAACATTGACTCTATATTATATTCAGGTAGAAAGGAAACTATTGTAATGCCAATTTGATTAACACGAAATGAGTTTTTAAAGTTAAGTTAGAAAAAAACCATTGAAAATCTTAAAAGTAAGAAAATGTGAACTGTGACACTTTTGCGCTTCAATCAAATGATTTGGAATGGGTCACAAATCCTATAGCTGCGATATATCAATAAAAAGGCAACATTTTCCATCCTAAGCATCATGATTTCGTGAACTTTTGAAAAAGGGCCACCCTAATGCACATTTAATTTTATTCAAAACTTAGCCAGATGATTTCTAAAAGCAATTAATATGCCCCTCTCAAAAAAAAAATGTATGTTTAAACGCCACTGAAAAAGCAGCAAAGTGATTCATGGCTTAGCCACAGAGGGATTCCATAGACAACCTCAACCCACCCCCAACATGCAACACCATAACCAGCACCATATGACGGCCAGCTGTGGAGTTGCAACGCACAAAGGCAGTAGTAGTAAAGCAACATGCAACCAACGCACAATGGGCCCGCGTGGCCAGATTTTGGCCAAAAGCCCTCCAGACGAAATTCAAAATTTGGACACAATGACAATTTAATATGATTTTACACATATTAATGTATTCTGTGCAAAAAAGAAATATTAAATTTTAATTACTGGTTCTTAAGTAATTAGCCATCAAAGTTGGCATTTTGTATTTTTTTAACTTTCGCGATATTTTACAGAAAAAAAAACTTGCTTTACCATGATACATGCAGCTACGAAATCTTCATTCACTTTGTTATTCATCAATGTTACTTCAGAGAAAACATAAAATTGAGCTTACAAAGGCGCAAATCAAAAATGGTAAAATTGATCAATTTTGAAGAAAAAACGTAAAAATGTAAATATTGATTTTTGAAATTTTTTTTCGGAAATTAAAAGAGAATGCAAAAAAAAAATTTTAACAGTTAAAAAACATATGAATTAGTGATGTCGTCTTTTAGTAATTTGCTTGGAAAACTGAAACTATTTGGAGCTATAACTTCAAAACCATTCAATATTTGGGGTACAGGCTATTTTTTCAATGTATGAGGAGCTCATATCTACCTCTGTGTGAAATATGGTCCACTTCCAATAAACCGCTTTTTTTTTAATTAAGTTAAACATTTTTTTTTTACATTTTTTCCAATTTTGGTTTAGATTATCTATATCTTAAAAAAATCTGAGGAGGCTCAAACTTAAATAATAAAAAATAGCTCAATCCTTTACGAACACGTATGTAAAATTTCATCACTCTAAAAAAATTATTATGGAAAATGGCCAGGGTTTTGACCAAAATATGAGAATCTGGGCCCATAGTGCAACGTATCGAACTCGAACATGTTTGAAGCTACGCCGAACAGCTTCAGCTTGCCGGCTTGTTTTTTGTTGTTCACACTTCACAACGCGTTTTCGGAGCGTTAAGAACAACGCGCACGAGTCGCGTCAACCGAATGTGACGAATTTTGGAATTTGTTTTGTTTATGTGCGCGTAAAAAAATGGCGGCAACTTGCAGCTGTGCAAAAATAATAAATTATACTGAATAAAATGCAAATTCTTATAATTAAATAAAGTTTTTACAAAATGGCATAGCTAAGTTAGTGTTGTGAAATGTTTAAATTATAATATAAAAACAAAATTGTCAATGTTTCCGCTTTTGTGCATATTTTATGGTGTGCAAAATTTTTCTTTGACTGCACTAATGCAGTTAAATTCTAGTTAGTCTAGTTAAATATTCAAAATTAAAAATTTATCACACACTAAATTCTGTTTGATGTGTAGCGATTTATTTTATGTTCTCAATATTGGATCATAACCTTTTGATCGGTTGATTGCTAATAAAAAATATACGTCAAAAAAATAAAAATAAAAATGAATAGAAGAAAAAAATAATGCTAAAATTGGTTTAAAAAATTCTGATCCCTTTGAGCATACTCTTTGGCATTGAAACTCTTGCCTTGACTGTAATTAACGCATTATCTCGTAGTACACAAATTAAAAGCTTACCCATACAAAAAGTCTACTGCGCCAACCCTTTGACCATGTTCATAATGGAATTGGCTGCCCGCTGCAGGCGGACAAAATACATTTTAGATAAGGCCCAAATTTATTTATGACCAAAACAAAAATAACACAAAAGAAGCAAAGGAAAAACAAACTTTTTCAGTAACGATATATAGATACCCTTGCCAAGGAACAGATAGGAGCTGTTAGTGTTTTAAAGTTAAGCTTACACAGTTGATGAATCAAATTCCAGAAAATGAATTGACAAAATTAAATATTGACTAATACATTTAAAGATTAAATCGGATTTATAGTGCGACGGCGAAGTTGCGTTAGGACTAATAAAATAAATACTACTAGTAAAGAAATCCTTATAACTTAGTAATTTTAGCAACGAAAGAAGCCTTCTACGTTATCGAAGATCGCTCAATCTACCTCGCCTCTTATTTATGGCCAAAACTTATAAGATGTTCATATTTTTTCACAAAATCATTGGGCAACACTGTTTTGTTCTGCGTACTGCCCCAGTTCGTGCTTACAATCAAAAGTTCGGAACCATTTTTGTCTTTATCATTGTAACGACTCGTATGATGTTTTAATAATTTAAGCACGACAACTGAAGTTTAAAAGGTTAAGGGCTATCATTTCTATGACAGTACTATAACTGATAATAACGTTAAAAATATCATATTCTTTCTATCAAACTCGATTTTGTTGCACCGTAGCTGATATTATTTATTTTTACATTAGTGGGTCAGGATACAACTTAAGATTCATTTATTAAAATATGTAATTTTTTCAATACAATTTTCTACAATATCAAAAAGTAGAGGAGGACAACACTTATACAAATTTTACTACACAAAAAAAAATAATCGAAAATTTTCAAAAATATGGAAGTCATTGTTTTGATTTATAATACGATGTATATGAATATGTGCCTAAGAAGATGTTTAATATTTGACTTTTCTTAAATGTAAAGCAATCCTTCTTAAAGTAGGTACATCAAGTCTGTCCATTAAAAGTACCAAAATATTTATTTCTCAGTCAATCTAAAGTAATTATTTAAAAAATAAAAAACTGTTTCAATTAATCAATCCAAAAAATAGGCTCTTAATCTAAGTACATGAAGGAACATTTTTTACTATTATTGTATGATTTCCTTAAAAGAGACATTAAAAATATATATTTTTCGGGATTGACTGAAATAAAAAAAAATATATTAACATTACCTATTATTAAAATATTAACTAAAAACTATTAATTTAACTGAATGCATTAGGGAATGACTTCTATTTAAGAAAATAAAAGAAACTACTGAAATTTTTAAAGTTACCGCCTTTTAAAGGCTGCAAACTTTATAAGCTGAGAGTATACGTAAGCAGTATCTTTTAATCAGATCATTGGTTTTCCACCCTAGCGTTAGCTTTCCCATGTTTTCTGTGATTTAAAGGGTTCTCTTCTTCTTTAATTAAACGCACACGGTAATTAGGCACAGAGACAGCTAGCTCTCTCTCTCGCTCCCCACCTCGCTTCCAATAAATGAAACCCATTCTATAGACTACGCTAATCTGCGTTGTCATCAAGCACATCACAAATCGTCTGCTGCAAACCACATGGCTCATAAGGAATATTACTCTATGGTCTCTCTTGTCTCTGGTCTTCATCTAACCGGTTTGTTGGTAGCATAACGGCGCGTGTCTTCAATTAATCATCGGCCCTTATACTTCACCTTGCCCCTGCCGCCAGGCCATTCGATACAAGTCTGTGGCATTTGCCGCTTGATTTTCTAATTTCATTTTATTCAAGATGCTCGCACACAAGCCTAAAGGATTATGGCTCAGGTTCAATGAGTTCCGCTGGATAACCAGCTAATTATAACTACTAAGAGCCAAGCAAACATAATCAAACTTCGCAGTACTCTCGAGAAACTCACTTGGGGCTTGGGGTACTGTAAAGTTTGCTTTTGATTATTAAGTTTCCATTCAATTGGATTGCTTGCTGTCTTTTAAAGATTTTCTAATATTAAGCCTGGCATTGACAACTGACACAATGACAGACGCATAACAGGCGCACTGTCAAATCCTTGGCAACTTTTTAGGGATCAATGAACTGGAGTATATACATAGAGAGCAACCCCTGTTAACCAGTAATCATCAATTGAAATCAAAGCATAAGTAAAGACCGTCAGAAATTTGATATACCACCAAAGCAAAGCTGTCAAAATATCAAATGTGGAGGTTGCTTATGGGAAAGAGATAGGGAGTACTACGTCAGGGCGTGCAAATGAAAAATCAATTGCGGTGTTGACTTTGGCTCAAAGATTTTTGGTTTTTTTATTCAAGCTGTAGGTAGCTGCCAAAACTTGACTAATGATAGGGGCTAGCGCTATGTCAGGGCCGTCAAAGGCAACCCTAATGACTTATTTATGATAACGATAAACATAATTGTTAGAGGGCCAAGATGAGAAGGGAGTGCAGCACATAGAATGATAACACATGGGTTGCACGCAGCGAAAATGAACGGGTAATCAAATGCAATGAAGGTTTAGCGAGAATTATTTAATGATATGTAATTTAATCTAGTAGCATAATAAATATAAATAAAATTGTAATTAAAGGAATTTATTATAAGTCAAATTGTTTCCGTTTATACTTCATATGAATTTTATAGCCCATAATTATGTTATCAGCCTCTTCTGGATTTCGGTTTTTAAGAAATTTTTTTCTTTTTACACTTTTGCATTCATTTCAAATAATTTTCGATTTTTCTGAATTTCGCCAACCTAAATAACACTAGTTTACAATTTTTAGGGTCATCGAGTGAACCTTCGTAAAAAAGTGTTTTTTAGGGTAATTTGGAGTCGAGAAACACGAAAATGGCAACCTTTTTTTTCTTAAGCACGGTTTTCGAGATATTTTCGAAAAACATGTTTTGGGCACTTTTTCAGTTATTCCTCAATATCTCGTGAACAAAATTTTGTATCGGTTGCCATTTTCGTGTTTCTCGACCCCAAATTACCCTAAAAAACACTTTTTTAGGAAGGTTAATTTTTCGTGTAAAGTAGTATAATCTGGCGTCTAAAAATTCTCTCAAAATTATTTTTTTAATGTGCTCAAACCAAAATAAGCGATTTTAGGACTATATGTCGGATGACCCTTCAATCCTATGAGAGGCGTGCGAGATCCTACGTTTTAAATAATGCTTCGTATGAAGTCGTTTTTTCCTGAATTCTTGATATATGCATGGTAAACAAGTAGTACGTGGAACGAGTGGCCAGGGATACCTTAATCTTATAGTAGACTGTACAATGCTATTTCAGTATCAGTTTCCAAATCAAACAACGCTCATATACCGAAACTCTCTGAGTACATTTTAACAGTTACAAACTTTCCAAAAAATATCGATAAAGATTAGTTCAATCGTCTCTAAGATTTTGGTTTGCATGAATTTGCCTCTTTTTCTATAAATAAGAGTATTTGTATATCTCATATCATATATTTCGCTTTCGAAATATGTTAATTTGGTTGTGGCGGCAAAACAGTATAGCTCTTTAAATTTTTCCACAAAAAAATTAAGCAACACTGTTTGATTGCGAACTCTGCGTACGGCTTCCAAATCGTTTGGCTGCGTTGTGCTTTGTAGAGTTTCGTTTTTGTTTGGACGCGTTTTTGGCTGCTGGAAAACCATTAAAATCAAACAATTTTATCATTTATTTTTGTATACATAATTTTTCTGTGTGTAATTATGATTGACTGCGTCTGAAAAATTTAAATTTAAATTAAATTCGAATTGCATTTCCATAAATCCTCAAGAAATACAATTGCAGCTAACTACGTATGTATGTGTGGGTTGCATGTCATTATCTTTATGTATAAATGTTTCGCTATCTCACTCTCCCACTATATCCCGCCCTCTCTCTCTCTCTCTATCTGCAGTGCCATTTGGCTACGTGGCAACAAGTCTTTGCAGTCCATGCGATCAACCATTGGGCCACACAAGTAGCACATTTAAGTATTACATTTATTCATAAGTTTTCATAAATATCGTATTGATTATCTTGATGCGTTTGCCACTTCAATTGGACATGCACAGATGACAGCGCGGAAATGTCATATAGAGGCAACATCAAAGCTAAAAAACGATTATGAAATATGTATTTATGATTAATGTATGTGTTGGTGTGTGTGTGTGTGTGTGTCTTTGGGCTTGGCTATAACTGAGTGCAACAACAACAATGACAATTTTAATATCATGCAGCCCTTTATGTTGCAGCCATTAGCTCATTTAATTGGCCGAATGCAAAAGAGTATAAA
This sequence comes from Chymomyza fuscimana, assembly GCA_949987675.1. Taxonomy (NCBI): domain Eukaryota; kingdom Metazoa; phylum Arthropoda; class Insecta; order Diptera; family Drosophilidae; genus Chymomyza; species Chymomyza fuscimana. The sequence goes on along the minus strand of OX465088.1, from coordinate 55,061,089 downwards.
ATAAATGTCAAAAGCAGAGAAGCAACAAAAAATGTCAACTGTCATTTGTCTATGCTCCAAAAAAAAAACAACATCCCGAACCAACCCCGCTACCCAGAAGCAGCTCAGAATGGCGTGACAAATTGCTGATTTGCTTTGACATATATAAAAATAAAAGAAAATAAAACAAAATAAAATAAAATGTAGCATAGAAATGATAAAAAGATATTTTTTTTTTTGTTTTTGTTGCTCTTATTTTAAGCGGAAGCTAAAAGACTTTTTGAAGTTTGTTTTCTGCTCCATAAACTTGTCTATTTTTGTTTCTTGCTGTTCGCTCGAGCGCAACACCGGGAGAGAGAGTGAGAGTGAGCGTACAACAACACCTCCCACATATGTTAGAGCACGACCCCCAACCCAGGCAAGCAGTTCCCCACCCGCTCTCTCTTTGCTTGCCTCTTTACAAAAACGGCCTAGTCAAATTTGGAGCAGCACGTGCATTTGCACGTTTATTTTATTCATCATCTTCTTCAATCAGTCTCTTCTCTGCCTGTTTGTCTTGCTCTGCATTTTTCACTTTACCGTTTGCCTTTGTTTTTATGCTTCGCCTTTTGTTTATATTTAGAAAGAATTCTTTTTTATGTCAGTTTTACGGCGCATTTGCTGGGCATTAAAATGGGGAACTTCAAAAACGGGCAAAGCTCGGGCAAAATAAATCGTTAGACATCGTAGACATGTTTTTTGCCATAAATCTCATCAAAATTTATTTCTCGCTTGCAGTTCTATGAGAACTTGGGAGTTGGAGTTGAATTTGAAGTTGGGTTTGGTTTTGTATTTTTGTTACTTTTGCCATTTGATATGCATTGCATGAATCGTTAAGGCGCCGTCAATGCATTTGTTAAGGGGGGACCTTGGAAAGGGCGTGCTATATTATGGCTTGTCGGTTGATTGAATGCCCGACATGGCTTAAAGATTTATATATAGTCTTGAGAGACCTGGTCAGGCCAACACAATGTAGCAATAGCCGTGCATAACGTCTGTCTGGCCAGAACAAACAATGCTGCCCCATTAATTTTGTTTTGTGTTTTCAAATTTCCTATTTGAAAATCCATTTCTGACATCCTGCCCTGACACGTAAGAACCGCACGCACTCTGCTAACATTGTGCCTCCATTCAAGTACATATCGTAGTATCCGTATATGTCCAGCTCTGCCCATTAAGACACACACGCATACTCCTTAGCCGTTGTGCATAAAATTTACAACTTTTTAGCACTTCTTTGACTCTTTAGTCTAGTAGTATACGATAAAATGATTTTCCTTTGGCCAACTTGTATAAAGCGTACGTGACTAAACGTCAATTTTCAGCTTCCTCTCACTCTTGGAATTTTCTTCCCGCTCTCTATCACAATATGCAAACTGCATTTTCTCAACGATTTTAATAATTTGCTCAAAATGCCTGTGGCTCTTGTGGCGGCATAGATAAGACTTGTGTAAACTTTTTTCTTTTCGTTATTATACGATAACTACGTATAGCTCGTGGTGGTTTTTTTTTTTTCTTGTCTCCCGACCAAGCGTTTCCTTGCCACACAAAAAGTGCAATGTTCTGATAAGGCCAAAGGCCCCAAGGCATTCAAGTGTTTGTCAAAAGTTTGGTACGTGATTTTCAATACAGTTAGTTGAACAATTAGTTATTGACGGTTTAATGGACTCTTATTGGTTCATTGTGAATAAGGTTCAAGTAGTTGGATTGGAAATTTTATAGAAGGTCCACAATGGTTAAGACTTGGCTACAGCAAACAAGCATGAATAGCCTGGAATGAAGCTTTGCTTGATCTCCATGCTGACTTCGTTGTTCATTTTATTTGTAGTGCCATGATAGACGAGTGAAAAATTATTATAATCTAACTCACTTTGAACAATCATATACTTTATCTTGCTCTTATTAACCATCAGATCCGTACTAACAGCTGCTCTTTCAATAACCGTATCCAACATATTAGATAACTATATCAGACCCACTCGCTCTCTTTTTTTTACTTCGTCTTGCTTTCATTCAGCACCAGAACCGCCCAGACAGATTGCCTTCCAATAAACGTTTGGTCATAAAAATGTGAATATCATCTGCAAAGGCTTAGCAACAGGAATCTTTTTTAAAAAGTAATCTGATGGCAATAGCTACATTCCGGGCTTTCAATATACAATCACCAAGAAACAGTTGAAGATATCCTCGGGATATCAACGCCTTGTATGAAATATATAACGCTGTCAAAATATATTTAGAGATTGTCTACATTCTTCTTCTTCCATTATTTTGCAAATCTCAAGTTTATGCGAGAAAATAAGTTTATCACTTATCACTTTTTAAATCGTACTCTTCGATTTTGATGATTTTGACCGATTCCGTCAAATTTGTTTGTTTTTATACGGTCTTTTTAAAATAAAACGGTCTAGAAAAAAACATTTTGACACAATTTCTTTCGATTTAGCACAAATAAAAAAAGCTATTTGATTGAAATTTTAAAGATAAATATTTTTATTAACCTAATCTTTCAAAAAGTTAGTCAGGGGATTCCCCTATCTAATTTATTTTCATAGCAGCTCAAGAATTTACTCCAGTATTTTTTACACGGTTTTTTTTGGAACGTATCTAACGCGTAACAGAATTAGATGAATTTATCGGGTTATCGATAGCTGTTTACGAGGTACACTTTTCTTTGACAAGACATATGTCGTTTGTATACAAAATAAGGGCACACCAATATCTCCTACAGGTAACAATTTCTGAGATAGAGCTAGGATATATTGAATAATGATCAGCTGATTTCCGTAAAAATTATAATCGATAAAAAAGTAGTCAGTGTTGATTGGAATTTCATACGGTTTACTTGGGAATTAGCGTATTGTAAATATGGGGTACACTTCGACTTAAGGCCACATAGACTTGTCACAATGGGAAAAGAAACAAATTCCACAATAGTTGCTGGTACCTTTTTGAAAGAATGGTTTCTAGAGATCAATGGTGTTCATTTCTCATACCATAAAAGTGTTTATTGCTACTGGTAGCGGCATAGAGTTTCTATCAATTTCATTCCAAATGTAAGTTCGTTTATATAAAGGTTCATCAATCTTGAGGCTTTTTTTTTAAAATAAAAAAAAAACAAAAATTTCAAATGAATCGGAAAATGGAAAGAACCGTTCTTGTTATTCACTTTTTAAAAATAATCCCTTACAAATGTTGGAGGTTCCAATTTTCGATGACGCGTTCGAACATAACCGGCGGTCTCTCGCGAATAACACGGGTAATGTTGGCCTCTAATGCTTCAATCGATGCTGGATTATCTACAAACAAAATCAAAGCCAAAACTAGGAAAATATAGCCGTTTTTAGGATCAGCAAGTACATCAAATATCGAAATACTCCCAAGATACAAACCAAGCACACTTCAAATATTCACTTAGAAATCGTATGTTCGTATTTCACATCAAGTTACCTTTCATCTCGTCTCGTTCGAACTACTTTTTACTTGTTTTTCCTTTCTTTCCACATTTAGTACCTATTTTTGAGGTGAAGCTTGGTAGCCTTTCTTAATTTGTTAAATAAAAATTTTACATAAGTACATTAAACATTTAAACATTTAAATTAAACTTAACTAGTTACTCAACTACAGGGTATTCAAAAATAAAATGTAACGTCATACGAAACAAAAAATTACTGCCTCATTGAATATGCATCTCGAAAGTTTCAAAGCGCTTTTGTGGCAAACAAATTTGCAACAATTTATGAAAATTATGCAGTCATTCAATCGAGAGGTGGTTCGGTTTGCATTGGTTTTACTCAGTCTGGTGGCCTGCTTCTTGATTGTCGTAATTGCTGCTTTGACAGTTTGATTACACAAGTAACTTTCGGATATGGTACTAGACTGCAAAACTTTCCATAAATAAGGCGCACTCTGGGCATAAGTCAAAACTGTCAGAGTGCTGTATCTTTTTACACAGCCTGCTGTTTGACACGTGTCGAATTTTCGTTAAGAATTCAAGTTTCAGTTGCCAAAACATCCCTCCCAGAGCAAACCAAATACAACGCATTAATTTTTACGACAAATTGATTAAGCATAAATTCGCACCCCTAACACGAACTGGGTGTAAAAAATATGACCACTTTGAGAACATTTAGCAGGCACTTCAAATAAAAATTTTGCGCGATATACGAGATGCTTTTTGGGTGGGCTGTGCAACCCACTCACGTGTCACGCACACGTGCGCATTATTTACACGCCATTTTTTTGGGTAGTACTAGGAGAGTTTGCTTGTTTTTGCTGTTGTTCTACAACTTGCCATCTTGTAATTGAAGTTATTGATTTTGGCTAAAGCTTTGATATTGCAGCTAAACCCTTGACTGAGTCACCCTGTGCGCCTTTTACCGATTAGTCGCATCACCAACAGCAACCATACATCAAAAACGGCTGGTCCTGACTCTATCTTTATTCAACCACTGCGGAAGTTGCGAATATGTTGCCTTAATTGCATTAAGTTTTTGCCTGCCTTGACATACAACAACCCTGCGTCCATTTGGCTTAGATCAAAGTGCTGTGCAAACATTTTGGTCATCGAGCCAGACCCAAATAGTGGGGGTTTATTCTAGAAGAACAAGTATTTTCTTTAGATTTCTTTATGTGCGCACCACTTGGGGGCGTTTGTTCCAGACATTTGTTTGATTAGCTGCAATTTTTACTCATGTTTGCACGCCCAGCAGCCCAATGACATTTAATTACTTACTAATTATATAATGTATAAAAGCGGGGAGACCCTCCAAAGAATGTTCGCTCTACGCGTATGGAAGATTAATATACTTTGGAATGCTTAATTCCATTAATGGCGAAGATAATGCCAAACAAGGCGCACCATGAAAATGTCCAAATATTTGAAATCTTTTTGAATTTATTCTTTGTTTAGATTTTTTTCGGCTAAAGCTGGTAACAACGACTACCTATGTACAGGAAGCGTACTTCAAAGAGCACTAGAACTGATATTAAAGTGAAGTTTATAATTTTTTACCATTCCCATAGCCCTAATGCGAATATCATTGGAAACAAAAAGATATCGCTTCCCAGCACATACTATTGGCCAACAAAAAAAAAAACTCACGGAAGTTCTATACTTGAATTGATGAAAGACTACTTTTTACTTATGTAAAAAGTTTGAATAATTCAAAATTTTCGAATTATTGTTTTGCGCTACAAATTTCATAACCATTAGGTTTAAAATCATATGACGCTGATGCAAGTCTTTTGGCGATTTAACTTATTTGGTGTATATTTAGGATACAAAACTTTACTAGAAAAAGTCATGGGAAATATTTCTGAATCTAATAATTATTTTCTAAAAAGGTGGCGGCACAATTTTTGTAATTTTTTTTTTGTTTACTTTTTCATATATTTATTTATTTATTGGCAATCAACCGATTAATTCAAAAGGTAATAATCCAATATTGACACAAAAATAAATCGCTACACACTAAATATAACTTAGTGTGTGATATAATTTTTTTAAAATATGTTATTGTCTTTATGCAAGACAAGCCGTAAAAATTTTTAATCGGAATTTTTGTCATTTTGTCCATGATGTAAAGAATTTTACAAGGTGTCGCAAAAAACTGCGCGAGTTTGGCTGTGCAGAGAACTGGTTCAATTTTTGGTTGGTAGCTATATGAAACAGCGGATCAATTTTGATTAAAACTCAAACACATCTTTAGTCTAAAGAAACATACAACAGACGTAATATTGGTCACGATATTAAAAAAAAAAAAATTAGCATGTATTTTTTTTTATATATTTATTTTACTTTAATTTAGTTTAATTAGCATGTATATTTTTAAGTGTTTTTACATATTTGTGTAAAGTTTGGTCAAAATTGGTCCACTATTTCCCATAGCTACCATACAAAGATTAAACCTGCGCTCTCCTTTTTGGTCCTGCGCATTGTTAAACCTTCTAATTGTTAAATCATGCTGTTTTGGTATTTTGGTGTAATAGTTGAAAATTCAATGTTAAAAAAAAAATATTTCTGTCTATGTGGAGAGCTCGTTGGCCAGATAAATCAGTTACAACAGTTTTAGCTGATTTGTATATATAGATATCTCCAGCTCAATAGGCTGGATTTATTTATTTATTTTTAAAAATTTCGCAAAATTACATAGATTAAAAAAATATAATGTAATATCTAAACTTGATGTAGAGTAGGGGTATATTTTTTTTTAATTTTATAACTAGTGTGATCATAAGAGTGCTTTTAACTAATGGTTTACAAGTTAAACCCAGTTTGAGCTGATCCTCTTGAGCTTAGTCTGGGAAAAAAAAATAATTTCAACGATTCTTTTTCCAACAAGGCGTCATATTAATTCAATGAAATGATTACATTGTAATTTAAAAAGGAGATACTTCTGTGACCCTTTCCATCCCATCATCTACATGATCGCACTTGATGTCTCATGCCTGTCCTGGGCAGACTTTACTCGACTCCATCTATTCCTTTCAATTTACTTTGTCTTTCGAAATGAATTCAGAAATAAACATAAAAAAGCAAACCAAAAAGTTTTTTATTTTGAAAAATGGTCGAAAAAAAACTTTTCGACTTTGGTTGCTTGTAACGTCAATATTTTTACTTAATCTGTACATATCATTTATCAATGTAAAGAGCACATCAATGCCTCTCGATTTTTGGTAAAGAGATATTGACGAATAACTGAAAAAAGTGCCCAAAAACATGTTTTTCAAAAAAATCTCGAAAACGGTGCTTAAGAAAAAAAAGGTTTTCATTTTCGTGTTTCTCGACCCAAAATTACCCTAAAAAACACTTTTTTACGAAGGTTAATTTTTCGTGTAAACTAGTATGTGTAATTCAATTATGTACAGTATGGTAAACAAAAAATAATCAAAATCAGTTTAGTACAACCAGAGATATTTGCTTTGAAGTAGAGACCCTTTCTTTTTAATTTCGAAAAATGGTTTTTCGAAATATTTCGAAATCCGTTCCATGAAAAAAACGGTTAAACTTATTTTAAGTAAATTTGGCTTGAAAAACCTCTTCAGGATATTAATTTAAATCTGTGGTGCGTCACAGCTGTCCAAATTTGCGCCTGAATATTTAAGCCGCTTATGTTCTCATTAAAATGACGACAAGTGTGTCCTTATTAATTTAATTATCGAATGGAAAATTCATACAAGCCGCCATTAAGTATGCAACAAATGGTTTAATCGACAACGGAAGCAATTTCAACGCCAAAATGAATACATTTAATCAATTAATTTTTAATTTATTTAAATAAAGGTTTGCATTAAATCATTGAACCTGCAAATAAAGCATTCCATATGTAGCAAAGTGCTAAAGAAAAGTGTTAAAAAGTGCCAAATTATTTTAAAGAAACCAAAATTAAAGTGTAATTTTACTTAAATTTAAATAAAATGAAAAAATAATCTCAAATTGTGTCAACCAACGTTTAGTTTTTTAAAAGTTGTCCACTAACAGTGCCAAAATACAGCTTAAAATGCCAAATAAAAGTTAGTTTCCACTTAAGTTTGTTGTGCGGCCTGTAGCCAGGCAACATCATTATTATCATCATCTGAAACATGGGTAATACCTCATCTCATGGCAACGGCGGTGGCAGTGGCAGCAGCAAAAACTCACGGAAATGTCGCAGTTTACCCAACTCACCAGATGTCAGAAGGTAACTTTTCAATTGTTTACACAACAATAAGAAAAAAAAAAAAAAAACACTCAAAATGAGGCACAGTTTTCATTGTGGAAAATGTCAATCATAAGGCCACTAATGAGTATCCCCGATCCCCTCAAAAAAATTAAGCCAAATGTCAGCACAATAAATCACAATGGCAGCCAGCCAGACCGCATTGGCCTCTGCGATGGATACTAATTTTTACACAGATTTTTGGGGTTTCTCGTAGTTGCAAGATGCACTCCAGTCGGGCCAGCTATTTTTGGCTGTCAAAAAAAAGAAAAACTACAAGTTGTGCTTGTTGTTTTTGTTGGCTAATGGAAATGACATTTTGTGGCTCTTAGCTGCTGCTCCTAGCCCCAAGATATATGTTGGCAAGTGCGAATTTCAAGTTTCTCACTAAATTAAAACGCTTGCGGCAAGCTGAGGCGATTCATAATTAATGTGCCGCTGTCTCTGAGGTGCCGAAAGAGACACATTTTGTGGCATGCAACTGTGGCTGCCGACTTTAGAAGCGGGTGTTGATTGTTGGGGCAACGCGGACTGTTTGCACCACAACTTCTAGAGGTACTTGGCCTTTGGTAGAGGTTCTTTTTATTTTTTTTTTTAAATAAAAACCTAAGAAACCAATGACAGCGTTCCGGTTTGGCTGCATGCCAGCAATTTTATTTGCTGCAGCAGCTGAAGTTTACTGCTTGTCTGAGGTTGCATAATCAAACGATCCACAAATATATAAAAATCTATACAACTTTTATATAAGTGTGATTTTATATAACACTTGCATTTTAGATCAAACAACCCCCGAAATGTGTTTCTCACACATAGCCGTAAAATCAACCACCGTATCTAAAAACCTTTTAGTTATGATGCATAGACTCACACTCGCTACATACTCTCTTCCAGAGTCAATAAACAAAACAGTGGCAAGTTGTATAATTGAAATGCATTTGCGGCGCCGGCGTCTCTACTTTGTCAGCTATCACAACTGGAACTCGACTTATCGCGCAACCCTCGCTGAACTAACACTCTCAGTTTGTTTGTTGGTTCAATAGAAAGCAAATGGTCGAAAATGCAACTTTTGGTTTGTTTGTTTATTAATTTATTTTCTATGGAACCAACCCCCGCTTACTGCCATAAAATTCTATCAGCTGCATTTGTTTGGTGTGACAAAATAAGATATTATAAAAGTGTTTCAGGCCAGTTTTAGACATTTTTTGTAGAGTAAAATATTTGCAAAAAAAGGAGTTTAAAGTGTTTAATTAATTAAAACTCTTAAAATGAGCTTGAAAAATCTTAATTCAAAATTTCGCGAAATCCGAAATTAAGATTTGGATTTGGACCCGGCTTAGCTTAGTATTGAAGATATTTATTATTTTCTTTTCCAATTAAAATAGCAATTATGGTATTTCTTTACTTTCTCTTCATTTTTTTACGTTTTTATGACCAAGTTCAGTTTTTTTTTTGTGAAGTACAAATTTTTCAAATTTTGAGATCTCTTTCTCTTTTTCATTAAGTAATTAATATTAGTTTAGGTGGGTAAGGGCGGCTGCTGGCTTGAAAAGCCAGCACACTTAGGCCTAGACCGGCCCGTAGTGAAACCGCGAATCTCTCTTTAACCCTTCTCCTGAGATAGTCACGTTAAAAGGATTCCCATTCCGTTACTGCAATGTAGCTTGCAATCCTCCTCGGACATATAGATGCTAGCTCCGCTAGGTTAAGAAGGAAGTAATTTCCCAGGTGCTTATTCCTACGTCTACTAAGAACCTCACAGGAACAGAAGAAGTGCTCTACTGATTCAACTTCTTCTTCGTCTTTGCAGCTTCTGCAAAAGTTATGGCTCGGAACATTCATTCTGACAACTGCCGAACACTGCGACCGTTTGAGTTCGCAGAGCCTTATGGATCGTTTATTACAAAAAAAAACTTTTTTTTGATTTTGAGCCATTTGCCTTCAAAAGATTTGTGCAACTTACTTCAACATAAGTTACAATCTGCAAACTCGACACAGACCTTCCTTTTTATTTCACATCTATGAATACAAATGTCAGCAAAACATTGGAAGTCAAAATTAAAAAAAAAATTATAATTTGCCTAAAGCGGCATTAAAATCAAAATACTTGTTAATCTTCTAAGGAAATAGTCCCAGGCATACTTAAATATAACTAGTATCTTTATTGTATAATAAAAGTCTACTAAAAATAAAAATTCTTTATAAGGTACAATACAATAATAGTTTCGGACGAATGTTTCAAATCACGTCTGTCATAAGAAGAAAATAAAAAATATCTTATGGAAACTCATAAATGTATGTACTTATGTACATGTTCGATCCATGAGTAACTTTTATTTCTAGGAATTGTCAGGAAAGAAGTTGTTTTACATATGATTACTCACGATTTGTCAAGTCCAAGTCTTATTCTGATGTGATCAGTAAGTGTAAGTAGCTGCTACGGACAGATTTCTGAAGAAACCTAAGGAATCAATCGAGAAAAACTTGTACTCATCTGTTCGATCTATGAGTGCCGTCTTGGTATTAACTTGGGAGAGCATTTCTTAAGATCCTGGTTATGGTTAGTATTCACCATCTTATTAACATCTTAAAAAGCTTGCAATCTTTTACTCATTTGAGAAGAGTGTACAACCCAGAAAAACAAAAAGTGGAAGTTGCTACTTGAAAGACATTGCCACTTAATGTGCCTCTTATTGTTGTTGTTGTAGTGTTGCTTGTTGTTTGTTTGGCTACTCCATTTGCGGCTGACGGGCCATAGGCCACAAAGCCAGCCAGCAAACCAAGCAACCTGCTGCATATTTAAACTCATTCCCCCTCCTGAAACTCACTCCAATAAGCCTTGTCAACAGAGAGGCAACAAAGCTGGCTAGAAGCAGCAAACCATTAACAAAGCTGTAAGCAAGCCAAGAACATCTTTGAATTTGCCGTCTACACTTTGTCCCGTGTTGGTTTCTCTCCAATGTCTGCAGTCTTTCTTTTAGTTTGTTGACACACGTGTGCAAGTGTATATATGCATGTATATAAACGAGGGTAGGCCAAAAGATGGAAATAATTCATATAATTCCCTACTTTATATGAAATATTTCATAGACAAACCAGGAAAGTGTTGCTTCCACCTCGTTAGTCAGTCTGGCTTTGCTCATCTCTAATGTATCAAACGAAGTTCAGCATTTTGTCTTTAAATCCATTTAATTGATGTTACTAACGAATGCTCAAAGTGATTGTCCACAAAGGCCGTGGATGTTGTTCCGAGGAGTGGGTGCCAGTAACCATGCTCGATCGGTTGGGAATATTTATCTTCTCATCAAGATCATTGATTTCTTTTTATGCTCGTAGCCTGGCAAAAAGCCGACCCTCCGCCAGTAAGCTTACTCCTTTTAACCGTGATATCTGTGGTGTAATCATGTTGGACAAGCATCCAATTCGTCGTGTTTCCTGGTGTATGAAGATAGGCGAACCTCCTGCTTTACTATGCAAAATCACAGAAGTCACAGTTTGACGCTCGTTCTCGGAGCATCTGATCCCAGCCGCCCATAGTACCGCCATTGGATCTAACTCTATAGATTGCTCCACCGGATTTTTGGGTAACTTTTCTAAGGCGATTTTCCTGATTCAGGTCTTGAGGACGAAAAAGCCTCTAAGCTACACACAAAACCATTCCGACCTTTTTTAAAGCCCTTGTAAATTTGACATGCCGATGCTGTGCGTCAAATACCGCTGCCCCCCACTACATTGAGAAGACCAATTCGTTTATGATTCCAGACTTGTTAAAAGAATTGCCTTTGGGGTCGACACGATACCATTCTGATTTTTGTTAAAGCCCACGTCTCATTTTGATGCTGAAACCTGAGAAGTCTCTTTAGTCATAGCCAAACACCCTTTCGAAACGGATACACAATCAAGACCACGATAAAGTCATGTTCAAACATTGATGCAAGATATTTTGCACTTGTTCCGTCAGTCGTTGATCGCCCACGATCATTCCGATGATTTTGTTAAATTATTCTGGGGATTGTTACTACTCTTGGCCAGCCTAAGCTAAAGTTGCTTTTTTGTCCATGCCGATTACTTTTCAGTCTGCCCTCGTATAAAAAGTATAAATTCGTGTAATGGATAAACAAGGTGTTGGGGGGAGTTGGGAAACTGCCTCAGTCAGTTCAGTCAGACGCGACAAGACGCGCTATTAATTGTTTTGCAGCAGCTGAGAAAATGCACTGCCAAAGACAGGAGAAAAGTCTGACAAACAGTCAGGCGGGGGTCATAAACAGTTTTCCAAATGGAAAACAGCAGTTGTAGAAGTTTTTAGCATTGGATGACACTGAGGCCAGACAAGCTCTGCCTGCCATCTAATAACTGAAAATCGTGACTTTATGTCGCACTTGAGGGCAGCTGAAGAAACACAATAGCGACAGCTAGTAAAGCATCTTTATAACCTGATAGTACGAGTACGTGTATCTTTTGAATGCGAGAGCGACATTTGAATTTCAGTTGAACACGTTTTTCAACGTGTCGCATTACAATTTCTAATGTAGACATTTGACACTTGGACATTGGACTATCCATAAGCTGTTGCCTGTTAATGCAAACTTTGCTTTTACTCGTAAATAATTCGGCACTCCCTGGCAGTCCAACAGTATCAATGCCCCATAATTGCGCTTATTATCAACCATTCAACACCTACTCAAAATGTTAAGCTGCGACCAACCCAGGCGAAGCACAGAAGACATCAGACAAAAGCAGGCACTCAACCGACCAGTTTTGGATCAACAGCTTCCCGAAGATGGGGCAAGTTTTTCAAGTGCCACTCGGTTGCTTCTTTTGGCAGACAGCCTTACATAAATTCTGCACAAAGTTGCTGTTGTTGTTGTTGTTGATGTTGATTCTAACTTGACAGGCAAAAAGATACAAGATACAATATGCTGGCAGGCCTTTGAACAAGCTGTTGCAGTTGTCTTGGTCGGTCTTCAGATATGGAGGCGATTGTTGATGTGGACATGGCTTTTTCAGTAGCCTGCCAAATTGCTCTGGCAAATTTATGAAAATTTTCAATGCTTAACGGCAATTGGCGCATCAACAACAATAACAACAAAAAAACAACAACAACAACAACAACAAAAGTTAATACCAAAGAGCAGGTTCAAAAGGTTTTTAGGTTAAGATTAAGTGGAAATTGCTTGACAGCCAGCAGCTTGTTTAGTGTTTAGAGTGTTTAGTGGGGCAGCTAGAAAGTCTATTTTATATAAGAAAAGCCTTGGGTTAAATATAACTAGAATTAGAAAATGGGTAAGCTTGGTTGGGAAAGGCGATGTAAGAAATTCTGTGGCTATTGGCTGTAACCATATATAATAAGTTGACAAGACGCAATATATATACAAAAGTTTATTAAAAACTTGATGTCTTTAGAAATTATGTTTTCTTATGATATATTTATAATTTCGATTAAGCCAAAGTGAAACAATTTTAACACCCATACACTGAGAAAAAAAAATTAAGAAATTACAAAGCTAACGTTGTTTTTTCAAGAATTTGTAGTTTTAAAAGTACGTTTCTGAGAGAAAAATCATATTTTTTCTTATAGGCTGAAATTCCTAATTTCAGAATTTACGAACAAATTCTAAGAAGAAATTTTATCAAAGAGCATTTTGTGCTAATTGTAAGAATTTTTACTCTTAATGATGATAGAGTATTTTTTGCTTATTTTCTGGAAATTTTTTTTATTATAAATAAATGTATAATATTGTAGATCTGAATGAAGAATGAAGCTCTTTATACTAAGATACCTGTCAGAACCAGGGGTACGTTTGTCCGTCCTTTCGCTTTTTCTTTTTCAGTTGAGCGGACACTTTAAGATGTAGAATCATAATAGATGAGCATTTTTACTACGCAGATGATGTTGTTTATTTATGGCAATATACTGTATATCCATTCGACCATACTATAAAATTCACCCAGCCAAAATTTGACTCAGTGAATTCAACTTTATTGGATTAAATATATAAATTGTCCTTAACCCTTTCAGGATCGAATTAAAATGGGAAAATATTTTACCTTAGAATTATCTTAATATAGCCACATATAAAAAGAGAAAAAAGTTCAAAGTCCTGGGTCTCCTACTTTTTCTACATTGACTTTAGACAAATCAGTCTGTATATGCAAATTTAGTTTTTAGTTCTTAACCCTCCTATAAATGTTAACAAATTTTGACCTTGCTTAAAAATAAATCATTTGAAACATAGGTTAGGTTAGGGCGGCAGTTGGCACACGCCCCAACTCACTTAGGCAAAAAAATAGGCCCGTTGTGATACCGCAATGGTGGACTTTCCTCCCCCCTTCCCCACTAGTGGTCCTCTAAGTGTTCTAATTCACAGCCATCCGGTAGCCTGAATAAACCTTGAGTTGCATTTTTGACTCTGTTCTGAGAGCTGGGATAAATCATGTAAAAAGTATGAAGCGAAACCTTGTCCTACACAGTCCAGGGCAGTGACAGAAGAGGTGCTCCACCGTCTCCAGCTCTTCCTCATCGCCACAACTTCTGCAGAAGTCATGGTGAGGAGCGTTAAGCCTTAATGCGTGAGTTCCCACTAGCCAGTGTCCAGTGATTGCTCGGATAACTTTTGAGCATTGAGCTTTATTTAAACAGCAAAGTTCCTTGGGTCTTTTCCTGCGGTACACCATCCAAGTTTGTCGTGAGATCCTTCACGAATTGTATATTCGATTCCACGTTTGGTTAGTAGTGTGAGCAAAATGGGTTTATATGCTTAATTTGCAGCTGGCCATAGGAATACCCATACGCTCCTTGTCCTGAAGGAGGATGCTGGTAGTTCCTTGTCTTGCCAGTTCGTCCACAATACAATTGCCCTCAATATCATTGTGTCCCGGGATCCAGATGAGGTGAATTGAAAACTGTTCTGCCATCTCCTCCAGAGATGAGCGACAGATACTCACTGACTTCATGCATGATGGCAAAGAGGCGAGGGACTTAATTGCCGCCTGGCTATCCGAATATATACAGATATTTCTATTACATATTGGTAAGTTTTTTATTGTTGTAAGAGCCTCCTGAATTGCCGAAACTTCAGCCTGGGAAACGCTGCAGTGATCAGGGGTCGAAACGATATACTAACGTTGAGTTTCTCAATGTAGACGCCTCAGCCAACGCGGTCGTCCAATTTGGAACCGTCCGTGATGATCTTAGTTGAGCCAGCCGGGCACGGTATACCAACATCCCACTCATCTCTGGTTGGAAAGTGGGTTTTGAATTTTTTTTATGAAGTACTCCTGTGGGAAAACCTTTTAGAAAGTTGTTGAAACTTACCAAATATGATATTTTGACTCAACAATCAAACGTTGACATTTTCATAAAATATTCCAAATCTACATTTTCTTAGAACGCATCAATGCAAAATTTGGCGCAAATAATATTTATTTTTTGGAATTAGTGGGTGAAGGGTATCCCACTGACTGATTAAGTCTCTGAGCGTTTAAATTTCGATTATTTTTGGATTGAAGATCATTATTTTTTTTTAGATAAAATCATCTAACAAATTATATATTTTTACATTCTTTTGATTTCATGGGCGCTACGTGTATCTTAGCTACTTCTTTAAGATAAATTTCTTTATTACTGCCAATAAAATTCCTACTAAACACTTTTCCAGTAGCAAATAGGAGATAAAGACTATTTCGTTGTTCGTTGAAAGGAAAATAAAAATGTCTCTATAAATAAAAAAGTAAATAAATCACAACACGTCATTAAATAGAAATGAAAATACAATTAATATAAAACTTAACACAGCTTTATTTAAATCGATTAATA
Organism: Chymomyza fuscimana; assembly: GCA_949987675.1. Classification (NCBI taxonomy): domain Eukaryota; kingdom Metazoa; phylum Arthropoda; class Insecta; order Diptera; family Drosophilidae; genus Chymomyza; species Chymomyza fuscimana. The sequence continues at coordinate 55,045,558 of OX465088.1, read as the reverse complement.
AAATGCATATAAGAGAAATCGATCCCATATAAAAGCAAATTAAAATGACTCAAAGTTGAAACAGTGCATAAAAAAGTTTATGGCGAGGCGTTTTTATGCAAACACTTTTTAAATCAAAAATGCAACCGCAATATTTGCAAGAAATTTAAGCGCTACCATCGTTTGTTGGATGCCTGTTAATTTAATCGGTTATATGCAAATTTTATCTATACTGAAGGTTTTTTAGTCCTGCTTTATCTTTTTTTTAGCTCGAAATTGATATATTCAGGTACTAACAGCTGAAAAAGAAAATTTTGTTTTTAATGGTAATAATAAAGAAAACTATTTTTGCATGAAAAAAGTGTGTGCCATGGATGCGTATCACAAAATATGTGATAGCAATTAAGAGACGTATGAAATTTTATGTATATTGATAATGGAATTGAAAATCAAATTGGTTTGTTTTAAAAATAGCTGCAAGTTTAATTTTTTTTATGATAAAGCCAACGTATGATTTCAGGCGACCAGTTTGTTTGGTCTTCGAGAAGCATATCATTGGACATAAAAATCGACGAACATTGCTAGATCTAGGTCTTCTACATCCATATTAATTTGACATGATTGTAGTGGGCTCTTTTCTTTAAGCTATTTGGTCGACCTGATTGTCCAATTGACAAGCCACACTTCGGCCAAGGTTCGGCCCGTTCTGATGCATCCGTAGATCTAACCAAGGAATACATTTTGCACTAACTTTAAACATCATAATATATGTCTATAATATAACTCTTATTTCGTCAGGTTATATTGTACACTGTACGCAAAGTTCTTCCACAAATGGATAAACTTTTAACAATAATCGTTTATATGCAAATATATTTTAAATGTAATAATGACATTGAGTTGGGGCAATATCTATCGTTCAATTGTAAAAATGTAAGCTTAGAATAGATTAATAATATTTAGGAATAGATAATTGACATATTGAGGTAAATAAAGAATTCGAAATTGAATTCAAATAATATTTTTAATGTCACTTGTTATTGAATATGACTTTAGCAATAGAGCTTGTAAATAAAAGCAAATATAACGACAGCGAGTTCTCCGAAAAGATAAGAAAAATTCGAGCTTACTTTCAGTAACGTTTGTGCCTAGGTACATAGTAATATAAAACGATACGTATTTGCAGTGCAGCTTTTTATGGGATTGAAAAAAGGAATTTGTTATAAGGAGTACCAATAAACAGTGTACTTGAGAAATTTCGTAATATAGAAAATGTTCACTATAGAGGAGTTCGTTATGCGGAAGTTGCAGTGTATCTTAGTTCTTTCAGCGATATGAATAATTAGCTTTATAAATCAATTTTTCAAATATATAAATAGCTTTAACATCTGCACTTTCCTTTAAAACTAACGATTTAACTAAAACACTTTCAATACCTAGGGGAATATCCATAACAATTCGAAGCCATTTTTTATGTGCAGACCAATGCCGGCTTAAATTTACTTCCAATCTATTTTAAACATTTGTGCAATCCTTGCGCTTCTTTTAAAGTACTCACATCCAGAGATGCTGCAAAACATCTAACTATTTGTATCTTTGGTCATTTTTTATTCTTACATTCATCTAACCATAAACGGCAACACCTCCATGCAATATAAATATAAAAGCCAAAGAGTTGCATTTACAAGCCAAGCCAGGCCTCCACATATAAGGCAACTGGCAAATGCCAAAAATGGTCAGGACGGGCCTTATGGGCCTTCTGGCTAAACACCATGCAATCATATGTATACCAGTCCCAGCCAGCCCCAGTCAAAGAGTTAGATCCAGAGTTACAGTCAGCAGCCAAAGAGCCGAGGCTCTTAAAAGCAACACCATGACAAATGCAACTCAAGTGACACATTGTATACAGTGAGAGAGAGAGAGAGAGGGTTAGAGAGAAAGAGCGAGATTGTTGGCAACAAAAGCTAAAAACATGGTATGGCAAATACGTATACTCGGAACTAATGGGCAACGGCGCCGGGTCTGGTAAGAAGTCATGCCCCATGAATGCAGCTGCTGCTGCTGTTTCATATTTGTAGATACTATATATGTATGAGTACTTCTTCATACTCTCGTACTGTACACAAAGGTAAATGCAGTCGACGCATAGTTCCCTCTCTGACAGGCTTTGCTGCGTGGGCTGCTGCACAGGTGAATGCCACCAGCGGCAACAGCAGGCGGCAGTCATCCCAGCCCAGCCAGCCAGCCAGCCAGCTATTATGAATATCAAATGGGCGAGCAGTAGTAACTGGGTGCCGTATGTATAATATGTACTATGTTTCCAAGGGTCAAAGACATTTGGCATGACGGCAAATCTGAGCATACAAATCAAAATATGCGTAATAAAGACGTAAATTGAATTTGTAACAAAATAAGTTGGACGTGAACATCACTTCTGATATGCGACACCTGACAGACAGACAGACAGACAAGAAAATGCCGAGGACTCGTACGTAGAGGATGCCTTTGGCTGTTGCTTCACTTAACAAACAGTTTGATGCAGTTACAAAAAGATGAAACTATAAGTACATTCAGTTAGATGAAAAACATATTGTATCTTTCAACAGTTGCAGACAATTGGCTTGTCTGCAAAAGGAGTCAAAGCGGAAGGCTACGAGAGGGGGTTATAATTTTTTGAAGTTCAGGGCTGCGAATGCAGGGTATGTCTTTGACTGCAGTTTTTGTGATATTAAAAAAGTGTGAAACTCCTTTACTTTTTTCGCTCGTACGCCATTTTCCTTGAAGAGTTGACATAAATAAAATTTGTAAGCGCCAAAAGTTTTAAAATCTATACGAAAGTTTTTAATATGAACCATTTCGGACTTTTTTTGAAATATTTTGAATAATTTTAATATTATCAAACTTAATTTCTTATTACTAAGATGCTCTTGGAAGTTGGAAAAATTTATCAACTTTTTTTTCATTATATAAAATATATCTTTTGAAACAAAATTGTTTTCTTATAATTAAACGGAGCGACTAAAAAAAAAGTACATATATATATAATACATTTTGTAGCATATTCCTTAAAAAAAATACGGTGGTTAAACAAATAGGTTTTTTTGAAGAGCCTTAACAATTTGGATTGAAAAATGGTTTCATAATTAATTTGTGATGTCTTTTGTAAAGAATTATAATATTTTCATAGAGTTAAACATATTTTTTGTACATAAAATAACATATACAAAATACATTTTTTTAACATTGCACAATAGGCCTGCGTAGCCAGATTTTGGCCAAAAGTCTCCCAAAAGAAAGTCAAAATTTGGACAAAATGACGATTTTATATGATTTTACACATGCTAAGGTATTCTGTGCTAAAAAATTATTGAATTATAATTAGTGTTCTTTAAGTTATTGGCAATCAAAGTTGGCATTTTATATTTTTTGAGCTTTCACGATAATTTACTGAAAAAAAAAACCTGCGTTTACCATGATACATGTAGCTACGAAATCTTCATTCACTTTATTATTTATAAATATTACTTCAGAGAAAATATAAAAACTTAAAAACTTTTTGGTTTTAACAATATTCGAGTAGTTATAAAGATTTTGTTGGTTTTTTTATCATTTGGCTAATTTGCTTTAAGGCTACCTCCGACTACCACTCGATATTTGATCGAAAAAAATTTTAAAATTGACCCTCAGATTTTATAGCATACTTACAAAGATACAAATCAAAAAAAGTAAAAATTTTCAATTTTGACGAAAAAACGTATAAATTTAAATATGGATTGTTGAAATTTTTTTTTGTGAAATTAAAAGAGCATGCCAAAAAAATTATAACCTTTAAAAACCAGATTGATTGGTGGTGTCGTCTTTTTGTAATTGCCTTGGAAAGCTGAAACTGTTTGGAGCTATAACTCCAAAGCCAATCAATATTTTGGTTATAGGCTATTTTTTCAATGTATGTGGGCTCATATCTATCACCTCTGTGTGAAATATGGTCCAATTCCAATTAACAGTTTTTTTTTTTAAATTAAGTTCAAAATTTTCTTTGTTTTTTTTTTAAATTTTTTCCAATTTTAGTCTAGATTATCTATATCTTAAAAAAATCGGAGGAGGCTCAAACTTCCCAGAAAAATTGTTCAATCCTTTACGAATACGTGTGTTCATCACTAACAAAAAATTATTATGGAAATGCCAGATTTTTGGCCGAAACATGACAATCTGGGCCCACAGTGCATTGTGAGAACAAATCGATTTGGTTCGTATTAAAAAGAACTTAAAAAGTTAAAAAAATTGTGGTTGACATAGTTTTAGACATTTTTTTTAAGAAAATTTTTGGGTTAAACAAAGAGAAAACTTTTTCAAAGAGTATTATTGGCAATTTAGATTAAAAATTAAATGGTTAAAAAGTTAAGTAAAATTTATTTGGCCCAGCGATAATGAAGCCCAACGAAAATTAGTTCTGTAACTAGGATGTTGAATCCTGCTGTAACCTGCTTCATAACAAAATCCTACGTTCCAAATATTTGTCTAAGAAAACATCTTACAACAAATTTACGAACCGGTTCGACTTGTTCATTTTGCATCCCTGGTTCACAGGAAGCACAACCGACGAATTTGTCTTGGCATTTGGCAAGCATCAAGCAAACAGTTGTTGCAAAAATCGTGCGCAAACAATGCCAAACACAATAAAATGCAAATAAAATAATATGAAAAGTAATTTGAAAATTTTACAGTGAGAAAACGCAACGTTGTTGCTGTCTGGGAAATGGCAAAGAATAATGGCTACATGCTAAAGTTGGCAAAACAGACAGATAGTCAGATAGATACACACACACACAGTACAATTTGATGAAAAGCGCTGCAGCAGGATGTGCGGCCTGCTCTAGTGCCTGGAGGGGCATGTAGCGTATACGTAACGTATTTAATTTCCAACTAGAGCGAGGAAGCAATGTGAACATCAGGACAACTTAATTTAGCCAAGGCAACCGCTTTGTCTGGCAGTTTTGGTTTTTTATAGTCATCTTCTGTTTTCATTTTGTTTTGCTTTTTTTCCCCTCTGTCATTCATTTAATACAATTGTTACATTTTACTTGGCTTATTAATGCCAAAAACAACAAAAGCAAGAACCATACAAAGTGGCAGCAGACAGCAGCGGCAAAAGATACAAATGTATCTTTTAGGTGTATATGACTTTGTCTGTAAAAATTGAAACTTATTAAAAAAGTTTGCCGCTTTCATTTTTCTTTTTAATTACAAAATTAAAGACTCAAGTAATTTCAATTTTCATACGCTCATAAAATTAGCTTTAAGTTAATTGTCCGGTTAATAAAGTGTTGCCTCATTAAGCTACCAAGCTACACCCCAGATCTCTCAACTCATAGTTGCAAATGTATGCGTATCTTTCACATTGTAGGCCCCATTACAATCACCATGATATGCAAATTTATGATGACGCTCGTCTTGCGTTTCAGTCGCCGCAATCAAATCATAAAAATGCTGTAAAATATTTATTGCGTACACTGTTTGGAGTTCTCTTGCGTTAAGTTCTGTTTGCTTAGTTTTATTTTTTTCTTGTATCTTGAAAGGGGCTTGGCGACTTGGCTCATTAATTCATCAACGTTTGCAGCCTTGTAAAATTGTGTTTTATGATGCATTTTGTATAAAAATGTTGACTGAAAGGTAACGTACAACTTGCAAAAGTTCATATTACGATTTGGTATATGCACATGGAACTTAAAGATACATGCCAAGAAATCACGCCCCAAAGCTGGCTGTAAAACTTTGATGACAGCCCATAAATTAGACTCTGCGGCTTGGCGCACGCCTGGCCTGGATACTTTCCTATGGGGCCTAATGAAATCTAAAAACATAAAAATACATCATGCAAAGCCATATTGTTTTTTTTATGCCCTTTTAATCACTTTTATGTTGAAAATTTATGCATAAATAAAATTAAATTTACCGTTCTCTTTTATTTACTTTTTTTGCAGACAAATTGCACCCGCCTATGCAAAGGTCAATGGCGGAACCGCCATTCCGCTGCCGGCCACGGTCATGGTGCAGCGTCGCTGTCCGCCGGATAAAGTGCGACCACTGCCACCGACACCAAATCATACGCCAAGTAAGTTGAGTGTGGGAACCTTATTATTAAAAAAACAAAAAAAAAATAAAATAGGAAGTTTAGAGCATACAGACAACCCTTAAAATGTGAGTTCGTGGCGGTCTTTGTTTACAAGAGCCAAACAAATTTTTTGGGCTATGAGAAATATGGAAGAAGCCTTGCAGCGTAATCACCAGAGGCACAATCAACCCCCAATGGGACTGCACTTAAGCAAACAGAAACCGAACTGGTGGCAATACTGGTGGCAGGATATTCATATGAATTTTTCACTGGTTTGGGTTTTACGCGTGTTGTTCATATTTTTGACCGAGATTTGTTTGTTAAGCATAAAAAAGGGAGGTACAAATTAAGGTAGGGCTCAGCGTCATCAAAACACTCACGGGAGTTGTTTGGGGTTTGAACATTATGAAATGGCCCCCTGTTGGGCGCACTTTCAAACGGGCTGCCAAACCAACTAAAGTAACCCATGAATTGCTCTTATTTCAAAAGCTTTTGCTTTTTAAAGAAACTTGAATATTTAAGTCACTGTGACAGATTTTCGTTAAGGGAAGTCATCCGGCACAGCAGATTACTGTTTCCATGATATTTTTTTAGAAAAATCGTTAATGAATATTCATAATAGCAAAATGGGTAAGCTCTGCTTGAGCAGTCCAAGACAATCATAATATGGAGAAAGAGCAATCTCTGAATTCCACTGAAATATACAGTAGAGTCTGCTTTAATAAACTCTATGTAGTAAGCTATTTAATCAAAAAATAAAGCTTGAAGTAGATTCATATAAAGACCGATGCTGATCTCTGCACGATGATTGGCACTACTTCAAGTTTCAGAAGAGACTTATAGGTACATATTAGAATAGATTACCATTTGTCATTATCAAGACAAAAATCACTCAGTCCATGCCAAGGTGAAGCTTTTACCCCGTACTACTTAAGCCGATATGGAGATAATTTTTAAAATATCTCTTTGCTTGGTTTTTGTTTTAGGATTACGTATGTCTTTCAAGGGCAAATTTTTTTATTCTTCAAAAGTTCACGCTGTAGTATTCTTGGATAGCTTAGTTTTGACTAATTGTGGAACCTTTAATGCGCCCTTAATTGGGCGCTATCTCGTTTCCAATCAGTTGTCATTGTCATGGTATAACAAAGTGTAGCTATCTCAGTAAGATTTTCCACCAGTTGTCATTGCTTAATACCACAATTAATTAAATTTAATGCTTGCGTAGTCTTTAGCATTGATTTATAGACAGCTGTTGGATCTTGTGTGCTCTTGCATTGCCCTCAAGCTGACAGCCCCATTGACAGATCCAAGTGGGCGCCAGAAACGTAAATTAATTAGCTACATGTACAATATAGCAGTCTTATGAGTGGGTTGACATTGCTTTAACGCTCTGCCCTTGAACTCTACTTGCAGGCATACCCGGTCTAGGAAAAAGCGGCAGTGACTTTAATTCCAGCCGTCCAAACAGTCCGCCAACCAGCAATCATACCATACAAAGTCTGAAGAGCGGCAATAACAACAGGTAAGCACGAAACAAAGAAATCAAAGTGATTTAAAAAAAAAAAGCGATTTGAAAGCGTTCTCAATGCACTGAGCCGTATCTAAGCTTTGTTTCATTGGCTTTATGAACTCATACTCTATCCACTTTGGCCACATCCTCTAAGCACTTTCTAATGATTGATTTTCTTTGTATCTAGCTTGCGTCCACCCACCGTCAAAAGCAATCATCAAAGCGGCATACCCTCACCTAGTAGCATGACAGCGCCCACCAATGCCGCACCACAAAAACACTCCATGCTGGACAAGCTGAAGCTATTCAACAAGGAGAAGCAACAAAATGCAGCCAATGCAGCCGCAGCAGCAAACAAAACCCAAATACAATCCAAACGCACTTCCTCTTCCTCAGGCTTTAGTTCGGCACGCTCCGAGCGTTCGGACTCCAGCCTCAGCCTCAATGATGGACACAACTCCTCGCAGATCAAGCCACCCAGCATCAGCGTCAGTGCCAATAAGGCACAGCAAAAGCATAATACCAAGCAATCCAAGCTGCTGGCAGCACAGCAAAAAAAGGAGCAAACCAAGGCCAGCAAGTTGGACAAGAAGGAGAAAAGCCCTGCACGTTCACTGCACAAGGAGGAGCAACAGGCACAATCTGGCACAGAGTCACGCAGTTCCACCATGGGTCGTGCGCCTAAGAACTCTTTAACACGCGGCGCCAGTGCTGCTAGTGAGAAGAACACTGCCAAAACGTCTTCCAAATCCTCGCTGCACTCCAAATCGGACTCAAAATCTTCGCTTATCATGCCCAACCAAACAAAAGGAGTGCAGAGTCCTAGTGGCACAGGGCTGCCCAAGCCCATAGCAGCCATCAAGGGCACCAGCAAGCTGCCACAGCTGGGCGATAATAACAAATCCCTGCGCCTAAGCAGCTCTAGCTCACAGCACGAAATGCAGCCACTTAAGCGTGAGCCAAGCGACATATCAAGTCAGGGCACCCAAACCAACATATCCAGCGAGCAGCCCACTATCATGCCCCACAATTCAGCACATATCCTCAAGGCCTTGCCTTCACCACCTCCACCATACTATGCCAACAGTCCTCCAACGCTGTCTGGACACATATCACAAGCTGGCGGCTATCTATCAGAACCTAGCACGCCGCAGCACAGCGGCTATGGCAGTCGCCTGCCACCACCCAAATCTGCGCTAGGCGGTCCACGCAAGCTGGAGTACAATGCTGGTCCTCACATCTTGGCGTCGCCACCACCACGCTCGCCACTGCAGCGCGGTCCCAGCTCGGCGCCCAACACACCCACCGCCTCGCCCAGCAAGTTTCACACTATACCTTCAAAGATTGTTGGTACCATTTACGAGTCTAAGGAAGAACAGCAGCTGCAGCAGCAGCAGTGCACTCTGCCGCCTACCTCGGTGGGCGTGTTGCCCATGCGTCCCTTGTTGCGTGGCTACAACTCACATGTGACGCTGCCAACACGCGGAGCACGCGGTGGCGCCCAACAGCATCATCATCAGCCTTATATAACAGATTTCTGCGAGTCGGACATTGGCCAGGGCTATTGCAGCGATGGCGATGCACTGCGCGTGGGTAGCTCCTCAGCAGGCAATCGCTATCATGACATTGACAATGGATATCTGTCGGAGGGCAGCAGCGGCCTGGGCAACGGTGGAGCTGGCAGCGGACTCTCGCATGGCAAACACTTTCTCAGCATGATGCGCGCACGCACGCAGCTGCCAACGACCATCGAAGAGCGGTAAGTGTACCAGTTTGTATTTAATGGCATGAGTCACTTCATCCAAGACAGCTACAGACAGACTTGCTGACACCAATGAGTCAGAGTCAGTGAAGACTTTGGTGCGCATATGGTTATGTCTTGTGCTCGTATCTTTTGGATTCCAAGAAGTTTCGTTGTCTTTGTACTGCGACCATAAAACGGCAATTAAGTGGAACTGCCGCAGACTATGCCAAACGAAACGAACAGTTTCAGGCCTCGATGCGCTTCTTTTGGGGACTTGGGCATGACACGCACAATTTGATAGTCCTTTGGAGCCTAGCCACACTTTGGCTGTCAGGCGCAGCTGCGCATAACTGTCAGTTTGACACTCATCGTTTGAAGCACTTAATTGTTGTAGGCGTCAGTAGCTTTGGTATATGGCTGTCCACTTGACGACTCTGACTCTACCTGAACAGCTGAACAACTTCCGGCTGTGGATACACTTGAACAAACTCTGAGCTCAAATTGCCAATTTGCATAAAATCCTCTTGAAGTTGATTCCTTCTGTTGGGGGCGTTTGTCAAATGTCATTTGCAAATTGTCAACGCCAGACAGTTGACAATGTTCAGCTGCCAAGGATTGGCTTACACACTGATAGAGGGACATATCGAGGAGTGGGTGTGATGGAAATTGAGAGTCGTTTGCGTAGATATTGGGCTATATTCTTGCATAGCCATAGCTACCACAAACACTTGACATTTGCACTTCAGTTAACAAAGGTAGCTGTTAACAAGCGTTTTTGATATGCCGAGTGGTTGCCTAATCCGGGGGGGAGGCACCAAATTGTATTTTTTTTGTTACATATTTTTAAAATTGTTGTCCAATTTAAAGTTGTAGCTGGGGAGCACTTTAAGCGATGTTTGGCTAAAAATACCGCCGAGTCCTTGCTCAGCTGCTTTAACACGTGCTAACGGCAACAGTTTCCAAAAGTATTTTCAAAAATAAATGACCGTCAGAATCTAAATTTTTTTTACAGAAATGTGGTTATTACTGTCCTATTCCAAAAAATAAAATGTTAGCTGTTTAATAAAATCGAAAATAAAAAAAAAAAAATCAAAATACAATTGATTACCTCAAAATATGTTGAGAACGTGTGCCAAAAATCGAGAGATTTTGTAAGGACGTTTTTTTAAGTAATCTTGTTACTACTCTGAATTAAGAAAAATCTTATAAAAGGCGTATTGTGCCAAATTAAGTTTTACTTGTAAATTGGGATAGAAGCGAAACCATTATAATTAGCCAGGGGCGGACTCAAAACAAAAAATCTCATACCCCAGATCTACCCCAGTCTTTACAAAATTTATCTATATTTAAATGTTAGGAAGGTAGAAAGATCTCAAAAAATTACGTAACAACGATTATCGCTGTAAATATTTTTACGAAATGGTATATTAAAAATTTACCGATAACATGATTATTCTTTGGGTTTGAACATTTTAAACTATTTAATATTGGACTCTAAATAACCAAACTTGGCAAAAACAGGAAATTGAATAACTTAAATAAATATATATAGTATGACGCTAACGGATCCCTCTATAATGTTCGTCACAAGCTCGATTCCCTAAAATAAGTTAATTAATCAATTGCAAAATTATTAACAATCGGACATATTGATATGAATAGGGTTACCAGATGGTAGCGAAGAAGGAACAGATTTTATCGTTGCTTGACTGATCAAAAAAAAACGCATTCAAATTCACAATTCGATAGAAAATCAGAGAGTCATCGATGGTGACATTTTTTGTCGTTAAATACAAAACAGTTTTCTCGACAAACGACATTTCAATTTGATCTCCTTGCTTGAAATTAAGCAATTGAAACACGCAAAATTCTTAAAGTGAATGGGACCATTTCTCCAAGTATGCGAGTGCTTGATCATAAACGTTGAAAGCTTGTTTTTCAAAATGATCAAATTCAGCATCTTGGCCTTCACTTCGGGTTTTCGAGAGAATACTTTTAAATTTTAAAGGCAAAAATTTGTGTTCGAATCTGTTGAGACTTGAGTACAGAATCAATCATCTCCAAAGTTTCCAAAATGCTGTTAAATTCTTTTTCAAACGCTAACAGTTTGTCATGGAAAATTGACATATAAGAGAGGACGAAATACAAAAAACATTCAGAAAAATCGCTTAGGGGGTTTCTCTTGGGACAGAAAATATGATTTCAAACCTTCAAAATTTTCGAATTCGTACTCTGATCCACTTTTGTGGAAAATATACTGAAATACTTGGTAAAAGATATGAAAATATGTATGACAAAAGTTGATCGGTCTAATCGAGCGAAAAAAGCGAACAATTCTGCAAAAAAGCGGACAAGCGTACACGAGACAGAAAAAGCGTCCATGTCCGCTTAAAAGCGGACATATGGGTAACCCTAGCTATGAAACTACTGTCAGACACTTTTGATTAATTTTTTTTTGAGATTTCCCCAAAATCAAAAAAACAAAAATGTTCTTTTTAGTAATCGAATTAAAAATACCGATTAGCTAATTTTAGTTCATTATTTTGGGCTCTTTTTTTTACCTAAGAGTCACTTTGGTAGGAAAAACTGAGAGATAGGACATCTCCACTTGTGTCATAATAAATGGCCCCTTGTTGGGCGCCATTTTCAAATTTATGCTGCTGTGTGTCTATGCTATAAATTGATGTGCTTATTGAGTACATGTTGGACTATGCTTCTTCCACCTTACTCCATCCATTGCTTGTTGTGTTTCATTAAAAAACGCTTATGGCTGTATTTGATGGCGGGCGCTTGTCGCAGAATTTGTATTAGCTTAGGTCCATATTAATGCGTTTCCTTTGATCTGTAAAATTAATGCAATGTCGCGTGCCTAGCTATGTCCACTTATTTTAGCGGCATGGTAAGGATTATAAATATAAGTCTATCAGTCTATCAGTCTATCAGTGGTAACAGCTGTTGACAAAGTTCATTGAAGGTATGCAACTCGGCATAGTCAAGTATACGTACTGACCCTTAAAGTGACTTTTAAAATGCTCTCACGTCGTAGCCTTTGCCGCAAATATGCTGTAATTGAATTTTAATGCACGTACCCGGTATGTTACGGTCCGCTATGGCTGAGTACAGCCAGGACCAAATGGCTGCCTGTCGCATTAGTGTCAAGTCTTAAGGGCTAATCAGTTGTGGTGCAGACACCTGCAGGACATAATTTTCAGTGCCGCAGAAGCCCAACAAGTGCAGCCTGGTTATGATGCCTTGGCATGCCTTGAACTGCTGTGTCTGGACATTTGTCTAGCCGGCAAGTGCGGTGGTGCCACGGTACGTACTAGAGTTCCTGGCAAATAAAAGTAAATCAAGATTCAAAGAGCGCACATATTTTTCATAAAGCCGTGCCAAAGCAGGAAGCAGACAGTTAGGAGTCGAACAGGATATGTCTGTGGGGTTGATTGCACACCGTTTGTTGCATGCACCATGCTGCATGTTCCTTTTATTTAATAACGCATTTTTCAATGCATTTGATTTATGGCACAAGCGTGAGTCGAAGCAGTTAGTGCGAGAGTTCCAATGGTTTTCCTCATATCTGTGTAAAAGCATCAAAATTTAAAGCCAATTTAAAGCTGCAAGAGTTGCCATAACGTGCCAAAAAATGTTGACATTATCAGGCAGCTGGACCCAAGCCAATCATGTGGCAAATTTATTGGGGCCTCGCAACCAAAATGCGCCAACAAATTGAAAATAAATTTAACACTCAGCCCACACAGTCGCATAATAAATACAAATTGTTTTTATTAATTTAATAAACTTGAGTGAACCTGGGTGTCCAGTAGGTTGGTCCATTGCACCATTGGTAGAGCATCCTGTCACCAAAATTACCAATATTGTAGCCTGCTTGGGGTCCAACACTTTGTGCAGAGTTTTAGGCACTCACCTGCCGCCTGCCGCACGTTGCGGTGTCTATTCATGTGTTCAATGACGTGACCCCGGGCAAACAATCAGTTCCCATTTAGCTTCACTTTATGAGATATTGTTTTTTTTTTTTTTTTTTTTGGAACACACTTAAAAAGGTCTGGCTTAGTGTTTAATGAAGTGTTAATTTTTGGGTTACGCGTTTAATGCTGAGTCCATTGAAAAGCATTGATTTTGATGCGTCTGTCGCATTAAAAACGTATTTCTCTTATTTAATTTGCTACATTAGCTAAGGGTGTCTGTAAAGTTTATTTGACAGGTTAAGTGGAGGGTAATATTTTGGATGAATAATACTGTTGTTGTGGGGTACAGTGTATTAGAACTAAAACGGCAGAGGTAGGCCTCGAATCGTGTTGATACGTGAGCCCTTTTGCCGGTAAAGGAATTTCACCTCTTATGGGCAGCTTTGGTCCTTTTTTTAGTACTTATTGAATTACAGTCGAACTACCCTATAACGAGCTTTTCTACAAATAGCTTCTTCTAATTGCATATATATTTTTTTTTTCAATTTAAAATCGACTTTTTTCCAAAATTTCATTTATTTAAATCACAAAAAGGTGGGATTCTTTGCAGCATGTACAAACTAATAGCATAGAAATAAATATATTTTATATTTTGCCAATAATGTTTGCCATGTTATTTGAGATATATATTTTCAAGCGCAAATTGAATAATTTCTTAAATTATTATACCCGCAGGCGAATATATTAAAAAAAATTTCAAATAAACTAAATCATGCAGCACATCATTCAACAAAATATGCAACAAAAATTATAAAAAAATTCTTGATGCGGGGATCTACTGAGCAAACTAAGTGTTTCAATAAATTTTGTTTTTCTATATGATACTAGATGGTACCCGGCGTGCTTTGCTACGCCCAATAATAATCAATTTAAATGAAAATGTATGAAACACTCAATACGAAATTTACTTTAATTAGAAAAAATTAATTATTTTATTCGCACATTTCATTAAATTTGTTTGAAAAAATTTGTATTCCCTGGCTTTTTGGCCTATATGGTATAGACATTTTGAATCATGAAATAGATATTAGACTCTAAAACAGACCATTTTTGTAGTTTTTTTTTAATTTTCAATTTTTTGTTAATTTTGGCGACTAACACATTCTAAAACCTTTTTAAATGCCCTATGAGCACCTACGAGAATTCAACAAAACTATGCTAAGAACCATCCACACATCATAAGGAACACAAAAATTCGTTCGTAAGTCCATAAAGGATCACACGAGCGAGCATCATTTCATTTTCATAGACGCCCTCAACTACTACTTTTTGTATTTTACTAAAATACTATTACTTTTTACGGTGTGCCGCTCAATATAATTGAATTAACCTTATAAAAGATAATCACATTATATGTATAGCGTATTACTCAAACTTCGTGAATAATTGGAAGAGAACCAAATTTCAAAGTTAAAGCTTATTTTTTTAATTGCCACGATTTGGCCTCTAAATATCTGTGAACCTAAATGAAGATTAGAACCCTTAGCGTACTTGCATAAAAATACGCTGAAGTTTTGTTGTAGCTTCTTATTTGCACAATAGAGCTTATAAAATCAAATTCTGTTAAGTGTACCACACTATTTAAACACGAATTTCAACAAGAATGACTTAAACAACATGATCAACAAGCAAACTATGTCTTAAAAAGATCTGGGACGACTACACTCATCATTACAAAACAATAAATCCATCCCGCAACCCAATAAATATACCAACAAACACTAACAGAAAACACGCAATTATCTACGCGAGATTCCGTCTGGGTCATACAAAACTCACACATGAACACCTACTCAATAAAACACCGCAACCGATTTGTCCATACTGCAACATAAGTACCCTTACTGTAGTTCACCTCCTTAAGCATCGCCACTTTATCCTCAACCTATGCACTTCCTTACAAATTCCAAGCCCAACAGAAATACTCGCAGAGACCAACACCATAAATATAAACAATTTCATAAAACTTATCTCTAGACTTAATATAAGCATATAATGTTTAATAATAATATAATATAATAAGAAATTATGCATAATAATTTTTTAACCTGCCTAAAGGCCTACGTTGCTTTGGCTTACAAACCATTATAATTTAGAATTAACTTCTAATTTATAATTAAATAAATAAATTAACACGAATTTAAAAATAAGAATAAATGTTTTTAAAATTTTGACTACCAGTACATGGTATAATACAATTTGAAACCAAGTTTAAATGAGAGATTCCGATTTACCATAAACACTTCCGAAAGCTTCCTTTTAAAAAGCTCTTAGCCAGCACTTTTTATAGCAAGCTACTGTGGTGCCTTAGCTAAGACACACACCCGCATGCATTTAAAGCTTTGTGGGTAGAAAAGGGGAAATTAAATTTCCCTAACATGCAATTCATTATTTAACTCTGCATATCATAAATCACTTATTAAACATTAAAACAGGTATACATTAAGAAAATTACACAGTCGCAATTTTTTTAAGCTTAAAGCGACTTAAGCAATTTAAAGGATTGCAAAATTTTTATCTGCTTCCCTCTGACCCTCTCCATTAAGTATATTTTTATGACATTTAAGCCACACGCCCACGTTATGCTCATTTCTAACTAAAATACACTACATACAAAACTTGTATCTTTCGTGAGCACAGCTCTGTTGGTAAGCCTTTAAGCCTCACGACTAAGCTTGCCACATGCCACAAGACATACCAGCATACAAACAAATAACATACTACGCTGATAAAGTATAATAACTAAATACTCTGTCGGACTTTTTTCTTAATGGTTTTCAAATAACTTTGAGCATTTGACTATTTTGTTGCCAACATGTAATTATGAATAGCCTGAGATTATGCTCACATCTTGGCCAGAGTCCAGGCAACAGCTGTGCCTCAAATTATTTGCAAGTGTAATTCGATGGCAGACTGATTGAGTGGCCATGCTCTATGAGATTTATGACCCATTAAAGAGCAAATACCATGAGGTCTGTTCCGGCTGTCATTTTTGGCTATACTTTTCCGACATTATTTTTCCGTCATATTTTTCAATGCTTACGTAAGTTTTGCCAATTGAGTTGACTTCAATGGAACTTTTAATATTATTGTGCAATATTATTTTAATACCCTATATAAAAACGTAAAGAATTGTAAAAGAAGAGAAGAAAATGTGACAAAAAGTTAATTGAAAAGAAAGGAAAAACAAAGAAAAATTCGAAGATTCCAGGCCTTTTCTGGATCTCACTTGCACTTAAAATTAGTGAAACTACTAATATTTCCCTTCCTAGAAATATATGTTTCGAGAATGTAAGATCTATATTGCTTGATGTACCCCCTATAATTATTCTTACTTTCCTTAGCTTGCTTTTGATGCAACCATGACTTTAGCAGCTTTGTAAACGCACCAACATAATTGCCAATTGGAACATTTGGCTTGTGAATTGGCTAAGACAATTGCTTTTAGGCTAAGCTTTTCGCAATGGGCTTGATAACGATTTGCGAACTCGCTTAGACAATTGCTTAACCTAATCTAAGTCAGTTTATAAGCTCGCTTAAGATTTTTAGAATTCATGTGAAATTTTTCGAACACAAATTCACATGAAAAAAGTGAAAGCAAGAACAGCTCTGTTTGTTATACATATACATGACCAATGCTTACAAGTGCTGCCAATTAGTTGGCTAAGCAATTTTCTTCCGACTCTTGGCCAGCATGTTTTCAATACCAAAAAGCAAACTAATCAACAGCTAGCAATAACGCCAACAACTACAACAACAATTTCAACTTGTTATCGCGCCTTTTTGGCTCGGTTTCGCTTTTGAATTGAATAAGAGGCGACGTTTTTGTGTGTGGAATTTTCGGAAAATTGCAGCAGAGACAAGAACCAGCCCGCCCTTGGCTCAATTTTGAAGTTGTCGTTGACTGGCCGCCAAGTTGATTGCACGCCCAAACAATGCGAAACAAGTTTGCCAATGGCTTGAATGCATGACTAACTGATTGCTTCTTGGCTAAAAGCTAAGAGCGACATTTTCGAACTTGCTCTCTTAAATAGAGTCTAAGTACACTATACACTATTGCTCTGTCAAAAGCCATTTGTTGCTTGCGACTAGGTAGCAGGGTCTGGGTTTTGGCATGGTTTACTACCAAAGGCATGGTTTGAAGTGAAGGAGACGCACTGCGCAGATGCGTTAAACGCCAGCATTGTAGAGTGTTGACGTGTGACGTCATATTGTCAATCTTTTGCATCAACTGTGCACTTGTTCTGTTCTTGTAAGCAATCAATTGGCTTAAAATTTTTGTTTTCAATGATTTTTATTTTACAAGCTTCTTACTTTACTTATAAGATAAGTAAGTTATTTAATTTTTAATAATGATGGTTTAATAAGATCGCATCTTTACCTACTTTGTTCATGTTAATGACCTGGGCTCTTTGACAAACTTACCTTTAGGTTATTTGACTCTTTTTATCGATATTGTATGATGGCTTAAAAAGAAAAAGAAAATCTCTCTCTCTACTTAAAAAACTGCATTATTTGGTAAAATGCAATGTAAGGGACTTCATCACAACGTAGTTCGATTGTAATTGTTCAAGTTCCTACTTTTGCAAGGCGCACTGGCCTAGCTTAATAGGAAAAGATTTCAAATATGAGCGCATTGGAGAATAATTAATTCCTGTTTTGCAAAAACATCTGATAAGGCACAGAACGAAACATGTGTATATACTTTACTTAAAACATTACATTTACATTACATTACTTAAAAAAAAATAATAATTCGGTAGTTTTATGTAAATCATCTTAGAAAAAGAGGATTCAGCATATAATCAATCGAAATAAATTTTTTTCTTTGCTAACTCGAAATTAAGAAAATTAAAAAAATAAGAACCGGACACATCTTTAAAGCTATTCGTATATATTCTTATTATAAAGATTAAAAAGCCTTGAATGTTTTTGTGCAAATTTGAAGGATAGTTTCTTCAATCATCATCATCATCATCTTTGGCGCTACAGCTATAATTCAGCTTTGGCCTTTCGAACAACATCTCTCCAATAATCTCTATCTCTTTGCAGCTTCCTTCCAGTGTATGACGCTTAATTTTTCCAAATCATCTTTCACTTTATTTATCCAGCGTGCTCGGGGTCGCTTAACTACTCTTCTTCCATCTGGTTGATTGAAGCATGTTTTTTTTCCAGAATTGGGTTTCGCGTTCTCGCAAAATTTCCGGCCCACCTACCTCTTTGTGACTTGACATAGGCAGTTAGACTTGTGTCGTTAAAAATCTCTCGTAGCTCTCGTTGGTGCAAACGCGGTAATTGTTAGGATCCATCCATATCGGACCAAGAATTATTCGTAAAAATTTTATATCTGGGTTCCTCAGAGTCCACGTCTCACATCCGTACGTTAATATTGGTCGGATCCTGGTTTTATATATCCGGAACTTTAGGGTTCTGTTGAGAGGGCTTGACTTGCGATTTAATTCTTCAATAAAGAAATTTAAATATTTTTCAGTTTTTTTTGATAAATGATTTCACAACTAAAAGGTTTTTTATTCTTTCATGGTTTGGAAAATATAAAGGAACTAAAAAACTTTTTTTTTTAAAGGTAAAGGTTTATGAAAATACTTAATTGAATTAAAAATAACTTGTTTTTTTTCTACGAAATTTTAGGTAAATGAAGTTAGTGTTTTAAGAAAATATATCAGTGTTAAGGAAATTTTGAAAGTTTTAAAGAAAATGTATTATTCCTAACGAATTAATGAGTAATAAACTAGTTCAAAAATTGTAAAATTTCGATTCCGTGACTTTTGAGTCGCAGAATGAGCCAAAAGTTGCATAAGGAAAAACGCCTCCATTGTGTCTCTCCAGCATTTGTTACTATTTACTGACTTGTGCTACTCCTGTGGGATATAAGTTGTATGTGTAGCGGCAGCCTTTGTTTGCCCTATAGTCGCCGACTCATGCAAATTGAAGTAGTTCGTACTGTCAGTTGTAGTCTTGGCTCAAAACTGACACGCCTCAGAGGCTTTCAAGCGACCGTGCACCGTGTGGCAGCTGCAACAGCTGTGCAGGTGGTTTACCTTTTACTTTCAATACAACTTGCAAATTTGCGGCACACACATGCTTGCCGTTTCTCTCTTATAACGTTCGCTCTTAGCTTTGCTTTTCGAACTTGCGCTCTCTTAGCTTTGACCATTTTCGAACTTGAATTTTCCATGGCGTAGCATTTGAGGCGCTGCCGCAGCAACCCCGAAACGTATTTTGACACTCGGGCGTTGCGGTTGTTCGACGAAAATGTTGGCGGTTGAAACGCGTCTTGTATTGTTTTAAAATTTATTGAATATGTGCATATTAATTAATAAAATTAATTAAATTTAAATATACAAAAACTATTGTGTTTATGCGCAATAAAATTGCAATAAAGTTGAATTATTTTTAAAAGTTGAAAATGTAAATAAGTAAGTTCAAGTGTAGTACAAAATTTTGTTGTGGTTTTCTTAGTAGTTTTATTCAGCTTTGATTGTTTATGTGTTGCATACTTTGTGGCAGCTAAGCAAATGTTGCATACAAGTTGAATGTGGCATAAACCGCAAAGTAAATAGTGCGTGCTTGTCTTTGAAGTGTTTTGAAGCACTGCGGCGCCTGCAGCTATGCTTAAAATCTTAAAGGTATGTTGCTTTGCGAAATGTTTTTTGACGCTTCATTGCTTTTGGCTGGCCAAGTGTATGAAACAATAATTAACATGTCCTTTTTGGCATGTAGCTTGTGGCATGTGGCAAGTGAGTGAGCAGTCGTCCAGTGTCAATGACTGCCTCAGGACATTCAACTCCAACGTCAGGCTATTGTTTACATAGCTCAGTGCGGCAAATGTTTGCCTTTGGATGTATTTACAGACAGCCGGCCGCTTGAACTGGCCCGGGTACGGAGCAGTGGGTAGGTCAACACAAAGCGCTTTTTCCATACGAGCAATGCTCAAAATAAACAAACATGATAAAATTGGGACAGAGGTTGTTGGACAGAACATGGAGCATATTTTTCCCACAGTAATGTGACATATTCAAAGCCTTGTACCGGAAGAATATCGGACCTGGGGCCAATTCTGAACAAATCAATTTGATAGCTTCGGACCGCACTGCCTGCACGCGCTGTCAGCTGTCTATCAATTGTGAGCAATTACTTGAAATGTCGGAACTTCTGGCAGACATTTAGTTACGAGACTAGGCACTTTTTGGACGGGTAACCCGCTGGCAAGCAATAAATCTTGGCAGACGACAACAGCCCACAAATGAAATGGTTGTATAGAGAAAAGTTGCCGTGTGCTTCTAGCCATCGTCGCATAGGTGGCAGCTTGTCAAGTCGTGTGGCAGAAAGCAAAAAAAGGTAGCAAAAAGGGCCATAAAATAGCAACAGGCAACAGGCAGATGGCCGTAGGCCGACCCTGTGCATAGTTAAGAGCGGTTTATAGTCGCATAAAAAGCAAGAAAACCCTACGGCTGAGTCATGAAGTTTTGCCCTAAGGGCAACCCCTAACTAAGGGGCAGTCTACGTTTAAAAGTTTAGCTAAATTGTTTTCATGCTAAGCTCAAGTTGAATTTACAATGAGCTAAGCGGCTTTAAGCACACGTCTAAGTGCGGAGGTAAATGAGCGATGTGATATGGTAACTAAGCGAACTAAGCTGGATAAGCTCTATGCCACTGCGTAGGCAGCATGTGGCAATTAGAGTAACTGTAGGTGGGCACTTCCAAATCATAGGGTCCCCCTTAAGCTGTCTGTCTATGCTAGGCAAGTATTGCAGCAATCGGTTTTGTTTATTTTTATATGCAGAAAACTTGATTAGTAGAAATGGGCGCCCAATGGGGGGGGCGCTTAGGCATTGACATATGATGCTAAGTTTTTTGCAGTGAAGATTTATTTAATGAACAGTAATGCAAGGGATTCGTGCTTAAAAATTTGTAGTTTGTTGGTTTGGAAAAAACTAGCGACTTTGGACGTCATTTGAGTTGGGGTAGAGATTTTATAAAAGATTTGATAGTAGGTAAATAGTTTTTTTCAAGCTTTTGCTTTTCGAAATGGACACTGAAGTTTCCGCTGCTAAATCCTTAAAATATAAATAATAACCATAATACAATTCCATTGGACAGGACACCAGAAGTAACTGTTGTTACACACTTCCAAAATCCCATCGTCAAGTACACGTTCGTGTGATGAGCCATTCTACAGTAAAACATTCGTGGCTTGATGAACCTTCGAAAAAACTGCATCTGCTTCAAAAATGGTTGCGATATTAATGCACTATCTGGATGTCGAAATAAAAAAATGGCAAGCATGAATTCGACGAATATTTCAAAACGAACTTCAAGTAATTTTTTTTTTGCCAAAAATTGCAATATCCCATTCTATCGATACAAGTTAGGCGTAATAGATAAAAGATATGGAATTTTTTCTATAATGCAAAATCATGTTAGTTGAGCAATACGTGACTTCTATTTAACTAGCAGAAGCCTCCTAAAGATTAGGCATGATAATGACTTCCATGACATGTTCTGGTCGTCGTTTAATACGAATCGGTAGACACTTGCATTAACTAAGGTTTGTTAAAGGACAACGCTTTAAAGCTCTTTTGTACCGTGGAGTGACCTCCATGGTAGCTTTGAGTACTTCTTCTACCTGAATGTATAAAAACTTCGCATTCATGGAATGTGCCACCCTCCAGACAAAAAAAATATCTTAGACGTGTATGATTTTAAAGTTTTTTTCCTCTTGCTTTAAAAAAATACAGCAATCTAAATTGTTTCTGAACTTTCAGTGTGTATTCATTCCAAAGAATTTATCTCAAGTTTTAATATCCTACCAACTTGCTCCTTAAGCAATTTCAGTGAATACAACTTATTTATTGACTTGTTTGAAGTTATTTGTTGCTTTATTGTTGCTGCTGTACCCATAATTGCCTGTAATTGAGAAACTTTATTTATTTATAAGTACGTTTTCTTTCCATTATCATTAGTTTCAGACAAAACGGTTTACCTTGCTCATTAATAAACTCATTTGTTAAGTTGTTTAATTTGTGCGACAGGACACACTCACTTGAAAGACGACACGCAACACAGCCAACAGTCCATATGCCACTTGATATGCTACAGTTTTTTTGTTTTTATTTATAACATTTGCCATCGATTTTTCGTTTTTTTGCCGGGTAAACGTTGCCACACCTCGGTCAGAGCCGCTGACAACTGTCTCCCATACATAATTGACACTGCAAATATGTGAGTCAGCGAAATGTGTGCTATATATGTATATACATATGTGTTATTTGGAAAGGTATTTGCAATATTGCTATAGTCCTAAATCATGCAAAGTGTTGTCAAGTTGCGGCTTCTACACAAACTGCCAGCACTTAAAGCACTAAATTTTGGTTTTTTGGCCCAACGCGGGACGTCCTGTGCATCATAAGTTGCTGCAAGTCGTATCGACTTGACGGCAGTTAAGGCGTTTTTATTAGCCAACTCACACCAGCAGCTGTCTTACATAAATTCAACATAAAATTGAGTGTTGGCGTTTTACTACCCTTAAGTAGCCCAAACGTAGACGTTACAAGTTCATTGCTCTTTAATAGAGTCGTGCGGAACAGAGCGCCAAATATGTAGCCCTATTTTGGGCGCCCAGCTGCTGAGCCAACATTCATTAGACTCGAAATTTTTTTTCTATGCCAAAACCATCAGTTAAGCTTGTAATTAGAGCTAAATGACAATGAGTTGTAATTAAACATGTAAGCAAACGCAAAAGAGTGTAGCGCCCAAAGTGGGGCGTTGTACAGTTTTGCTTAGCATATTAGCAAAGTTTTGTACTTAATTTAATTTTGTCAGTATAGTGTCTGTCTACTTCAAACTGTCTAGGAATTTCCTTGGCAAAAAAGCCGCAAACTTGTAAAAAGTTGGCGCACTTTTGCTTTTAGCAGCTTTTGCTAGGCTTTGCTCTTATTGTTGTTGTTACTGTTGTTGCTGAGCTGCCTGAGTGCTTAGCCCTGGCTTAGGGCTTTAAGCTGGTGCTTACTCAAAGCAACGCAGCAAGTACGCACTCAACGAGTCACTTTGGTAGCCAATCTGCTAGCCACTTGTAGACAATGGGCTGCCATATATTGTTAGCCCGCTTTATGAGCAATTTTTGGGCACGCCACACGTCTGCTTTATGGTTTTGTCCAAGGCATTATTTATTATAGCTCTACCACTAACAATAGCGCACAGCTGACTGTCCCGGCGCATAACTGTCAATGCTGTCAAAACGATGGCCATTAAATGAATGCCAACAAAAATGTACGGAGAGTGCGCACGGAAGTCGTAAAAGCAAACAATTGCTCAGAGGAAATGCTCTTGTTCTTACTCTTGCTAGCAAGCATTATATAATTGATGCGCCTACAACTAGGCAATGCTTTTTTCGTGTACAACTGCGTAATTATGCCGTATCCCATCTACTTCATCCTTGACACAGTGCGAGCACACAAACATACAGCCACATGTAAGCCGCCATTTCGCCGAAAGGCTGTAGGACCTTACAAGTGTTGTTGTTATGTTGCATGCTTTTAGGCGCTTTGCAAGGCCAAGCAAACAAGCTGCCAAACAGCTAACCAGTTGAAGGTTGCGTGCTTTAATATTTTGTTTGTTACTTTCTACTCGTAACACGCGTTAAACCTAGAGTATAAGGGTATATTGAGTACGTCAATAAGTTGGTAACATGGAAAAGAATGCAAGGGTTGACCCTATGAGCAACCATATTTATTGTATGATTAAAAATTGTAAACAGAAACTTTCAAATTTACTTTGCGAACTTATAATTGCCTCCTTCGTCTATATCAGCTCCTTCTTCAGTCCTCGAATGTGGATGGCAGAAAATGCCTAAGCAGCCTTTTGAGATTTTGAGAGACCGGCAAAAAAGATGTTTGCATAACAATTTTGCTAGAATTTTTCGAAAATCTGCAAAAGTACCAATGCATTATGAAAGCAATATTAATAGCAAATTTTCTTATTAAAATGAGAGATTTCATAATTTCTATCAGCATTACAAAATAAAAAAAAAATATTTTGATGGCTTAGTCAACTTGTTTGTGAAAGTCTCTTACATATTTGATGATATTAGAAGACATCTCTACTGAGCGCATTAGAGGTTGGGACTCCTTACTAAAAATTTAATGCAGATGAAGATTGAAGCTTTGTATTGTATCGATATCAGCTATGCTGTGAAATCTATTATTCTGAAAACAACAATTTGAATAAGTGCGGTAATTAAGGTATATTATAGAAAGCTTATTTTCCAGAAGGCCGTGTTCTCTCAATTTTTTTAACACAAATAACTATTTTTGGTTAGAATAACTACAGTGTGTCTCACTGTCGAGAACCGTCCCGAGTAACGGCCACGCCAAGCTTTTTTTTTTTTATTTTAAACTGCCTCATATTCGACATTTTTATTAATGTGCTCGTAAAAATTTCCGCACCCTTTAGCGCCGGCAAACGCTGTCGGAATTTCATTCATAAAATGTTATCAAGCGTGCTAACAACACTTTTTCTCACAAAAAGGCTCACACACGCATACATACAAAGGAGTGTTTGTGTAGGCATATGACAGAGCATCCTGTGCCAGTTGACACAGCTGATAAGTCAGCCCACATTGCAGCTTGTTTCCCCCAGATGACAGTATTTTTTTCATAAATGAGAAGAAGGCGTTCGTTCGTTCAGCCTTTTCTGCTAGACAAAGCAAAGGAATGTAGGCAAATGAGTCAAAGTCGAATGGAGAATGAAAGGAAATAGATTATGCTATGTATGCCACATAACATACATATATATTATACATACATATATGCCTGCGGCATTGGGACTATGTCTAACTTGCTTGCTTTATGGTAATAAACTTTAGTTTAGTTATGGAAATGTTTTGTAAAACTTTAAAGCTGAACTGGATTTTAGTTTCAACTTAGTTGCATCAATTATTTAATTTTTTATATATAATATTTATAATTTTATGTTTGTTGCGCAATGTTTAAATAGAGTGTACGAGTTGTTGTTTGAGGCGCCCCTGGACATTTGTATTTTTAATGTATAATACGTAGAGACAACATAATACGATGTTGGCTTAAAAGCAAACTTGCGTCAATTGCTAGAGAAGATGCAACGAGGGTCATTTTCGTAAAGTGAAACGAACGAACCGCACAACCGAATAAAAATAATTTTATATTACGTCCCTTTTTAAGCATCGAAGACGTCAAATTGTTGGGTCCTTTTGCGTATGATTTGGTACCAATTGACGTCATTTTAATTTTGTTCATTAAAAACAGTTTTAATATTTTTTGTTGGTGCTCATCTTATGCAGCTATCTCATTCAAACGAGCAAAAGTTTTTCGGAAAAACTTGATTTATTCAAGAGAGCTATACAAATTTGTCACTATTACAAGGTAATGTCTACTATGGTGACCATCACTGAAATAAGCCTAAATTCCTCATTTATACGAGTTACCGATTTTTTATTTATAGTGTGGGCCATGCATTGGTTGGCTTCTTAATTGTATTTTATTTGTATATTTTCCAACAAAATTGTGCAATAATATACCAAATGCAAGTTTGAAACTACTGATTTATGTATGAAAAATAATATCGCATATAGTATGTGTATTTAAAAAGTATACGAACATTGTAACTTTCGATGACTTTTTTTTGACGAAAACTCATCTGGCTGTTCTGCCATCCATTAAAGGATTACGCGACGCTGATAATGCTCCGTGTGCTTCAACTGTTGCTTCATTATAATCTTGTAAGGGTGAAAATGTAGATACGCATGCAAAATTGGACACAGAGTGGTCCTCATCATCATGATCATCAATTGGCCATTACAATTGGTGGTCGGTCTTGGCCGCATCCAGAAGCCTTCGCCAGTCGTTTCTGTTTTGCGCGCGCTGACGCCAGTTGGAAATATCAAGCCTAGCCAGGTCAATAGATACCTCATCTTTCCATCTCAGAGGAGGTCTCCCTCTTCCGCGCTTACCACCAGTGGGCACCGTTTCGAAGGCTTTTTTCGCTGGAGCATCATCATCCATTCTCGCCACATGACCTAGCCAACGCAGTCGCTGCACCTTAACGCGCTTGACTATGTCTATGTCGCGGTATAGCTCATACAGCTCGTCGTTCCATCGTAAACGGTACTCACCATCAACGCAAGAGGGACCAAAGATCTTACGTAAAATTTTTCTCTCGAAAACTCCTAAGACTCGCTCACCATTGTTCGTCACCGTCCATGATTCTGCGCCATGCATAAGGACGGGTAAAATAAGCGTTTTATACAGAGTTGTCCTCGTCCTGCGAGAGAGGGCTCGACTTCTCATTTACCTACTTAGCCCAAAGTATCACCTGTTGCCAAGAGTAATTCTACGCTCGATCGCAAGGCTGACGTTGTTTTTTGTGTTAATGCTGGCTCCTACGTAGACAAAATCCTGTACAGTATAACAGTGTAGCAAAGTGGTCCTAGCAAGGTGTTATGCTTATTCCAGGCTCGTCGACACAGGTTTTTTTCACAAAACGCGTGTACCACCATGAAGAGCATCGTCTTTGGACGGGTATGTTCCGAATTATGAGTAATTATCAACCAAACCATCAGATGGCCCACCCTGTTTTTTTTGGTTTTTGCATTACTCTAACGCGCAGAAAATGGAATTAATCTCATTTTAGAGAGAAGTTAATGTTTTTAATTTTAAAATTTAAAAATAAATATTGTAGTATTTTTTAAAAATTTTTACAAAAACAATTTTTTTATATCCTAATTTTATCTAATAAAAAAAAAATGATTCTAATATCTTTAATCGCTTAGAAAACATGGCTTTTTAAGGAAAGTTAAAATCAAAAATTTAAATATTTAGTTATCGATAACTCTATAAATAATCGGAATTTTGAAAGAATAATTTACGTGGTCAATATTGGCTAGTACCTTTATCATAATCGAAGAGGCCGACCTAAAAATTGACTGACTTTTTTAGCAATAACTTTTATGCCATTTATTCATAGTTAAATCTATTTTGTACAAAATATGTTTCTATAAACTACATTTTCTGATAAGCCTTATTTATTTAAATGGTGAGTTTGTATTTACAATAATATTTATACGGAAATTACATTGCCACTGTGTTCGAATTCATTTTCAATCTTTGTAAATTGTGACGTTCAGATACTTCAAGATTTTACTTGGTCTCATCTTCACAATTAATTAATACTTTCTTACATTTATAAAGCGTTAGACTTAAAAGTATATTTAATTTGTTCGTCCTATTCTTAAATATTGCTTCACCAGTAGTAGCATGCAGTATCGTCTTTATCAATCCAAATATCCGACTACCGCCTTATTGTGACAGACTTTGTTTTATACAATTTCCTTCTTGCATAAACTCGGTAATTAAGTTTTTATAATAACCTATAGTTTCCGTCCGTACTTTTAGCTTATTTTCTTTAGCATGATTATTTCCCTGTCTTTTTTTCTATCTACACAAGTTTTTGAAATTTCCTCTCTTTCAAATTGTCTCTGAGTTCTATCAACTAGTCTTACTTGAGTCATCTTGATTTGACTTGTTCCAAGAGGCAACATCCTTGACCAATTCGTAAATATGAGTCGCCCACTTGGCCAAAGATGCCCTTTTGGCTTTTTACTACATTTTGTTTTTCATATTTGTATTCCTTCGAATTTCCTTTTTTATTGTACTTTTTGTTTTTAAAGTGTCAGACTCTACCTACATGGTTATGTGTTTAGAGTTTTATCATGCAAGAATCCAAAGAACAATAGAACGTGGAAACCTATTTTAAAGTCTTCGTATTTTGTTAGTACCGATACAGAAAATTACATCCCTGATGCCCTGCTTCACTTAAATTTACAGACACCGAAACCCGCTGCTTTGACATTGCTGATAATTGTCAATTTATTCAGATCCTGATCCTAATGAAAGACCAAGTTTTATTGCCTCGATTTAAGCCCTTAGTACTAGTAATAGTTCTACCGAACCCCACACAACTTCGGTTTGCACAGCTAATGAACATTTTAAGCGACACCCTTGGTAATTACACGAATGTGTTGCCACATTCTGGGCCAAAATAGTCCGCTCATTTAAGCCAAACACGTGCGTTGGACGCCGCATAAATTAACGCCCCGCTGCGGGGACTAAATTAAAAAGTACATTGAAATTTTCAAATAGCTCGACCAACCGAAAATAAAAAAAAAAATTAAACGCTAATGCGAATTGTTGTTGTATTTGCTATTTGTTGTTGTCCTTGTTGTTGTTTATGGCTTTCAGTTTTTGCTCTTATGCAAATTACATTTTATGCACGAAATTAGTTTTTAGCCCTGGTCAAAAAGCGAAAAGGCAAAACGTTGAAAATATCGTGGT
Source organism: Chymomyza fuscimana (assembly GCA_949987675.1). Classification (NCBI taxonomy): domain Eukaryota; kingdom Metazoa; phylum Arthropoda; class Insecta; order Diptera; family Drosophilidae; genus Chymomyza; species Chymomyza fuscimana. The sequence continues at coordinate 55,016,841 of OX465088.1, read as the reverse complement.
GCATGGTTGACAGTCCAACTATGAACGACCCCGACGATGCCGATGCATGGAATTTGTTGTGTGCACGACCAGAAAATATATTCCAAATATGTTTATGGGTGTGTTTGTGTTTGTGTACCCTTATTGCAGGAGTGTGCACAAAAACTAAAGCATACACTTGGGGGCTCGCAAACTAAAACATCGATACATAAGGCGGTGCTCGCTTTGGAACTGTTCGGGGTATTCGTTTACGAGTATATACGATATATTTTTTGGCCATTAACAGGGACGTGGTTGGCATGCACAAGAGGGGATAATAAATGTGTGGGAAATAATACAATGTTTTGGTCGGTTAGAAATACTATTGTCGATGGGGTCAGTTGTGTGAAAAATTTGGTGATGCAGTTTAATTACATCTAAGGAAAAATTCTTAGTTGAAATACAGCAAATAAAATATGTACTTGCACTATATGCCTAGCACTGGCATCGCTAGCAAAAAGACGCTATTTTCCCAAGAAAATCTCTATTAATTCAAGACACCGCCGTTCGGATTCGGCTATAAACTGTAGATCCCTGTTCTCTTCGAACAGTTATGAATAGAGATCCCCATGCTCCACCTAGGGTCGACTGACAAAATAGTCAGTCAGGGAAATTATTATTATTCCTTGCACTATATTGTAGAAATACGTAGGGATTTCTCCAAAAAAAATAAAGAATTAAATTTTTGATTTTGACATAATTGAATACAAATTTTTTGATCTAGTTTCTTATTTGAAGGAGAGTCACGGTGTTACTCTTAGATATCTTTCGATTATAACATTTTTTACGGCTAAAAAGTAAATCTACTAAAAATGGAATTACTTTTTGGACAAAAAAGATCATATCATTTCTAGATGAGAAACTTCATTGTTAAATCAAGAATTCAGAATCGGTTTCAAAATCTAGAGCAGTCATGATAATCTCCTTTTTGAGCAATATATTTAATACTGTTGATCTTCAATCTTAATTTATCTTCCAAAAGGTTTGATTACGCAATGTACTTAAATTGCTATTGTTTTCAGAGATGACCGCAACTTTTGATAAAAATCGTTTTCTATTAAGATATTGCAGGAGAACAAATTTTAAAATATCATTTGTGGAAAACTTCTTTATTTGGAGTCTATCTTAATCTTTAATGGTTCTTGGAAATCGCTATGAATTATGACACGTGGCAACACCTTGTTTTCTAAGAGGCATATAGATTTATACCAAAATGCAGTTTTGACTTTTCAGTGTTAAATTTATCATCACATATTAAAAATAGTTCAGATCTAGAAATAAATTCTTTCTGGAAATCTGGATTCGGTACATTAAAAGGACTTCTTTAATACATACAAAATCTACATACAAAAATAAATATAAAGGCCATATTTATGTTAGCGTTGACAATAATGTTTATTGAAGGCCAGTACGCAGCAGACTGAAACGCTTTCGAACAAAAATAACTTCAAGAACAAACTGTGTGTGCCTACTAAAAAAATGTACTTTTTCGGTTTTTTTTTTCATATTGTTTGTGGATTGCTACAAAATTTTGATTGGTATTTAAGACTGCTGCGTACTGGCGTATTACTAAAGCATAGAACTGCATGTATTTAAGGGATTCAAAGGAGCACAGATATAAAATAGAGAATGTGACTTTCTGGCTGTTCTGACATAAACAAAGCTTTAATTTATTGGCTTTTAAAGAGGTAGTTATTACGAAAGAGGGAAATCAAAATTAAACATTTGAGGAGCGTGAAAATACATTGGTTTCTGCATACCTAGCAATTTGTATATCAGATTGGCAATACCTCTGAAACAAACCAGCTCAAGTCCAAGTCATCATAACTATAAGGGATGCATTTTGGTGGTGATTCCTGAAAACTATGGCATCTTAGCTTAAATTCACGAGTTCAATTACTGAATGCTTTAAATTTCAAAATCTCCTAGCCCCTTCTTAATCGTTTTCATCCAACGTCACTGCTCATGACGTCTGTGGCCTTTTTTCGACAGCTCACGAAATTTATGTGCACTTTTTTTCGACACCCCCTGTACATTTTTGCTCTGAATGAACTGAAGCTCGTTCAAGCTAGCCCATAACTTAGATGCAGCTGCATTTTGGCCAAGCTACTGGGGTTTAATTTAAATGCAACTACTATGTTATCTATGGTTGTTTTGTTGGCATTAGTGGGATACACGGCTAGGTCTGGCCAACCATCGATTTCACCCACATTGGGTGCAAAGACATGGCATAGCAATGAGGATGGTAAGTATTGCATACAGAAGGCGACGACACTTGGGTCATTTGATGTTCTACACATGGCAATAGATATTGATTTTCCCCAACGGTGTCTATGCATATTGAGTGCACGACAATTTATGAGCTTTGTGTGTCACTTCTGACGCCAAAGCAGTCCGTCCGTCCGTGCGTTCGTGGAATATGACGCTCACTTTCACTGGCAGACATCGAACCACCCGCCTTAGTCACGAATACCTTGCTACCTAGGCGGTGTGGGACCCAAGTGGACGTCTCGGTTGCATGGTGGCTACTGCTGCCGGCCAACTTATGGTCAACCCCCTTGTTCTCGCAAAGACTAGCATATCGCTGGCATATCTAAATGGTAATTGCTTGCCAGGGTGTTGTCGAGTTTTATGACCCGCACAGCTGTTTTCAACGGTCACCTACCAACCCTGGAGCTCGCGACATTTGCGTGTCCGTGCGCTTAAAGTCTTAAATCATTGCATACTTTTAAGCGTTAAGCGGAAATTGTTTGCACTGAAGCGTAAGCGTGTTGAAAAGCAACAATTATTTAATTTATTTAAGAGTCCTTTTTGTGTTGTGGTTTTTGCTGCTGTTGTCCTTGGGCTCTAGCCACGGAATCAAATCAACTGCTCACAGATCTAATCTAAATCGCAACGTGCCAGAGCACAAGCTGCTTAAATTGATATTATTAAATTTTATGCTCAGACAGGGCAAACAAATAAAGAGCACAGAAGAGAAAAAAGATAAAAGCACGAGACTAGTTGAATCAGCCCAGCTTTTGTTGTGGTTTTTGTTTCGTTATCTTTACGTGTCTGGGAACTGGCAAATAAAATAAGGCTAAAGGGAAGCAAAAAACTGGGCTATCCCATTTCCATAACTCACGTTACGCAACATGCTTTACATTATATAAAACATTTTTGAGTAGGTTTCACAAATAACTTTATTTATCGTAACAGGCAACACGTCCAATTAGTTATGATATATACATACATACTTACTTGCATACACTCCGTGCCACTTCCATAGCATATCTACATTTTTTGTGTTTGCAAACTATATTTATTAAATTAATTAAGCGGTACGGATGCAAATAAATTTTTGTTAATATTTTCGTTTAAGCAAAAATTGTATTTTTTTTTATTTGCACAATCCACAATTTGGCTTCAGATTTAAATGGCTAATGTTTTGTACTTTAAGTTGGGCTGAATGCATACAACTTGAACAAAATATTTTTTAATTTAATTTATGAACAACGAACAAATTTAATTTGATACATAATTATTTACGAAGGCATTTTAATAAGGCAGTCACAGTTCTCCTACAAAGTATCTCTGTTAAAAGCCTCTTGGAGCAGCGCTGGACTATGGGTAACAAGCTAAAAGAATACTTTGTTGAAAAAAAAAATGTTAAAGTAATATATGTTTATTGAAAAAGTCACTAACTTATTAAATTGCCCCCAGATCATGTCTCTTTTTTAATGTAGTTGTGTTATTTAGTCACAAGCAGTCCAAGCAGCTCTTTGGTTACTATGAACTGAATAGGTTTAAACAACACTGCAGGCTCAGGAAGCATCCGAGAAAGATAGAATTGTGCCTACTCATATTTATAGAGTGTGTTGCTCTTGCTAGAAGAAGGGCAGCCGTATTCGGTGGTCATAAAATCTTGATGCACGATGATGCGTCCTAGTAAGCTAGTAGGGAGCATAATAGATCCTAATGGACGCAATGCAGTCTACTCACACAATTATTATTGTTATCTTAAAAATTTAGTTAGTTAAGCTTTGTTATTATAATAAGGAATATAAAATAAAAAAAAAATATATTTAACTTTATTTAATATAAAAAAAATAATCGAAAAACGCATAAGTGAAACAAATTTGGCATAAGTCAATGTGACTCCTCCAGACGAATTTTAATACTTTTTATTGGTATCTCTCTGATAACAGAGAGGATTTAGGCTCCAATCTATGATTATGAATCTCATTAATAATCGGTTGAGCGCTGCAGAGTCAGATGCAAAAATATTTCAAAGTTAATAGTTTCTAATCAAAAGTTACATAGGCCTAATCGTTTTATAGATCGTTTCATAACTAGCTCCAAAATATGTTTTAAAGCGCGTCAATATCGGGTTGAAAATGAGCAAGAGATATCATAATATCATTATAAATTATAATCGTAGCGTTTTGGATGTATCTAAAAAATCAATTTCATTCCGCATTCTGTAACACAAAAAATTTAGCTGCGCTATTCAAATGGCGAGTGGTGTATTTAGCTGTTGGATTCCATGCAGCCCTCTCATCGTCCACGAGGCGTCCAACTAAGCGGCTTAGTCATGAAATTTTATTGTTTGACTTGCGACAGAAAACAGCCAAAGAGAAGTAAAAGAAAAATCGTGAGCCAAAGCCGTGACGTCAAAGGCAATGCTCGACAATCCTTTGGGCACTACGTACAACAAAGACCGTGACCAGTAGAGGATTCTATATTCTATTTAGCCTCTCCAAATGACTATTGCCTTCAACTGTTGTGCGTTTTGTGTCTTTGCCTTTTGTCATTTTAATTGAAAATTTTGCCAGTTTGCTTAGTCCTTTCTTTGTGCTTTAGATGCAACTATTTGAATTTGTTGTCCATTGTCGGAGCTGTCAGTTTTCCAATTGTATGCCAGTTTGAACGCTGATTTGCAATTGTTTGCTTGATGGCAACACTGGCCATGAATTTGATTGCAATAGAAATCAGATTTAAGCATTTACTTTATGCGTTTAAATAAATCTTGCTCTCAAGATTTAAGATACAAATTTATTATTAAATAAATTATTTTTCGGTGTGCCAGTTATAGTTAAGAAAACGTTGGTTTCAGTAGGTTTGATACAAACCTATTTAATCTCCTTTTTTCTTGAACTTGCAGCATTCGCAACAGTCGCGGCTCGCTTGATAGCATTGGCACTGCCGCGCCAGGTAGCTCTGCGGCCAGCCAGGTCAGCTCTAGTGGTGGCTCCAGCAGTACCAGCACCAGTAACAACAACAATAATAATAATAACAACAACAACTCTACTAAAATGGATGGCAGTCCACACCACAGACCAAGTTCAAGGAATGGCCGTGATAATTGGACCAAAATGCCAGAGCCACTCAATGGACATAAATCGGAAAAATCATCACCATCACGACGTAGTATGGGCGGTGGTAGCGGTGGTTCCTCCAAGCAGGGCTCTCCATCATCCTCTTCACGCACAAAGGGTGTGCCACCCAGTTTTGGTTATGTAAAGCGTGCCAATGGCAGCATAGCTTCCACAGCTGAGCAGCAGAATATAACCATGCTGATGGGTGCTGGACAAGGCATGGTTAATGGTTTGCCTTGTGGACGCACTGCACATGTGTCGGCGGTGCCCAGAACTGCAGGTGGACGCAAGGCAACCGGCGGCACTCAAACGCTGCCCAATGACATGAACAGTAAGTAGATTCACTAGAGTAGACTTAGATAAGTTGTCCAAGCTGGAAATTGGGCATGATATCTATACTAAACCCACATGTTATTTCTTTACAGAGTTGCCACCAAATACACAACATCGCAGCTTCTCGTTGACTGGACCAACTGCTTCACAGCTAAGTCAGTCCATACGCGAGCGCCTGGCCACGGGCTCACACAGTTTGCCCAAGCCCGGCAGCGACTTGCATATTTTTCAGCACAGGTAAATAAAGCATCAGCTAGAAATATGGCCCCCTCTCTTAACTTTTTATACTTTGACAGGGTGTCCAATCGTGCGGGCACACGTCATGATGGCTCTCTATCGGATACACAAACCTATGCGGAGGTCAAGCCGGAGTACAGCTCATATGCCATGTGGCTTAAGCACAGCAATACTGCAGGAAGTCGTCTTTCGGATGGTGATTCCATAGAGCAGCTACAAATTGGTTCACCAGCCATGACGCGACATGGCCACAAAATGCTACACAGTCGACCGGGTGGCGTTTCAGCTACAACGGTGGGAGCTGCCCCCGGACAGATGCCCATGTCTGGAAACGAGTCTCCCTATGTGCAGAGTCCGCGCATGAATCGCAGCAATAGCATAAGGTTAGTCCCAAAGCAGTTGTTATAAATCAATACAGCATGTAAATTTCCCTTTGTCTCTCTATTTATTTCTCTTTTTTATATATTTTTACTTTTCCACTTTTTCTATACGATTCTTTGGTTTTGTTTAGCTACTTGAAAGAACGGACATATCCAAGGTGAAGACTTAGTTGTTTAAGTATTTATGCATATAATTTCAGTTAAGCGTTATGTGCCCTTAAAAAGCTGTCATTTTTCAACTAGTTCACACAATATAAAGAGAAGTTTTTTCTTTGTGAAAAAATTCTTTCACGGAAATGTTAATTTTTTTGAATATGATCTGAAAGCTTGGCCATTCATGATCCAAGTAAAAAATTTGTCATCCTTTTTTGTCATTAATTTCACAAACCTTACCCAAGCCATACATACATACTTGTGCAAAAGTTTGTACAGTTTGATTGTTTATCGAAAAATTAAAACACGATGAAATCGGTTGTACAACCTGCTTGTTAAATGTTGCATGCCATATGCAGGAATATTCCTTTCAAGAAAAACCAAAGGAGCACTACCAAGAGTGCTGTGCTTTTTAGAGAGTGTTTTAAAAAAAATGTTTATATTTTTCCTCCTACCAGACTCGTATCTGGAACAAGAAATTTTTTTATAATTTCACGATAGTTCGGACTGCATTTGTTAATAAATGCTCTTCGGACCCCCCTTTTTTGGAAAATGAATAGCACACTTAATTTTGCAATAAGAGGGGTTTAACATTTCCTCATACATTATCAGAAGCGCTAATGAGATAATTTTGAAATTTTTTGTTTTAATGCTAACCCACTTCAATAAATCCAAAAAAATGATTATCGATACAAAATAAGCCAACTTATAATCGATCAACTGGAATGATTGTCTTATAAGCCTGCACTAAAAGACTCGTACGAAAAACTTAGGGTTGTAGATACCCAATATTATTGTGCTGACAAAATTGAGTTCTCAATTTTGCGAACATTGTTGTAGTTTCTATGTAAATGATTTAATACATGTGCCATGATGCTTCGCCATTTGACGTAAATTTTTCCACCTAACGTCTTATGGCAAACTTTGTACGAAGATGACGACAAAAAATATCCAACATTTCTTTAATAGATTTCCATGATTTTAACGCAATTCTAACCTTAAAATAATTTTTTTAATTCTTGTAGTTTGGATATGAGTTTCAAAAGTTTAGATTTGTCGTTGCTTATCGTGTAGCGGGGTATGTTAGGTTTGTGAAGCAGACGCCGAAGACTCCTCAAAGCTACCTGCATATGTCAGGATAATAAAATAAATTGGCAAAGACATGTCCGTACGTCTGTCTACCGGTGTGTATGAACGACTAGATCTTGGAGTCTATAAGAGCTAGGCTAACCAAACCTGAGATTTGGACTCCTTATATGTGCAAGCAGATCATGCATATTTTCTTGTTCTGCTACAGCAACCCTACCACTCACAAATAATTTCAAGGTGTAATATTTTCAACATCTTCAAAATTACAGCATTTGTTTGCATGGGTGGAATAAACAAAACTTTTGATTAGTACTAAACATCTTAATAATCGGAGGACCATAAATATGGGAGAAAATCGCAATATAGTTAGCATTTAGAGGCAAAAGTTCGAATCAGTGCCTCAGTGGAAAAATCATAGATAAGGTTAGTTGAGTTGGTGAAGTAAACTCAAAGTCAGCTCGAGACTCAGGTGCAACGCCCATTCAAGGCAATTAAAAGAAAATTTTTTGTTGAGTGCTGTTTTTATGTCAGTCTGACGTTTTCCTACGATTTCGCAGCTTATCCAAATCAATTAAATTAAAGTACAAAAATATTTCGAATGACAGAACTGCGAGAAACTGACATTTTAGAAAAGAATATTTCCGTTAAAAAAGCCTGCAAACAAAAAAGCTTAAAGCTTATTGAAAAAATCGGTTGCACTAAACTTGCCATTGTCGACTGTTCCTTTGGGTTTGTTGTCACTAACTAAGTTTAGGGGACTCCCCATGATGCGCTTTTAGCGAGTCAGCCAGTTTCCACCGCCTGTAATTTCCATTTACATGTTGCATACTTAACGTCGCCGCCAGCGACAAGTGTTTACCGGTTGCAAGTGTTGTTGCAGGAGTTGTGGCAAGTATTGTTGCATGTGTCGTCGTCGTCACTGATGTTGTTGCTATGCTAGCATTAGTAGACGCTCATATTCCACGTCAGTTTTGCATAGACGTAATTTTTAACGGGCTCCTTCAAGTATGCAAACAATTTGTAATATTTTTCCCAAGTCAGCCAGCACTCCATATGTTGGAGCTCCCATACGGTGACTACTCCCAAAACATATGCAAGCATATATTTTAAAGTTTAATATGGCCCTGACACGCCCAAATAGTTAAAGCATACTTTTGGGGTTGAAAAAGTGTGGAACCCAAAAACAGACAATATGAAAGTGATGTAAAAACGAGCAAAGTATGCAAAAAAAAACAAAAAAGAAAAACGAAATGAAAAATGTAAAACAAAGCAGGCCAAAAAGAGAGAGACCCCCGTTGAGTTGTTTTAGTTGGGGCTCCCGTCCTGAGGCTTTTGGGGTCGGGGGTATTAGTGTAAATAATGCAGCAGTGGAAAAAAAAAGACGCTTCAGTCGTGTAGGGCCGGATTATTATTTGACATGTCAATAGGTTTGTGCACCTTTGACTTTGCATTAGTGTAGGCAAAAATGAAAAGGAAGTTTGGTTAAGCGCTTTTTGACACTCTCTCACACTCTGTCACACTCTCTCGACCGCTTTTCTGTTTCTCTCAGCAGTGAGTACTTTTGCTCTCCATTGGTGTCGATGTCAAACTACAGGTGTCGTGTGTCAAGTGCTTCATTAAAAAAAAAAGAAAGTGTATGCCCTGTTGAGTGTAACCAAGAGAGGCAACATTGTTGTTGGAGCTGTATTTGAAAGCTTTGACTGCGAACTTGACCCCCGATAAAGAGAATATTTGAATAATTTACAAAATTACGTTTTCTGTGTACAGTCAAGTGTTACTACCAATTAAATTAAAAGCATGGTTGTTTTTGGGAGATGGAGTCTTGACACAATATTTCAGATGTTTTGGTAGGTTGACTGATGTATGTATGTGTTGTCGATGCAATAGGTATATAAGTTAACACTGGGCACTATCAATGTGCAAATTGGGCACTGGGTTCTTGCATTAAGGCAAGAGTTGACAAAGCTGTCCAACGCATCGGCGCTTAAGAGAAATTACACTTCTTGTACGAAGTGCATAATCGGCGACGTCACGAGCGGCGGCTGTGCAGCTGCTGTCGGGTGTGAGAAGTCCGGCGTGGCCTCAGACTATTCATAATTGATTAGTCAGTCTCATTTAATATTCTGAAGGTACTCATTGCAAAGCAAACGCTCACCACCATACATTATTATATTAAAATAAATAATTTGTATATGATCTGATAAAAAAAAGCAGAAGCTAGTATAAAAATGTGACTAAATAGATATGCTAGTAGCGCCACTTTATTTAGTTTTCTGCTTATCAAATTTTTATAATAGACAATTTGAAAATAAGAATCTTTATGTTTAAAATATGCCCGAAAAATTCTAAGCTTGTTACCAAAGTTTTAGTTTCGAATATTGAACAATCATAAAATATGATTTTTCGGGCTGATTTGAAGAATTAATTGTTATCGTTTGCTCAATGCGTTTTTCTGAATTTTATAGCATACTCACAAAATTATAGTTTAAATATTATAAAAATGGGAGTATTATATAATATTATATTTTAATATTTTTTTTCTCAAATTGAAATTTAACAAAAAAATAATAACTTTTTAAAAGTTTAGGAAAGAACAAACTGCTTAATGATTAGGCGACACATATAACCAATTTATAAAAATAAATGTTAATACATACAGAGTATAAAAAAAATTTCTTTACAAATTGAGCAAAAAACTATCTTTTTAATGGTTTCGTCTTTTTGTAATTGGTTTCGAAAACAAAATAGAGTTCTTACGCAAAAAACGTTTAATATTTTGGACTTATGCGTTTAATGGCTTTATATTCGGAGCTTATTATGTCCTTCGAATAAAATTTGGTTCAATTGCTTTTGACATATTTATTTCAAGATTGCAATCTTTTGGGTAAATTTTTTTTTTTTCCCCAATTTTGGTGTAGATTATGTATATCCAAAAATAATATTCTGAGGCGAGTTTAACTTACCAGAAATAAAATTGCATCTTTCAAGGTTTATTCTTGAAATAAAAATTTAATAGAACTGCCAGAAGTTCGAAGAAGTGCTTTTGAGACCACAAAATTTAAGAGATGACACTGTCTTTTTTTAATACCGGTGGCGGGTTGGAAAAATGGGTTGACAGTTTTTGCTATTTCCGATAATACACTTCGTGAGGAAAAACCCCCCCACAATGACCAAATACTAGATCCGCGCTTGTTTAATACTGTATGGTCTTGTTTTAAGTTGTGAATTTTATTATGCTTAAAATTACGAATTTTAAGTCCTGTTTTAAAAACTTTTGATATTGTTATGAGCATTTGTATTATTTTTTTAAATTTGATAATTTGTTTTTGAGTTCAAGACGTTTTATTGTAATTCAATATCTTTTTATCTTAAGGCCCATACGCATTTCGAAAATTCCCATTTCGATATCCCATTTAGGATATCCCATTTGGGATTTTTTTTTTATATGAAGTTTTGTCATCCGTGCGAAATTTTTCGAACTGCGCATGGGCCATTAACAAGAATTTTGCTTTCTCTAAAGCATTTTTGTAAGTTACATTTTCACTCTATCATTTTAAATGTAATTAAAACGAAAAATGCTGAAAATCTAAACTAGAGATTGTATTTTTTCATTATCATTTATCATTTAACTCAAATAGCAATTTTTTAATGTTCTAATTCTATTCATGAATGTATAAGGGGAAGTCGGGAGATAGAATGTTCTAATTGTTCCAAACAGGCAGTATGTAATAGATCAGTATAAGATGTCCAGGGATTTAACAGATTTGAAAAAATGAATGATTTGAAGTTGCTGCTGAGCGAGTGTTTTGTTATCCAATATTCGTTTTTATTTTTACAGATGAAACGATTGTAAAAGAACGAATTTTTTATAGAAATTCAAAGTAATTATAGAGAGAAGATATTTTTGTTTTTTGTTTATCGAAAAACTTAACATTCTGTAATATATAGTCACAACTATTTACCGCATCAAATTAACTCTATCAGTATTTTGAAAAATAATAAAAATAAATGAAAAAATATATAAATTAGTGGCTTTTAAAAAGCTACAAACAAATACCATTATTTTGTTGTAATCGTTATGATGGTCAAAATAAAACTGCATTCTTAGTTTATCCTTTTGAAAGAATCTACAAATAGTTGTAAAAAATTGCAAATGAATTTAAATTTATTTCTGAATTGTCCTGCAGCGATATGTATAGTTTGGTCATACTTCTGCAAGTTAATTAAATATGTTATGAACAATTTGCTGAAATATCCATATATTCATTACTTTTGAACTTTCTAGTAAAATAACCTATATTCTTGTGTATTTGTTCTTGTTTTGTACAACCTAACCCCATATTATGTTTGTTAACACTTTATTGAAACGAAAAATTTATGTTTATCGATATGCATTAAAATATATGTATATATTCAGTGCATTTTTCGATTAAAATTTTAATTTCTGTGAAAATTGTATACATGTAAGGAAAAAGTATATTTAGACAATTTTTCGATTAAAATTTGAATTTCATTGAAATTTGTATTCATGTCATATCTTTACTAAACATATAAGTATACTTTTATTCTGTGTACTTTATATTACTACAGTAAGTCCGAAATACTTTGCTGTCGATTCTATGGGTTTTTACCAAAGAGTGTAATAAAAGAAACTGCTAAGTCCAGCCAAAGTCAAAATCAATGTTCAACTTAGGGCAAACTCGTTATAGCCACTTTTGCTGCCGCCCCAAGTAGGCGTCTCTAATGCTACAGTAACCAAACTCCTACTGTATTTACTCCGTTGCTTTGCTTTTGGGTCTGGCCACACTCTTGCCTTCTATGCATCAATTATGCAAAATGAGGGCGGCAGCAACTGTAAACCGACAAACCCCCTTTGGTGGTTTGTTATCAAATTTTAGAGTAGCACACACAAATGCACAGAAAAGAATCAACTTGGTTTAGAGAGCACACGCCCAAGAGTATATGATTTGGGCGCCCTGAAGCATGCTACACCACAAAAAAGCAAACACAAATAGACTGCAGGCAGACATGGAGTCTTCACAGCACACATGTTGTATACGTAATATTAGATTTGCATGCAAAATGCCATTAATGTCAGTTATCAGTCCAGTGACACAAACACACACTCACACACACAGCGCGGCAAAGATATGGCCAATGGAATTAGTGTCCAGTTGGCAATCTCTCTTTTCTGACCATTCAAGCCATTTTACGCTTTATAAAGCAAAGCATTTTATGACAATTTGTCATGGACTTTGGTATGACAGAGCGCAGAGAGCGTCATCTAACTCTATTACATACACACAGAGACTATTTTCATATCTTTCACACACGCACTCACACTATGATACGTTTTATGTAAATTGTCAGTCCACGAACAACAAATCAGTGTGGCAACGCTTGCTACTTGCTGGTTGTTGCTGGCCACACTGACGAAATTGGACGGAAATGTGTGAAAAGCCCGAAAGTATGCAATGTTATGCGTGCAAATTGGCCTAATAAACTGCACGACCGCAAAGCACCCTTCTGCCATGCCCCCTGCTGCTGTTTACTAAAGCGGAAATTTGCAAGCGTCTGGCAAAACACAGACGCAGGCCAGCATATATACATTTGTGGCTTTCCTGGCTGCATGCTTATATAGCATGCTTGTTTGGCTTGCCACACAATGTTGCAACTGCAGTTGCAACTCAGCCACAAAACACTAACACAATTTTCTAGACATATTTTGCAAACTAATTACACTCTCTCTCTCTCTCCCTCTCTTCGCTACAGATCTACCAAATCCGAGAAAATGTATCCTTCGATGTTAAGTCGCGCTGGTGATGTGGAAATAGAGCCTTACTATTGCCTACCCGTTGGTACCATAGCAGCTGCCGCTCAAAATGGTGTGCTCAGCGCTCAAATGGCCGCCACCGTGGCCGCCCATGCCGCTCAAGCGGGCAATGCGGCCAATGCAATGGCTGCCTGGAGTCAGCCCACCTCGCCCACACCCATCAATCGTGGCCCGTTTGGTGCTGCTACTTCTGCACTATCGCCCACGCATGGCACGGCAGCGGCCATGGCTGCTGGCCATGGTGGAGCTGCGCTCACAGGCGGACATCGTCTGACATATCCCAAGAAGAACGATGAAGGTAAGTTGAAGTAGTTGACAGAGATGAATGAATGTCTGTTGAGTTGCTAACATTGCTCATCTCTCTTCAATTGCAGTGCACGGTAGCGCCGCTTCGTTGCTTTCGGGTGGCAGCTCTTTGTATGGATCGGCGGAGGAGCGACAGGCACATGAGATAAGACGTCTGAAGCGTGAACTGCAAGATGCCCGTGAACAGGTGCTCAGTCTGAGCAGCCAGCTGTCTACAAATGTAAGTACTGGAATATTTTAAATGACGTCAGCTGACGTTGTCATTTGTTTTGTGTAGCTGCATTTGCCTAGACAGTGCAAGATGATTTGGAAATGGTTTTTTAAATAACTCATAAGCAGAGATATTGGGGAGTTCGTTAGCTCTGTAAAGCATAAGAGTAAAGTTCTAGCTAGCTAGAAGAAGTGCAGCTCAAATGATGTACATGAGTACACTTATTATTCTCCCATAAAATTTGTGGTTAAATTTTTGTAAAATATTTGATATCCGCCAAACTGCTTTAAGATTAAAATGCTGCTGAAACAAAATTTCTGGCACACCCCTGATCAAGTATACTTAGTGGAGTACCAGAAATAATTTTGAAAAAAAATTTTGACTTAAGAATTTCGATATCGTTGGATGATGGCCTACCATCGATAATATAGCCAGAGATCAACAATTTAATTCTCTGGGTCTGTTGCGTCCAGTTGTTGTAAGACTAAAATTCGGCTAAAAATAATTTCGTCAGAAACATTTTTCAACCGAATTTCGACCCGAAAGCAGTCTTTTTGTTTGCTAGCTATCACCTTTGACTAAATTTAAGCCCAAAATATATCTGTTGAAGTCTTTCTTAGCTGAATTTGAACTTTCTAATTTCGATAGCTAGATTTCAACTAAATTTTCATGTCGTATTTCGTCCAAAATGGAATTTTGGCACACTCTTTATTATGTTTATTTAATTGGTCGCTAAAAATATTAAAAAACCTCGAGACGAGAGCAGTTCTTTGTAAGCCCGAAATATATCTGTCAATGCACCAAACGGATCTTTAAAACTTGACATGATAATTTTAAGCCGATGTGTTCTTAAAGCCAATTAAGTTCTGTACGCAGCAGCCCGAAAAGCTTCCGAACAAGAAGGCACTTCATAAAAAAATTGTTGTCCCATGATTTTGGCAAAAAAATTCACACCTTTTTAGTTTTTGTTGTCACAACCTAAGCGAAAAAAAATTCGGGTACGAAAAATCGTTTATTACAAAGCCGTTTATTGTCTATTAAGCAAGGGGTGCTCCAAAAATACAAACAAAAAAATGTAAATAAAAACGGATGAATTTATTGCGACTGTTTTTCATTAAGCCTAAAATACCGCTAACAAAATTTGGTCAACAACAGAAAAACAGACATTTAATTTTTTAGTCAAGTTTTTGCTCGGAATCGCTTCACGCTGCTGCGTACTATATCCATTAAGCAAAAATTTCAAAGATTGATTACACAGCTCCACAAAAAAACGAAGAAAGACTTGCAGTGACCAGACCATGTTTTTTTAATAGTTTTGGGGTTCATAAATCCTAATCCGAAGTTCGTTGGATACCATCACATCAGGCTTCGAGATAATTGACTTTGAGTTGTGTGTTTGCATTGGTACGGAAGGTATAGTTTAATTTTTGCAAATAAAGCTGTCGTTTTGTGCATTTGTACATTTTAAGCCACCCACAAAAATACTATATATAATGTAAAATTTAAATTAAAGTTAGCAAAGATCTTAGTTTATAGTTGCTTAAAACTCCAACAGAAATTATCAAAAACCTGATAAAGCCAAACAAACCGCGGCTTCGCATTCAGAAACATAAAAATATCATTCTCTGGTAGCTAAAAGACTTTATCTTATTTTTCTTTTGGAGCTATCTTATTTTTTCATTCATTGCCTACTTTTAGGCTGGCTTTAATATTTAGTTTTACGCCACATTTTCATGCCACTTTTGCTTGCAACGTCTTGCCTTAAGTTACTTCTTGGCTTTTTCAGTCATATTCTTGAGACGATGACTACAAGTTGTCTGCATGCGTGTGTGTGTGTGTGTGTGTGTGTGTGTGTGAGTGTGTGTATCTGTATCTATGTGTGTGTGTTTTCCGCAAGTCGTCAACAAAAGTCACAGAAAAGTCTGATAAACTTCCGCTTAAGTGAAATGGCATGAGCAGGTAGGTATAAATCAGACAAAAGTAACTTGGCAAAACACCAACAGAAAAAAAATTTGATCAAGTCGAGGTGGTGCGCGACAGAAGGATACCCTTTTTCGAGGAAAGATTGATTTCATGCATACTGTAGGTATAACGTCGATTTTGATATTTATGCCTGAGTCCACTTCTATAAGTTGGAACTATGTATTTGTCATAACTCAATTTCCAACAAAATTATTATAAATTTTATTTTTTACAAAATGATATTGCTATCCATAACTACCCAAACTTGTAAACGATTTCAGTCGGAAAACCTGATAACGATAGGATATCCTTTTTTTTTAAAGAATTAACCATGACATTCTTCATAATGTCAATTTTGACATTTAAGCCTGTATCCCCCCTCTATAATTTTAAACTTTGTGAAAGTTATCTAAAAGCAGAAAATTAAAATTTGGAAAAATTAAATTCATTCACTTTCTTAAATATTAACATACTTAGCTTTGGTGTCAAACATTAGCTCAAAAAGTTTATTTTCAAAATTTATTGTACCCTATGGTCGTACCCGATACTGTGATACCCGTCATACGATATCCCAAAAAAATATGAATATCTGCCCCAAGCCATGATTTATATAATTTAATGGAATAATAGGTGGAAACAACAAAAAGTAAAAAAGAACGAAAAATTAAAAACCGATTTGGGGAACTTTCACCTATTCATAAATAATCTTACAAACATTGGTTTTTTGCTAAATTTTTTTGGTAAAAGTGGTTAAAATGTTATTAAAAGCTTTCATAACCTCAACCATATATTTCGAATAAGAAAGAAACGATGATTGCATTTTGAAAACTATAGAGGAAAAGGGGGCCATTAAAAAATTGTATTTAAGAGCCGCGAAAGATATCCCAACAAAAGGTAACATCTGCAACAAGGGTTTCAAGAGAAATGGTTTTGTGGGGCTTGCAAGATAAAAGGTCAGTATTGTTTTTTTTTTATTAGCTTCACCGGAACCAAATGTTCAAATTATTTATCTTCTAAAAATATGAAAATTAAAGGGGAGAAGGTCTGATATAGATACATTTCACCCTAAATCTTTTGATGGTAATGTTTTGTAACAAAGAATTGTTAAGGATACTGTAGGGCACTTCTTTAGGCAAGCCTTCTCCACTTATTGAACTGAAGGTAGCTTACCGCCTTCTATGGTTCTCTTAAAGAAAATGTTTATCGGTATTTTGGTAAGTAACCAATTGATCAAAATATAGGGCGTTTTTTTAGCGTGGGAGTAAATGAAATTGAGCTGCAATTTATATGGCAGGCTGTTTTATAACCACATCTGAAGCTTTCCATGAAATCTAAAAACTTATGCAGCATTGTATTCCTTATACTTGAAAAAAATTTCGGATTGCATTTACTGAGTGACTTTAATGTGAAATTATCTCAAGCGGAGACTGTACCTGATATGAAGAAAAAGTTAACCTCCTGGTAAAATTGTTCTCTGAGATATACAATATGTGTTCCGATAGAAGTATATGGCTTAATAAGCTTTAAATCCACGACACGCCTCTTTATATTTTAACACACAATGCTCAATCCATAATACCCTTGAACCTTCAAATACAGGGTATTAAAAGTCGCTACCACTCTTGCATACTTTCAGGCATCACTTTATAAAAATGTCTGCAAGTTTAGGGTATATTTATCTTGGTTACCATTGCTTACTTTTTTTTAAGTAACTCTTTTGAGAAAAAACCGAAAATTAAGAAAAATCGAAAAAATACAAACTTTAAATTGCTGGAACCCCTCAGGAGCTTTCTATCGTTTACTCTCAGCTCACGTACATATTATGGCTGTCTACATTGTATGGCTATAAAAATCTTTTATGTTCTATTCTGTACCAAAAGGCATGTCAATAGTAGTTCGAGGATGGCATTAAATTTATCGAGGCCAGCAGACATTTTGTTGCGAGACAACATAAATCCTCCAATTGATGCCCCAGCCAGACAGGAATCGAGTCTGGTTTAGTCTGGTCTGGTCTGGCATACTACATGCTGTGGGAGTATGAAGGTTAACACGTAGTCTCAAGGTCAAACCGCACACGTGCAGAATGCAGTAAGTTGATGAATGCTTAGGAGCTTTAACTAATGAAGCTTGGCCAGAAGACGGTTGCAACTTTCTGGCGGGCGTTAAGCTGATTGAAAGTTTTTCCATTGCAACTTTTACCAATTTGCCCGCTCTGACCAGGCAAGCATGAAAAATGTCATTACATTTACGCAGAAGACAATGCTGTGGCAACTGTGGCTCTGAGGCAACCATAAAAGTGCAACCATTACGCAGAAGATAACAAAAAAAAAAGGCCAGCTATGCCATTGCCGGTTTTGTCTTGGCCAAGTCAACTAGCATTGTAATGAAGTTATGTCTAGCTGCTGTTATGCTGCTGAACTTGTTCTTTTTTCCAGGAGTTATATATGGCCTAGACCAACAGACATTGAAGTCAACCGCATTGTGAACTTTATGAAAACATTCACTTAGCCCAAAACAACTTTAAGATAACATAAAATTGACATAAAATGTCAAAGACTTGAGCATAAAATAAGTTTTACAAAGTTCCAAGTGCTGCGTCTTTCAATCAGGGCGTGGCGTTTGGTATAAAAAAATTTAAAATAAATAAAAGAAACTTTGTAGCAACTTTGCCAATTCATGCCGTCAACATTAAAAAACTTCAAATGCTGCACAATTTGAACTTTTCCTAAGGCGAAGCACACAAACTACTACTATTTAATAGTACTATGTCTACTACTCTTTTTTACTACTTTTTATAATCTCAAGACAAATACTGCACAATGTTCAATGATAAAAGTTTATTGTTTTAATGAAAACGTAGACACAATTGCCACGCCCCTCTGCCTCACCTCACACCCCCTCTAGACCATAAAACGCTAAATGCAGCGTTTGGATTAAAAAGTTTTTAATTGCCTGGCGGCGCTTTCCCTTCCTGCCACTTCCTCAATCATTCCACTTGCTGTTTTGCTTCAGCGTCTGTTTTTCCTGAAAACTCTACGATTGTGTGGCGCTTAATTAATTTCTGCTATGAGTTATAAAAGCATAAATATGTGCAACCTCGTCGCTTCGATTTATCCATCAATACACATACATACATAGTATGTATGTACGTCTGTCAGTTTGCCAGTTTCTCAGCTTGTCTGTCAGAGATTATTTGCTCTTGCTATTTTTATTGACAGACCCGACTACATAGCAGAGGCGTTGACTGATGCTCCAGCAATTTCACTTTGTGGTTATGAAGAAAACTAAGGCATCCCGTCGTTGGTTTAGTTTCTATTATGACTTTTTATGATCTTTGATGGAGTTTCCAAACATTTTTCGTTTATTATTGCATTGGTCGTGGTCGTGCTTGGGAAATGCTGAAAGACTTTGACTTGAACAAGGGTGGGAGCTCACATGTTAGTATGGATGAATGAGAGTTCTAACTAGTGAATAAAACAATAAACCTGATACATTGAACACTTTCAACAGATGAAAGTCTTTACATAATTAAAAACAATTTTTTTAATAATTAGTATTCACTGTACTGAAGGTACAAACATATAATATAACATTTTCGTGCAAATGTATGTAACGCGTGGAGGAGGCATGACAGACTCCATAAAGTATATACATTCTGGATCAAAATGTACAGTGGACTAGACATAGCCAAGTCTGTCCGGATCTCAGAGACTAGAGTCCAAATTTTATAAGATTATCTTCTGTGTTCTATGCCGTAAAAATTTACGGATGAAAACTTAAAAAATTATATGGAAAAATGTTTGACTTTTTAGATCCCCTCGCCTATGAATTACACTTTAATCATTGTTATTATTATTGTAGCATGTAGACCAAAATTTGAAAGTTTTTTTTTATTTGTAGAGATACCGCCTATATATAAAATTAATTTTTGGCACCGTTGCTACAATATTTTAAATTGGAACTTTAAGAGTAATTGCCAAAAGTGACCAAATTAAAATCTCTTTGCCCAAAAGATTCTCTAAAAACTTCGTGAACTGCGTCGGTACATGGCGACTATGGCATTCTCAAATTATTAGAAATTTAGAAAAGCGCAGGGGATGTTCGAGATGACTCGAAATAAATATAGATGGACATTAGGGTGGCCATTTTTGCAACATCTCACGATTTTAATAATGGATTCGCCTAAAAAGTTTCCATTTTAAGGCCCATACGCAGTGCGAAAAATTTCGCACGGAATGACAAAACTTCATATAAAAAAAAATCCCATTTGGGATATACCATTTTTTTTTTCTAATTTCGAAAAATGGGTTTTACGCAATATCTCGAAACCCGTTACGTGAAAAAATTTTTTGACTGCATTTTCAGTTTTAGCATGTCATTTAACTACGAAAACTTTTTTAAAATTTTTTAACTAGTGTAATTCATCAATTTAATCAATTTTAGAGCTTAACAAATTTATTCAGGACGACTGTATATTTTGTTAAAATTATATGAGACTTTTTGAACCATAATTTGTTTGATTGGAAATAAGTTTTTAAAGTTTATGTAGAACAATACAGTCAAAAAGGGAAAAAGGCGAAAATTATGACCTTTGACCTATTTTCGCGCCCATCAAATACTTTCGGATCGTTTTTAAATTTTACAGCGATTTTTAGGCGAAAATACTAGCGGCGGCCACCCTAATGGACAACGGCCTTGACATGCGAGGCAGGGTTGGATTGGCCTAGTTTATATTGCGTTTTTGCTAGCTTTAAGTAAAAAAAAGTTGTAAACGTGGAAAAGTTTTTCTTTTTAACTGGCCATAGCAATAACGCCTCGCTTACGCCTTTTCCACTACACGTTACCAAAGGTAGCTACACGCACATTACCTGGTCCTTCCTATCTACCTTTAATCCGGTTTCCTACAATATCCTCACAATGAATACAAGCTAATGAATCAAGTCATAGGTAATCTCTGCGGCATTCGTGCAGATTTGAAATTTAAAATGCTGCGTATTTTTTCCCCCAACGGCAAAGACAGCGATGCATTTTTTAACATATAAACTTATTTGAGGTAATTTATGATACAGCTTCAGATAATCTTAAAGTCATGATTCTTTAAAGCAAACTATTCCTACGGAGCCTTTTTTTATTAAAAATCGAAAACACAAATAATACATATATAATTTTTTTAATTTTTTTTTTTTGATATTTATTTTTTTTTTATTGGCAATCACCGATTCAAATTGGGTTTTAATCCAATATTGATGAAAAATTATTCGCTACACAAAAAATAAAATTTAGTGTGCGATAAGAATAATAATTTCCCTGTCTGACTATTTAGTCAGTCGCCCCTGGGCGGAGCATTGGGGATCTCTATTAATAACTTTTCGAAGAGAACAGGGACCTACAGTTTATAGCCGAATCCAAACGGCGGTGTCTTGAATTAATAGAGACTTTCTTGAGCATAGCGTCTTTGAGCTAGCGATGCCAGTGCTAGGCAAATGTACCAGAGCTACTGTGGGGATTCGAACCACCGACCTTCGGTTTGTAAAAGGAGTACGCTACCCCTACGCCACCGACGGCCAAGCCAAATAATTAATTTTCGATTGCAAACTTCGTTTCTCCACATACTGAAAATCAAGATTGAAAATAGAGAAATTTTTAAAAAAAAATATCTTTTGAAGGGCACCTTAACTTGGCGTATTGCAGTGCAGTAGCTACAGATCTAGCGTTCCATGTTTTAATATTTAAGTTAAATAATATATTCAAAATTTAAATACATCATTAACAGACATTATGAGTTGAGTCTGTAAACAGTTTAATTTACAGAGCAGATAAAGCTTCACCTAATTAAACACCTAATATTGTATCGTAGATTATATAAGTAGTAGTTGAAACAATTTTCATTATCCTTCACTTGGTCTATTTTTTTTTACTATAAAAACATCGGAAGAATTTATAAAAAAAAAAAATTGTATCTCATATGGTATATTTTGTATGGAACGGCATTTTGGTGATAAAAAAAAAAACAAACAGACGTCTGTTGGCGTCCATTGCAGAATTTTTTTCTATCTTATCAATGGTTTGCACGAAGAACCTGCGACTAACCTAATTAAGTCAATCTTAGATTGCCCCCGGGAATTCCCAATGAAAGTCCCAATGACTCTATTTAAGCAAAATCCTCACCAAACAATTAAATTCTCCGTATGCAATGAAGTCTTTTTACATTACTTTGGATAATCACTGAAGCTGTTTTTGACATTAAAATTTAGACCTATTTCCAAGTGTTACAATGCTCTCTGATAAAGTGTTGACTCTTTTGGAATACAAACGCCATAAAACTACAGCGTTCCCACTATATCCTATCAGAGTATCAGCTGAGAATTTTGCCATATTTCCAACAAACACATGGTTCACAGAAAGCTCTCGTATTGGGATTGGACTTGAAGTTCCATTTATTGTAGTATATTATAATGACTTGAACAAAGTATATATTTTAACTTCGGCGGTCGTCAAAACGTAGACAATCTTCATAGATTACCATTTTATTGACTAATGAAGAACTTAATTGAACTAGTTGCGCTTGTCAAAATTAATTTTTCTTGGTCGTAACTGCAAAATTGATGTACACGTCCAAAAAGCAAGAGTTTCAATAAAAAATTTAATCAACTAAGAACTAATGTTAAGGGTTGCTAGTGTTTCTGACAGCCATCATGAAATTTCGTTTATTTTAATTTATTATAAAGTCGTTTTCTAAGGTTTCGATTACATAAACGCAAAATGGCGCGTTTTCATTAATTTTTATTTACTGTTTTCAATTAACTGCAAAGTCCAAAAACTGTCGCTATCCAATTGTTTGCATTGGTTCACTTTTCTTCATGAACTCTCTCCGGGATTATTCTTCTATCAAACCACCCACTCACTTGGAGTACACTTTATCAGCTTAGTTTTATGGCAGGCCCATTAAATGCAGCAGCAGCAATCACAACCGAAAAGCCGCTTATAAAATTTCCAACCTACATCAACTTTAAACAGCTTTGCCTCTGGCCGGGCCACACTTTTGCCCAAAACAAAAACCACCATTGAGCAATCTTATCACTGGTCATAAATATTAAAACACAACATCATAGGCCGGGGCATGCCACATCAGTCCATTCCAGACCAAAGTCAAACCATGCAACGCAGCCATTTATCTCGCACTCTGAATTGACCCAAGTGACCGCCGGAACGCCTAGTACAAAAAAAATATTACGAGTACGACATATATATACATATGTATGTACATAATATATATTAACACACAGAGAAACGTGCCAATGCTTAGATACTTACATACAAACAATATGTGAGTGTAAAAACATTAGAATCGTGATATGATACCCACACCAGCCCTCTCTGCCGTCCTCACACCATAAAGTATCTACCAGAGCTAGCGATAAGACAAAGAACTATTATTGTGTATGTACGTTTGTCGCATTGGGTCGGATTCGAATTACGTCGGATTGCGCGATCGCCTCCAGCATCTAGAGAGCGTCAAGAGCAAAAACATATGACTTTTACTGGAACAAATAGCTGTAGGCTCGAGGTCACAAATGTTACGCATACGCAGCGGGTGACTGGCACTTGGAAGCGGCCATAGACACCCCGTAATGATAGCTATAGAAGATGCTTTTTAGTTTTTAATTGATTTTGGATTATGGCAATGTGAACATATTTATTTTTAGTATTGTCAATATTTAGCTGCTCATGGCATAGGGTGAGGCTTAATACCAGCTCATGGAAACAAACAAGATGGATTATGACATAGCTTTGGTCTTGGCGTTGTACGAGTAAAAAAAGTATGTCTAGTTCTAGTTTCCACTCGCTCAGCTCTCAATAGTTAATGGGTTTTTTAAAAAGACATTTGGAATTTTGTTGATTGAATAAATAAATTATATTTAAAATGATGCTGACACTTTGGGTGTGGGTGTCTTTTATAGAGCAGCATATTATGTACGACTGCTAAATTGCGCTATAAATTTTACTTTGTCTTAATAAAACCAAGTCATCTAAAATATTTTCTTATTCTTTTCATTCTAGGTAAGTGAACTGATATATGTACACATAGAGCAAACTCTTTTGTAAGGGTATGTAAAATATTTAGCTTTGAAATTGTACAATAAGAAAATAAATGGAAAATTGAGCTTTCAAGACCCGAGATATTCAAATGGGTTGGGTTGTTAAGCAATCATAATGCGGAAAATACCCGTCCAAAGTGGATGCTCTTAGACATTTGGATGGATGGATGGATGGATGGATCGTTTAACAACCGAACAGCGCGTAAAAGTGGTACAGGCGTACTATGAAAATTGTCGCTCGTACCATTATCAGCGTCAGTTTTCGTCAAAAGAAAATTCATCGAAAATTACGGTGTTCGCATACGGGCCTGTAGAGCCAGCCGCGATATTATTTTTCATACATAAATTAATAGTTCCAAACTTGCATTTGGTATATACATTTGCCAAATTTTGGTGAAAAACATACCGATTAAATGCAAATAACAAACAAACCAACAGATGGCCCACCCTATATATCAGAGACAGATGGAGAGTATTGAGTAATCATCAAAATAATCCTTAAGGAAAACTTTATTTTTTAAACAAGGTACTTCTCTGCCCAACTTGCTTTTTATTTGTATATCCTGAATCTTAAGATAAGGGGTACTGATGGATATTTCTAAGATCGTCCAAGGTTGCCTTTTATATGGTCTGAACGATTATATTGTCTATATGAACTCCTCGATCTTTGAGATTATAAGAGCTGGGATAATCATACTTGACATGTGGATTTCTTATATATCCAGCCAGATCACGCTTAATTTTGTCCTTTGTTTCATCCCCTTCCACATCCAAACAATTTCAAACAAATGTACAATATTGTTGATGGGATCCTTTTTTTCACATTTCATTTTGATTTGCATTCATAAAATGTTGTGTTCCGGAATTCGGAAACTATATATGGAAATCGAAGTAATTTTCTTATAGGCATGTCCTTTTTTGTTCGCTCCTTGAAATACAAACTTTTATAATCTCAATATCTCAAAAATCAGAAGAAAACACACACATCAAATCAAAGCTAAAAAAAAATATTTTTGAAATTTGAATTCGATTTACTTTAATAAATTTTTTTTTTTTTACCCCAAAAAGATTTACATTCTTCAACCAATTTTTCTTGAAGTATAGGCTCAGGAAATAAGCTTCTTCAAATGGTTACGTATGGGGGTATGCTTCACTTTGGGGTTCAGCTTGTCTGCTTTCAAACAGGAAGAGAAAGACTTTTGATGTTTAATTCCTTCTTAAAGGTGTTAATAATTCGACTTATTTGTTTATACAGCAATTCATAAAGAATTATCTGCTGTTAAACTAACTACTAACTAGTTACTACTAAACTAGTTCAAAATGTACAAGTAACTCTTGAACTAGTTCAAAAGGAATTTCTATTTTACATATATCAGTAGAGTTGCTCAAATTTTAAAGCTCTAGTCCCTAACTTATAATTTGTTCAGTGAACATTTTAATAAAAACTAAATATTAAACAAATATAACTTATCTAATAAAATATCTATAATACAACAATTAAAGCTGAGCTTCTGTTTGCCAACAGCAATTCCTACAATTTAATGCTATTCCATTTGGCTAAAACAAATGAATTGTTCCACTTTGGCCAACATATTCCCGACGATAAATCAAGTGTATTGCAGTCAATTACTAATAACCCATATTGGTTTTATGCCACTTAATTCTACTAAAACGCTTAACTTATGCGATATGGAATCCCCCTAACTATTGCCGCAGTGCCATCAACCCACACAATTCGCTTAGCTTGGCAAAAACAAGACCATAAGTCAAGCAGCAAATTGTTTGACATTAGCTCCTGAGCCAAGAAATCCCCCAAGCATCCCACCAAAAAATCGAACTTAAATTCTGCCAAATATGCTTTTTGGCAAATATCGAGGCCACAAACGCCAAGATACACTGTCATGGTCCAAGTCCAAACATTGTCAGGGTTCTCTATAGACCATTGACCATCGAAGTCTCTCAATTGCTGCGTAAAATACAGTATAATCAATCATGTTGCAGCTAACCCAGAGACGGGGTCGTTAAATAAACCCCCCAAAGCCCAAGTTTTTACAACTTTATTTTTGCTGCCGCTCTAGTCGTCAATATGCCCCCATATCCCACGCCTGCTCTCTGTGATTTTGGAGGCCATTCCTTGCTGCTTGTCGCTGATTTTGGCGCCGCAGCGTCTCGCGTCAAGAATAAATGAACGTCGCCGCGCCAAAACCATAAAGCGACGGCTGCACTTGCTCCTTTAGCTCCCCTAACAATCCTGACCATTTTGGCAGCTAACTGCAAAACACAAATTTGCAATTTTTTTCTGCGTATCGTCGTTTATACAGGAAACTGCGTCTGCGTCCGTGGCCTGTCGTTGAATATGTAGTAACTGATTTTTTTTCCTGAATAGTTTTGCAAACATCTAAATAAAATGGCGTAGGATGGGGTAGACTAGCTACCACCAGGACTATGGCTGCGTCGATATACTCATACATCAGTGGCGTCGCTTTGGCGCCAGTTGTCTGCTCTGTCGCTGCTTCTGCTCCAACGCCCTGCACTGAGCCATGGTTTATTTGCTACAATGCTCTGCCTGGTTATAGAGCATTATGAATTGGTTATGGGTGTTGGCAACAGCATATGTTAGTGTATATCTATAAGTATATGGAGAGTTATGTTTGTCTTCAGAATTTGAGAAAAGTCTTGCAGATTTTAAGGTCTATTGTGGGAAAGAATCTCCCCATTATTTTTGGATAATTTTCGGAAAAATTTTGCGGATTAGTGGAAACTGGACAATCTTTTGGATTGCAGTTGATCAACTGTGTAGAAAAAAGTCCATCAATTGTTACTACTTAAGTTTCTTTGGAAAATTTAATAGGCTACTTTTTTTACTGTGCTACTTTTTTTTCGAATTTCAGTTATCCTTTTTTAGTTTTCGAAGGTTGTCTTTGTAGTTTAATTTAAATTTATAAAAATAATTTAAAATATTTTAGAAAAATATTTCACTTTTCAAGAAACATTTTGTGAAGTCACAGCAATTGCAGAATTTGTATTCTTTCTTACACATTTGGATTTTTTTGCACTGTCAAGGATCGATTTATTATAAATCGAAAAACCTCCCGTTATTAAAATCAAAATTTCCATAAATATTTGTACCTTTCAACCAGCTCCAATATTCAATTCTAAATTCCGACTAGTCGAAGTGACTTTAAAAACTTCGCAATCGAAGTTCGGAACAGGCCATTGTATAGAGCATCCGTATTGTCCACATCCGTTTGGATTTTGCTGTTTTGTTTTTCCGCTTTGAACTGTTATTTGTTTGTCGCCGCCAAAGCGTCGTCGACGTCGTCGGCATCGCCACAGCAGCCGTTGATGCTGCTGCCGTCGCTGCTTGACTCGGTCGCCTTGGCAAAGGATTTGAGTGTCATATTCAGTTCCACAGTTGATGCGGCAGCGGCAGGACACGCACAAAGCGCTTATTTACTTATATCGGTATAAAATTAAGTTGGCAACAACTTGTAGAAGCATTTGTCTGGCAACATGTTGCTAGACACATGTTTCTGATCTTTAGCACGCTCTCGCGCTCTTCAACAAAACTCTCGTATATTGCACTCTGTCGCACACACACACACAAGCCATAAATACTGCCCGCTCTAGCTAGCACTCATCACTCAGAGAGCGCAAGCAACTGATCTTGCTCAACATTCGCTTTGAGCTGCAGCTGTGACAAGACGTACGCGCGCGTCGCTTGTTTATTTGTATCTTGTAGTACGCGTTTAAACGTGAGAATTGCGGCGTATTGCAGTCGCAGAAAAAGTATCTGATCGTGCGTTTCGTAGTTAGTTTGCTGTTTGTTTGCTGGTATTTATTTAACTGATTACCAAAGTGTTGCCAAGTGTCGTAGTGAAGCGTTGCGTGAAGTGTTAAGCAGCATGTGAAGTGAGAATTGGAGGCTGCCCAGAAAGGTTCATTGAGCATATTTAAGCTTTTATCTCAAAATAGTAAAAATAATAAATGAAAGCCCAAAGGCGCAAAGCTAAAACGTGTTTGTGACGTGAAGTTTAGAACGTAGAACCATACAATAACAACAAAGTTTGCAAAACCGGTCGCTTGTTTTTTTGGTGCCATGAAGTTCATGTGGTCAGCTGGTCAGAGCTATTTGAAACAAAAAATATAAATTAACAAGTAACAACAAAAAAATTGCCAACATGTATGTGCCACTGTGCATAGTACGGCCGTGTTTGTTCAACCAAATGCCGCAGTGTATGCAGTATAAAGAAAAAAAAAGAAAAAAGTTTTTTATCTGGCCAAAAAAACGCTGACACAGAAAGATAACAAGCAAAGTCGGTTACAACTGTTTAAATTAAGAGAAATACTAAATGATAAAAAATAATAAAGTGCAGCGCCAAAATAAATAAACAAACATATTGCAACAGCAATTATCTTGCAGAAGCTGCACGTAAAGAGTTTCCTCCGTAAATGCTGCTTCAACGTGTCGTCATAACAAAAAACCTATATAATAAAAATAATAATAACATGGCCATAAAGGAAAACAACAATTTAACAGTCATAGCTAACAATTGTTGTTGCGTAACGTGGCCCTAAAGCAGTGGCGCCCAAAACACAGCAGCGATTAAAAACGCGCACCGGGATTACTTCCGTTTACCACAGAGTACTCCGTGTTCATTGCTAGGCGCGTGCTCTCAGAGCTGTCAATAGTAGCTGCTACTGTGAGTCAGCTAGGGTTACATGTGCAGCAAAAATGTTGCACAATCAGCAGATTATAATGAAACTGAAACGGAAAATCTACAATTTCTGCTGTGCAACTGAGATGGGGTAACCCTCTGGGCTGGTCTGACAAGACAACGCACCCGTACGTTGTTATAATGAATAAAAAGAGTTATTGTATTTTACCAAACGGCAACAAATTAAACAACAACATACTGAGATACATAAATACATAGATACACACAGTTGAACACTCTTACGCTCAACATATTGCACTCATACTTTGTGCGAATAGTAGAAAAAAAAAAAAAGTGAAACAATGGCAAATTGTTTAATGGAGCATGACAAAATGAGCAGGGCAAAAATAGGGTGCATCAAAATTTATAGCGGCAAGACATTGGCGTAGTCCAAAAAGAACGAAGAGGGTCATCAAGGATCACAAGCGGTAAATTGCTGCTGGGACTAAGAAGTTTCTAGTACATAGATA
Organism: Chymomyza fuscimana; assembly: GCA_949987675.1. Taxonomy (NCBI): domain Eukaryota; kingdom Metazoa; phylum Arthropoda; class Insecta; order Diptera; family Drosophilidae; genus Chymomyza; species Chymomyza fuscimana. Next base: position 54,987,675 of record OX465088.1, on the reverse strand, counting down.
TATTAATTATTTAGAGGCAATTAAAAAAAAACAAAACATTCGATACACTTAAGCTCACTCTCGGGGGAAAAAAATGATTGTAGCTGAAGCAGTTCACCTTAAATAGAATGCTATTAGCGGTTATAAAAAACTACTTACTGCAAATATGATTCACTCTCTTCTTACGAATAGAATCTGAAAACTAGTAAATTTTGTCAAATGATCGTAATAATGTAATTTTAGCTAAAGTTAATTTTTGGGCAATCTACTAAGTTGTTCTCGTGATTGATTTCTATAGATGCAATTATTTTGACTCGTTCTAAAAATCCTTTTTTATAAGGACTATCGAGTTCCTTTTCATTACAAAAAAAGGTTTCTTTAAGTACCGTAGTTTATTTTTGTCTTCTTTTATTAACTTAGACAGTAAAATTTTTATTTGTGGACGTATTGATGTAACTTTTGGAACTAGTTTGGTTCTAATTTCAGCTAAGTATCATTTTTGGGCAGCCTAACTAGTTCCTTTTATAATCAATCCCTTTAGGAGCGACTCGTTCGTTTGGGTTTTTTTTTTAAATCTACTGGTTCCTTAAGTTTTTTTCGCATTAGGCACCACTAGATCATTTAGTACATATTCATAAAACATATTCTTTATGTACCTTGACGTAGTTGGCCTAGTTTTTTGATCTTTCATATACATACATAAATCATTCGTCAACACAATTTAGCGCAATGATGCTCACTGAGAGAATAAGTATGTCATATGTGAACATACTCAAGGAAATTTTGGAACTCAAATAAAAGATGTGTTTGGTAGTAGAATAAGTATTACAAAAAGCAAAGAAATCGTAAAGGAGTTACCTCATTTCGTTTTGTGACGATATTTCCATATTTTCATTGTAAGCTCCGTAAAATACCTTCTTTTCAAAAAATATATAAGCCCAATCAATATTCAATAGAAGTCTTTACATATACTGAAATCCTTAACAAAGAAAACATTTCCAATAAAAAATTGAATTAGAGTATCATCAGCATTAAAGCTGCTCATGAATATAATTAGAAGATTCTAGTTTTATATTAAGCGAACTTATTAACGTTGCTAAGAGTACAAATACATTACTGATAACGTTTTTGAAATAGATAAAAAAATGTTTATCTTGTTTATGAATGAGGCCTGTACAAAAGTTATAAATAACTTCTTTAGAGCTCAAAAAACATAACTTCCCATCACCCAAACTGACGCGCTACTCTCGCATTACTCACAAAAAAACCCCTAACTACGTCACTGTGTCATACCGTCTGCTTTGGCAGACAGTAGCAACACACAAATTATATAAACATGTAGTTGAGGGTTCGTGATAAAAGAAGTCGGCTTGGTCCATTGTGTCATTGTCTCCCACAATAATGATTGAAGTTTTATTTTGCTTGCTTGTATTTGGGTCTATAGAGCAGCGAATACAATGTCTCCATAGAGTTTTGCTAAAATTGTGCATCCGCTTTTTAACTTTGTGCTGGAGCTGTTGCCAAATTGCAGGCGCATTGTTGCCAAATTTCGCAGGCCTTCACTTAAATGCATTTAACAAACAATTTTCCACGCATTTGTTAGTCAATCTAAGCTAATGCCAATTCAATGCCTATGTCAGAGCAAAGAAAATCCCTTTAAAACAGCAGAAAAATAATCAAATTAGAAGTGACTGTACACATGGCGGTCGCATCATTCAATCTAATCCAACAAAAATTCCCAGCATTTAAGGCAAGTCAAAGAGAAGTCCCAACCAAGCACAGACCCACTCACATATGTGCAAGGGCTCAACACGACAGCTGTCTGCATGTGTATCTATAGCTACTATAGTATCCCTCGGAAGTTGTGTGTTTGTGTACCTAACGGAGGTGTAGTGAGTAGTAAAAGCCTGGCCTCTCCCCCCGCTCTGACACTATAGTTTGACTGTGCGCATTGCGTGCAATCAATTAAAAAAAAATTTCAGTGTCGTCGTCGTCGTCGTCAGTTTCTCAGGGTATATGCTGTGCGCTTACCCTCACTTAGAAACACATCCTGTTTTGTTTTTTATTCTTTATTTCGGAGGGGCTCTTAAATATTTGGAGTAATAAATTCTGATTAGAGTTTGGCGCCCAACGCCTTTAAGAGCATGCTCAGCATGCCAATGCCCAATGGCTTGGCAGATTGCAAAGATTTATGAGTTTTGCTCACTTTTTTGTTGACTCTAAGGCATAAATAATATGCAGTGCGGCTTGAGGCGGAAGTGCCGACTTTAATGGCCATCATAAGTGTGGCCTACTGTAGCAAGTTTTGCTAAAAAAAGTTGAAGCTGTCAAAATTTTTAATTGAAAAGAAACCACGCCAAAAATGAGGAAAACTTGCTATTAATTATGCCGACAAGCTCATTTAACATCATTTGCGCTGCATCTGGCAATTGAACATGACGCGGCGCTGCTGCAGCTTGGAGGATGCCCAAGATCCAGAGCCAGGCCAAGACCAAATAAGCAACACCCCAGCAGCAACACTTGATGGAGATTGATTTCTGGTGCAAAGTTTTTCCAGGCGGTAATTTCACTTTTTCTCTTGAGTTTTCATGCGCTGATAATCAAAATTGGCCATGCTTGACATGGCAATTCGAGTGATGCCAGGAAAATGAGTTTTTAATTTGCATTTTTCACACATCTAAAGTAATAGGTGCGTTTTTTTTTTTTGGTATTATTTTTTATTTTGTGCTGTCAGCGTTTGAAGTTGCAATTTAGAAAATTGTGAAATTTGTATCTTTGCGTATATTTTCTAATGAAAATTGGCATGGCAGTCGCTTTTGATTTGTTAAACGCATCGTTGCCAATTTGCATAACGATTTCCGCCAGCTGAAACACTATAATGCAACCAATTCTTGCAACTTTGCCGCTGCACTTGCCCCAACAGCTCAAATTTCCGTAGGCTTGACAAACATTTTAAAATTTTCAATGATTTGACTGGATTTTTAGGCTAGACCAGGGCGTGCCAGTGCCCTAGACCAACTGTGTTTGTTTAGTGTCTACAACACAACTAAATGTGTTTGTTGTTTTTATTGAAAGTGAGAAAATGTTTTTCACAAAACCAAAAAAAAAAATAGCGTCAACTGCTTTAATATTGCCGCTTCATGTTGAACTCAACGCCAGACAGCTGCATCATTTTTCCACAATCTTGCCGCAAAATGTTTTGCATTTGGTGTTTTTATGCCCTTTTTAGAGGTTGTGTTTACTTTGTCAAAAAGTTGTCAAGGCATTGAAAAGATACTCTTTAAGAAGATCATATGCCAGTCTATTAGTTTAGAAGAAAGACTTACAAAAATAATATTATAATATTTGAAATATTCTTGAAAGTCATTCTGAATGTTTTTTAACAGCAGATTGTAAGAAGAATAGGTTAGACTTTTGGGCGTCTTTTTTGACGATTCGGTATCATGAAATGTTTTAGGTAGGTAGGTTGCTAGCCCACCTACCCTAGCTTGGTGATAGGAATCCTGTCTGTACGTCCAAGCAGGTGTTTTGTCTGTTTTGGTCCGCGAGTGGTATTTTATTTCCCACTTTCCCTGCATAGTGCCGAGCATTCCCCGATCCGCCACCTTGGAACGCGTCCGATGGGAGACAGACTCCACACGTATTCGAAACTGAGCCGTAGACGTAAGTAAGGCCCGAAAAGTCCACTTGACAATTATGAAAAGATTTTAGTTACAAAATTCGAATCTTCCTAATTCACCCAATTCGTGTAATCATTTTTAATAGAGAGGCCTTTTTTCACAATCTTTAGACTGGAAGATTTGTTATGTTTGCTATACTAAGCTACATAAAAGTGCATCTGTAAAAAGTATAGTATTTTTTGAAGATGCTCAGATAAACAGACCATATTCCATCGGCCGAAAAAAGTGATAATCGGAAGGGGCAAACTATAGTGAATTTAGCTGTCCGCAATATGCGGACGAGCATTACCAAGTGAATAATTTTATCGTATCTAGTGTAGTTTTGGCGCGTTTTCCTAGAGTGCTCCAGTCAAGCTCATTCGACAGTAACATAAAAAATCGCTAGAAGATCATGTAGAGCATTCAATCTTTAGTATGCCAACCAAAATTTTTTACATAGTTTTTTTTATTTGTTTGTCGTGTCATGTTGTAATGCTATGCAAATGTTTTGTCAGCCCAACACCCAACAAACATGCGCACAAACTTGCATTTTACACACTTTCCCAACTCTTGAAAAAAAAAACCCCATAAACATAAAATTAAAGAAATGCTGGTCGAGGTTCGTTACGGACAATGTTTCGGCATGAGGTGCACTTAATTAATAGGCAAATTTTATGAGGCGCAATTGTTTTTTGAAAAGGGCACAGATAGAGTTCCCGCATTTGATTGTTAGCTACTGTGCCGGGCTAATGACCCGTAAGTATCGACAAATGCCAAGCACATGGTTGGCATGCTTAGACCGTATTATTGGGATTTTGTGTTTTTCGGGTTTACCTTAAGCCATTTATAGTACTTTGTAGTATTATGCTACCTGTTGTGGCAAAGGGTTGCGGCGCCACGGTGGGCTTCACTATGATTTGTGATTTTATGCGTAGAGCTTGGGAAAATTAGTTAGAGCATCTTGAGCTGTGTTTAATTGGCGGAAAGGTAGCGTCAAGACGGCAGGCGGTCAGTTCAAAAAGGTCTTCAAAATGTGAGGAAATGGCCATTAGTAGTAAAAATTATGATAGGTAGAAAACGGTAACTTGGAAAAATTAGTTACGAAAAAAGGCGGTTTTAACGGCGTGTTGTTAAAGGCACCAAAAACAATGGGTTGAGAGCAAAGCAGTGAATAGAGCTAACAAAATGTAAGTTAATTTAGTGTTGTAATATTGGCGGTTCAATTAGAGGAATCATAAAAGATAATGAGGTTAAATTGGTACAAATATGCAGATAGATATGGAGTTGTTTTTATATATTCAGTTCGTTCCAGCTTAGATTAAAGCAGGACTCGTCGCAATTTTTCCCTTTGACTCAAACTTTCAAGCATAGTAACTAATACCTCTAAAAATTATTCGTTTCAAATTTAAAAATTTTTAATGAATATCTGCTGTATTTTCAAATGAAATCAGAAAATCACACAAAGGATAACTATACGTCTCTGCGACGTAACCCCAAAGTTAGTTTATTCAACGTTGTAACTACTGAGAGAGAGAACTTCTTACAGAGATTAAAAAGTTGAAATCGTTTGTTTCTCGTACTTTATATTTCTACAGTTTATTTCAAAAGTGCGTGCATGTGCTAGTAATAATAAAAATTCGTAACTACTTCATTAAACAGCTGCATTTTTATGTAAACGTCGGTTGAGTGAACCTTCAATAGTTTATTTAACAAACTAAGCAGATCATCTACAAAAAGTTGTCGAAACAGTAGATAAAGCCCGCATGTGTTATGTATGGAACTCAGCAATTGCTAAAACAGCAATAGCTTTAATGACATAAAGAGTCTATAAGGGTATCACAATTATAATAAAGACATGTGTTGAATCAACATTCTTGATAAAAAGTAGTAACTGCAGATGTCCACTTGGCATTTAAAACTCCCCTTCTAAATGCGCTAATTGCCGAGGACAATTCTCAAGGTTGCCCTTAACTCTTATTGTGTGTAAGTGAGTGCACCTTTCGTGTTGCCTAATTGGCCTTGCCCCTGTGTGGTAGCTGCAGTTCTTTGGCAACATGTTGCAGCTGCAGCTGCAGTTACATTGCAGCTTGCTTTGGCACTTACTTGGTTACTTAATAAACCAGCCATTATCTGAACTGTTGCTTGTCTAGGGTCTAAAGAGTAGTTTGAACGCACCTTTTTAAAAAAATGTGTACAAGAATGTTATATAGTCGTAGCGTTGACCGACTGTGGAATACTCTGTATTTCAAATCGGCAGACAAGATGGTGGTGATTGTTTTGGAATCGACGAATGGCCGATATCGTACGAGTCATAGAGGGAAATTATTCGATTTTTGATTACGAGTTTATTGCATCTTGTTCATTTCGGCAACAAGACTCAGAGCTCTTCTAATTTCTAATTGAAAACCACGAAATTTCACTGTGGTAGTTTGCGACTAACCTACTTCATCATAAGTATTGTCACTATGTCTCTAGATCTTGTAGTTTTCAAGATATTCGTGTTCATACAGACGAAAGGATTCAGTGGATTCGTGGATACGTACACTCAATTTATTTTTAATACGCTTAACCACATAACTTTTAGGGTATAAAATAGTTGGCAGCCGTATTTACAAAATATCTTTAGTGACTGAGCAGATTGCAAATGTCTATGGCGAGGCAGTCTTGTAATCCACTACTTTACCACTGCTAGACAAGACAGCGCAACAAATCATTAATCAACCGCAACTAATACCGAGTTGTTGTTATGGATGTTATTGTTGCTGGGCACAATTAAAGTCGAAGCAGTCGCCTTATCAAAGCGCAAAGCGTGGCAACTACCAACTGCTGGCCATGTCCATTGTCCTTGCCTATGGGCGCAGCTGCCACTGCTGCTGTTGTTGCTCTCCTACTTCTTCTTCTTAGCTAGATAGTGGATGTGGGCATGCATTGTATTCCAGTTCTAATGACTGTCTCTTAGGCCATCAACTACTTGAAGCCCTTCTTTCTGACTGCTGATTGTTAATGTTTCTATGCGCTGCTCTTTACTTGTCCACTTGGCTACTGCCGCTGCTCATTTAGGTCTCACACTTGGAGAAGATACAAAAAACAAGCTTCTTACGCTGGGGAGCTGCTTTTACTACGCCCCCCAGCCAAAACTTCTTGGAATACCGGAGGCAGCTATTACAGCAGCTCGATGCGCTTATCTAGGCGTGTTCCATTTTACTCTAGTTCTTTGGATGACGCGCCCTCCTTGTCGCTGTGTTGTTGGTTAAGTCAATTGTCAGTTGTGTTTTGTTTCGCTAGAAAATTTAATTATCATTATGCCACATTATCTGCTTGTTGCTGGGAGCTCTTTGTGGGAGCTCTTAAGGTCGGTCTGTGATTAATTCTGTGATTGGCCTCTGTCTATGGTAGTACTTGAAAATTGAGGCACTGTTGTCAAGGCGTGACATGAAATTATTCGGCCTATAGTTTGCGAACAAAATTGAGGCTGCCATAGATAGGTTTTGTATTTTTTATGGCATATTTGAACTTTTTAACCCATTGATGCCGCCAATTTGGCAAGTCCAGTAACAAAAGAGCGCATGTTAAACAAAAATAAACAAAAGCCAGGCCTCCCTTTTGGTCGCTCTCTGTGGCAGTAAAAACTTTTTCATTACTTATTATTATAATGCACGGGTACTTCTTTCGACGTTTCCAGCTCCGTGCTCAGGCGATGAGCTGCCTGATAAGCACAGAGCTTGCCACTGCCCCCTTCCCAAACACAACTCTGTGGCAGACAACATGCCCGCGACCCAAAAACTCATCAACATAATCAACAAACAAAAAAAAAAGGCTGCGAATGTTGCATGCAACATGCACATAGTAATACATAGTCACTGCCGAGTGATTGTTGCCTGACAGCGGGAGAGGGCACAAAAGAGCGGCATCGAGTTCTGTCATTGTTTTGTATACCATGTACATATAATAATTTGTGTCTGCTCTGCAGAGTGAATGGCCATCAAGTGGCAGCAACGTCGAATTTGATGCACCAAATGAATGGCTGCGAGCAGCCACTGTGCTCGGCACATATTGCAGTTGCCTATGGAGCAAGCAAGGGGTCCAATTGTAATTACTGGGTTGCGCCTGTTTGCCACATCAAGCAGCTCAAGTAGTCTGATATGCCAACTTTTACTCTCAATCTGCCTACGATATGCCCTCATATGTTTTTAATTTTCCGCCCCCAACTCTTACTCAGCTCTGTAGGTCGGTTATCAAAATGCAAACCAATATATTTCCAATTGCATTCATTATCTTAAGTATTCAACCTACGCAATGGCCAGACATGGCATCCAACTCTTCATGGCATTGTTCTGTCCGATTGATAAATTGTTTGTTGACGTGATTTGTATACAAACACACACATGTATACCATTTTGTATCTAAGTTTTTTGTATTGATTTGATTAGTTTTATACCCTATAGCTATAGATAGAGTGAAGGGGTTCGATGGAATTGTGCAATGCATGTGACAGGTAGACAGACGCAGGCGTGGCAGAGCATCAGCTATTTATGCTATGGAAAAAAATGTAACCCAGAGATTCTTCCCATTTTTTGTTTGATGTTGGGTGAATCATATTGATACTCATCCTCGTTCCCATGTTGGAGAAATTCCTGTCGCACAATACAACACTATGAAAGTCTACGGGTTAAATCTTAGTTGAAAGTTTCACAATTCTTAATTAAGTGAAGCGTGCTACTTTTGAAATTCACTTTCATTTTTATGATTTTGACACAATATTATTTTTATCGAGTATTTATCGAGCTATCGATAACTGAATATTTTGGTAGTCATTTCTTGAACAAGTCATATGCCAAAAATGGTAGAGTTATTTGAAAATTTCTAAGCTTTGAATTCAAAAGAAATCTTTAAATTTCTTTTTAAAATTTTTTTTGATATGTTATTAATTTTTTTGAATTTTTTTTTATAAATAATCTCCGCTTTGCTCAAATATGAGAATGATAACTATTTTTGAATTTTTTACTTAAATCATATAAAAAATAAAATATTATTGTGATTCTCAACATAGCATCCATTACCTTGCAGCAGTGCCAAATATGCAGAAATTTTCAGAATGAGTTTTTCTTTTGAAATTTTAAAAATTTAATTTAAGATCCTAACCGCGTCGAAAGATATTGAAGGACAAATAGGCATTACAAAAAAAATTTTTTTTTTGCAAATAAAATTTTTTCTTTGCTTTAAAAAGAAACAAAAGTTAAAAGTTAGGGTTCTTCGTACAATTATATAAATAGTTATATCTTCTAATACTAATGCTTTGCCGAAAATATAAAATAATATGTATATGGTCCCAATACATAAGAAAGTTATGACTCTTTACCGCAGGTGCGGATCCAGGATTTGGTCTTGGGAGGTTCTTCACTTCGAAGTGTGTATATATCAGAGCTCACAAAACACTTTCAACCCATTTTTCCAACTTTTGGGCGTCCGGACTCGAGCCCCCGGACTCGGACCCTCCGCCCCCGTGGATCCGCCACTGCTTTACCGTGAATCATTCATTTCGAGTACGACTAGACTTCTCAATGTATCGCTATAAAACTTGATGCAGATTATATAATAATTTTCTGGTGCAGCGTATTCCAAAGTCGGTCACAGCACCAAATAATTCAAATTTTATTTTCTGTGCTTTGTTTTTAGAGTTAAATTTGAAACTCTGACAACATTTCGGTCACTGAGCATGGGCAGCTGTCAATGAATTTAGATATTTCCTTTAGTTTATATGCAAATTTAGTTTTGCCTAAAATGAAAGCAATGTTTGGGGAAGCTTTAAAAGAGTCTCAAAATCCATTCACTTTCTATGCGATTAAGTTGCACTTCACGAAATATCAGATAACGAATATACTTGTTTAAGGCACACATTAATTTTAGTTTATTGGCGAAAACTTTCAAATCTGTTCTGTTTGATTTATGTGAATACTTATCAGTCGAACTCATCGAATTTAATAAAAATATAATTTAGTAAGAAATGTTTGATTATAGTAAATTGCGAAATGGTATTTGTGTTTATTTTGGTAAATTCAATGCTTTATTGCGGAAAATGTGTGTTTATTTAGTATGGATATATGGTGCAACTTTTTCGTTAAACAGAATTTTATAGCTTTCTACAAATCGTGGGTAGAGGTACTTAACATATTAAAAGTAAAATAAGTTTTTTAGGTTTAAGCGATACTAAATTAGAATTAGATTAGAATCTGTGCTGTTAAATAAATAAATTTGTTCTCAGCAGCGGCGGGAGGATACCGGATTTTACCAGAGGGGGCTTTGGACTATTTGATTTCAACCACTTTTTAATGTTTATTTACAAATTTATACGAAAGATTTTCATTTTTAATTCGATGTAATACATATAGCCAGAACAACAAACTCTAACTTTTAGGCTGACTTTTCATTTAAGAATCATAATGAGATAATGTTAATGGTTTTGAGTACACTGAATCCGGATCCAAGGTCCAAAAAATCGCAGCCCCTCAGGTTTCTGAGATAGTAACTAAAGTAACTCTTTGAATGGGGCTTAATAAGATTATGTCGGTGTTGTATTTTTTGAACCTCGGATTTGGATTTAATAGCACAAAAAACACATGGATATCCATATAATATGTAAATTTCTGACAGGACCTCAAGAAACTCTATTAAAGAGGTTATTTGGAGGTTATCTCAAAACCCTGATTACAGACCAAACTTTAGAATAAAAAAAAAAGTTCGTTGAAAACCATAAATAATAATAGGCTGTCTCAGAACCCTGGGGTGCTAGAATTTTTTTGGGCGTCGGATTTCGATGAGTATTTTTTTGCTGACATGTATAGTATCTTTCTAAAAAATCAGTAAAAATAAAAGTACAAACTCACGTAATTACCTACTCAACGTAAATACTAAGATCATATATTCAACTATATCTTAAATCCTTAAAAACGATTGCTCCAAAAAGCTGATTTTTCGTAAAAAATTGAAAGATTATAAAAGACAAAAAAAGGGAAACAGCAGCTTGTAAAAAACTTACATATTTCACACACTCAAAAACTTCCCAGTTCAGAGTTGGCTCAACCAATGGGTTAATATTCGCTAAAGAATCTGGTAAAACAATTAAATGGGATTAGGAGTTACTTTAGTCTTTAATTTGTTTATATTTAAAGAGCTAGCTTCTTCTAACTTTGCGTCAAAAAGAAGTATCTTATGGATCTTTAAATAAAAGTTCTGCGGCACTTTGATGTAATAAACACTACGATTATTTAAGTTTGTTTTATATGGAATAATTAGAGCTCTTACTTGCAAGTTTCTCGTGTCGGCTTCTCGTCATTATAAATCTTTTCATTTAGATTATAGTGCAGCTTTTAAAAAGTAATGAGAAATTAATTCAGCAGAAAGTGCAGAGTCCGCTGCCAACAAGCTATGGAAATTAATTTGAAATTATTTACAACAACTGTAATAACTTAATTAACATAAAGTAACAAGAAAGACCATCATAACAAATGTACTTTTACAAATCGCCCTTATATGTTTAAACAAAAGCGTTTTTGCACTATTACTCATTACAATAGATACTTTTATTAGTACGCATTATAAAAGTATCTTTCAAGAATTTTTAAGCACTGAAACACGCAAGCTCATATATGAATAATTAGTAGTTTTCTAAAAAAGATCATATCTTAAGATTTTGAATTAAGTAATCGTAAAATTATTCAAATTAGCTTTCACTGCTTATCTTAATAAGGCGAATAAGAAACATTTTTCTTATCATATTCCAAATTACGTCGGGGTTTGTCCAACATATAACAATTGTTATTTTAAGACACCTGTTTCGCTACAATATAAAAAGTTTGTTGACTTTGGTATTTTATATTCGTTTTTCTTGATTTATAGCTATTCGGCTATTACCATAAACTTTGTTTTTACTTGCCATTTTATGCATTGTCTATTATTGCTTTAAATTATTCTTTAAATGTTTGGCAGTGACTTAACTGCAAAAGCCTTGGCATATCTACGTTACTATTTATGTAAACTTTGTACAAGCACATCTTATTTTTGAAAGTGACCTTCGACTGTGCCATAATTAGACCCTATTCAACGTCATCTGCTTGTAACTCAAGATATCTTAAAGATACTTTGTACATTTCCTTTTAAAAGCAGCTCAATTGAAAGTGCATTTAGGCACAGCTCAGCAGCATATCTCACATGTCGGCTTTTAATTAAATGCATTAAAGCTATTTAGACGCACATAGGCTATGTATATGTATAGTGTAAAGACGGCAAGACTTTAGCACTATAAAAAAAAAATAATAGTAAGTTGCTTTTATGCCCCAGTCCAAGCCATTCACTTGAACACTGTGCTCGAGTTACAATGCGCGACTAATGTTGTTACATGGCGAGCTCTAAACTTAAATTAGCTCAATTGTTTATAATTTTTTCATATATTTTATTATATGTCAGTACATGCGAGGGTTGCCCTAATATTTTTGAAATATTTTTGTTTATTGAATCAATGCAATTTTGCATACGCTTAAACGCATTCTCGAGACACTTTTTTCATTCGAAAGCGGGTATCTCCTATATTGGCGTGGAAAACCTTGTGTTTCGCAATTTATTTAAAAGAAAGTCTTTAAGTATCAAGTTAGGGTTGTCAGCCCATTATTTCTACGCTTTGAGCGCTCAACAGAGACTTGTCTCAGACTTTGCATTGTCTCGACTAAGAACAATCTTCGAATTCCGTAATTCACTAAGAACATCTTTCAAAGTAATAGTTGTGTATCTGTCAGAATTGAGCGTCCTAGGTTGCTCCAACAGTTTAGTTGCCACTTGAAAAAATTTTTCAAACCATTTGCTTGGAAAGCGAATTAAATTTTTTTTTTGGGGTTTGGCTTTTATTGGAACACCCTTAAGGTCGAGTGCTGTTTTGATTCGGGTTTATATGCACAGATCTGTGATTCCCCAGCTCTTCTGTTATATAAATATTTTTGTATTTAGGCAATCCAACTCTTGATCTTCAGCTGTTTATGCGATATTGAATTGAAAAACAAACTAGCAAATAGTCACCCTATATAGCAAGACTTTTAGTGAATATCGCAAAAAATATTTTTGGAAACATTAGGGAACGTCACTTCAATGTCAATAAGTTATTTTTTTACTTGATCCCTCTTTCGAACAATTATTGAGTTGCTGAGGTATCTTTATATCATTTTCTTTCACCAAGTCATACGATCCTTTTGTTAGACGATCCCACGTTTAGATGATCTATTTAATGATCTATTTTTCGATATTAGTTTTCCAACAGCACCCATTTTTTCAGACACATCAACTATATAAAAAGAGGGTGTTGACGGAATTTTTCTTGAAAAATCGACTACTGAAATCATTGCACCTGCTCTTTAAACATGGTGCTACTTGCTTAAAATCGAAGGAATATGATTTAAGTACTTCTTTCTTCATAATCCCTATCGAAATTCAAAAAATTTCATGTTACGAAAATTTTCACTCGTTAATTACTGCTGAGATGCATTCTTTCAGTGATAATAAATAATATATAAAAAATATAGAAAAATAGCCTTGGAAATGTTTCTATTAAAAAATTTAAAAGTTTTGGAACTCAGAACTTGCCTAGGCCGAAAATATTATAGCCCACCCTCGCATCTAGCTGCATTCATATGCACATATACACAAACAAAAATTTGCTGCTTGGCTTGTCAAGTGCGTCAGTCGGACGCTGGAAAGGAACACTTGATCCAGTTGCTGCCCTCTACGTGGGGTTCTTATAAAACTTGTTCGCGGGGACTTTCATTGAGACAGACTAAACGAAACCACCCGCTTAAATCCCATGCATAAAATTCACAGAAAACGGCTTGGCGATTAAGTGGCTTAAAAAGCGGCTTTATTGACGTCTTAAAAGCGGCTCACACAGCAGGTCTCTCTGGCTCTCTACTAATTAATGCAGTTCGATAAATGTTGCTTTAAAAGTCATAAAAAATAAACAAATAAATAAATTTCGCTTCGTAGAGTGGAGTTTTGGATAGCCAAGTTGGTCGATTGGTCGTTGGGTCGACCTGGCGCGCCCTTTTGAATATTTTTCGGTTGCTAGTTTTTCTTGGTTAATTTTGGTTATATATATATATTTTTTTGCCTATAGCATATTTTTGCATACATACATAAATTTATTAAGTTTACGAGCGGTTCAATGTGGCATAAGAGATAACCAAGCGCTGATAAGCAGTAAATTTTCAATGGAAATGACTTAGACCAAGTTTTTGGTTGTGGCTGGCTGTCAACAAATTTTACGGAATTTTATAAAATAAAAACAAACTATAAAGAAACTATAAAAAAACAATTTGCCGCGGTACATGAACATTTTTTATATAGTTTTGAAGCTGTGAATATTCGAGGCTGTAAAGTCTGGTCCCTGGCGCCATCAATGTGATGTCATGTCGGAAATGTTTTGTAAAATATGAGATTTCTAGATCTAGAAAAGTTGACTTACTAATGCTCTTTAAATAAGCTTAATTGGTCCCGTGTAGAGGTTTTCTATTTCAAATACGCTTCCGTAAAAAGGAAAGATAGTTTTTATAGTTTTAGTTAAAGCTAAGGCACTTTTCCTTAAAAGATGGTCTACCAATGTGTACATATTTATTAGTAATGTTTTTGATGTTATTTAGTATTTTTAGTATAATAGCCAACTAAACAGTTGTTTTTAAGCAGCCGCCAAATACATGTATTATCTGTTTTTTTATTATAGCTTAGGAAAATTTATTTTCAATACATGATCAAAAAATTTATATTGTACTAAGAAATTTCAAAAACTTTATCTTCTACGCTTTTGAATGGTATTTTTTTCACAAAAAGTTTACTTAAATTCTATATAGCTATTTTTGTAGCTCACGTTGTAAGTCTGGCACGTCTGCATCGTGCTTAGGGTTGCTCACGTCTTTTGGCGGGCACTTCTGCATTTCTACCCGACAAAGTGAGCACGCTAATTGTTCTCATATTTAAAACGTCAAAGTTGCTTCACTTTAAGAAAGCATTTAAAAAAAAAATACAATTAGTTTAATGGATTGCATCACTGTAAACTTGCTAAATTTAATTTTTATTTTCTAAATTTACTTATTGTCTTAAGTCAGATTGTAAAAAATAAAACGAAAAAAATGGGTTAGAGTACCAGGCATGCTTTTAGCATTTAGTAAAACAATACAGCTTACCGAAATGCTAATTCTTGCACAAAATTCGTAAAACTTTTTCATTATATTATATGCACAAAAGGTTCTTCTAAAAACACTTAGTCAAAACAACCTCTTCTCCATAATGTACAAAAAACAACATTAATTTTCAAGCTTCTTTAATTTTGTTTAAACATAAAATGCTGGCTTTTCTTGAACACACCTCAAAATTGTTTCTTAGCCTTAAACCAGCAGCTTGTCAACTCTTGGGGCAGTAATCAAGGCAGCCGTGGCAGAGGCAGTATGTAAATTATAATAACAACTCGACCCAATTAAGCCTACAAAAGGCCTCTAATGATGATTGAAAAAAAACAAACAGAGAAAAAAAAAACGGATTAAAAGTAAGACAACTTGATCTCGAGTTGCCAAAAGTTGCCTTGAAAATGTAAGCCAAATGTAAACTAAACGTGACACCAACACAAAGTAACATTGCAGAGAGTGTTGACCAGAAGATTTAGCAGGGTTCCATTAGAATTGAAAGCAAATTAATTTGGCTGAATCTGGCAAGAGTGCCCTAAGTAAAGTAAGCTTAAGCTTTATGGGTTGCCAATTTGTGTTATGAGTATTTTGTCAACACTGCCCTCTACAGTGCCTGCCAAAAGTGACACCCAAACACAAGATTTTTGTGTGTATTTAAATTTCGCGACACTTGGCCAATTTGCGTATTTGTTTTTACGGCTTTAACCAGTTTGTGACATTGAGCATTGGCATTAGAATTTTTGTATTTTTTACGCAGCTGTTGACAGCTTTTGAGACTTTTGAGAAGTTTTTTGCTGGGATTATTGTTGACTGAGACAACTTGGAAGAAATCATTTTGACCCCCTCTGCTGTGTGAAGTAAAGTCAAACACATGTTTGCCTTGGCCATGTGTTGATGCTCATGTCTTATTCATGCTTAATCACACACATTTTGAAATAATTCATTTAATTTCCCAAAAACATTAATCAAATGTGCATACAGCAACAGCTTCAGCTTCATTGTCTATACTTATAACCGAGAAACTGCTACGTTTATTTATTTTTTTTATTTTCATTTTATTCAGTTTTTATGCGCAATTTTTTGTCGAGATTTTTTTTCCTAAATTATAGCAATTTCCTTTTGAGATCTTGCCTAGCTGATAAGCTGACGAGAGAGCCAGAGTCTAGACGAGCCCTGCAGCACATAGTCTACGTACTCCAAATTGCCAGTGGGCTGTGTGACAGCAGGCACCAAACCAAATGAAAAGAAAACAGCGTCCAAAGCCCAGACAGACGTCAGCGATAAGAAAGCGGAGTTGGAGTCCCGTCCCATATAGTACTCGCAGCTAACCAGCCTGCTGTCTAACACAATTACTCTCAAACTGTAGCTCGTTAGCGTCCAACATATATTTTTTTTCTTGCAGTGGCGAAAGTTGTCAAAGTCTTACGCCTGCACAGGAAATGCATTTTCAAACTACTTCAGTTCAATTCATATAAAATATTTGGGTATATATTGGCAATGATTTCACAGCTCTTAGATAGCTTAGTTACTACATTAGCATACAATGCATTTGTGGCTTGAACTATTTTGGCATTTGCCATAACTAAAGTTCAAATTCTGCATAACAATGAGCACAATTTGAAATCGCGTGTAATGATCATAATAAAAGACTTTAAAATAGCAAATGGCACGCATTGACAATTGTGAGGCGAGCACATAAATTTCAATAACTATTCAATAAGACAAACGTGCAGGAAAAATGTACTTGGTAGACGCCGAAGAGGGCATACACTGCCAGCTATGCTTTGGCTCTCACCTCTTTGTTAATTGAGTAAAAGCAGCAAGGATCCCATACTATTTACCATTTTGCCTTACCAAAATAATATTAAGTGTACTTTTATTCGGAGACCACAACTATTTTCGTAACAAAATTAAGAGTTTCCCCAATCGAATTCATCTTAGAATAATGATTTTTTGAGGTTTCTCTTAATTATTTAAAGTTTTTCCTAAAACGAATTTCGAATTGACTCAAATTAAAACTCCTTAATATATGAAATAGATTCCCTAAGCAAATTTCGAAAATATTAATAATAATAATAATATTAATGAAAGATCTTAAGAATGTCGGTTTTTTGACGTTTTTTGTAATATCTTGTACAAGTTCCAATGTGAACCGTTTTTTGGCTTTTTTTGTTCATTGTATCTTGAAAAAGTTCAAAGTTACTCAAATTAAAACTCCTAACAAGATTTTTTTCGATGAGCTCAACTATATGGGCAAATTAATAGGAGATCTGACGAATGCAGGTTTTTTCACGTTTTTTATTATATTTTTTACAATTTCCTATGTGAACTATGTTTTAACGTTTTTTTTTGTTAAGGTCAGAAATGATTTAAGCTAAAACTCTTAGTATACTTATTTTATTACAAGTTCTCCAGACGAACCATTTTCTGGTGTTTTTCTTGAACGTACCATGAAAAAAGTTGGCAATGGCTCAAGCTAAGACTTAATCTAACTTCAAAAATTTAATAACTTTTGAACTTTCAATTACCTATTTCAATTATTGTTTGAAAAAAAATTAAACATGCAAAAAACATCGGAAAAGGTTACTAAAAATTAAATTTTTTGTAAGATTTGCAAATAATTTTATATTGAGACCTATAAATTAAAAATCAAATAAAAAACTTTTTTATATCCATACCTACGTTTATTTCAACACAACGAAATCAATAAATTTGTCAATTTCTACCCTTTTCCGGCTCTCACTTTAGCTATGATAAGATTAGTTTCAAACATCTCTTTAATAAAAACCAAGTAGTTCTTGTATACAAAATCTTACAAAAGACGTTAAACTAGAGAGTTTGGTTCTCTTCGTGTTAAAACGACTCACGACTGGATTTCGTCGTAATTACACGAATCACGCTTTATTCGGTTTTTCCCCTTTTCAATCTGATTGGGAGCTAAATTTTTTATTTTATTTCGTATCCGTTCCTTTTTAATTTGATCTAAAACTTAAATTTAAAATGAATTAATTAGTAAATTGTGAACTTATCGTTTTGAATTTAAGATCACACCAAATTCCAATATTATCCGCAGGAGAGAGCTTGAAAAATATAAATGTTGGACGGAGAAAAATATAATACTTTTGAATAGAAAATAGAGATTTGTTAAAATTTCCAATAATGATTTTTTTTGATTTTCACTTAAATGCCGATAATATATTGCCATTTGGTTTCCCAAACTTATGTTCAATTCGATATAATTAATTTACTAAATCCAAGCACTACGAGGCAAAAGTGGAGTGTGATATTTTAAATATAAAGAGTTCAAGCTTATTCCTTGTCTACTTAGTTATTATTCTCTGCCTAACTAGCTTTTAGTATTAAATCAGTATTTGGCATCTCACCGATTTATTTCAAAAAATGTCAGCATTATTCCCTAAATTTTCCAATTACTCCACTCGCATCAAATCCACTTCCAAATTTTATATGCCTTAGCGCTATTAAAGTATGTCAAAACAAACGTACAAGTCAAATTGTTTATTTAACAATTAGACGCCTACGTGTCGAAGCCAAACCGCCTCGAAAGTCACTTGAAATTGTTGCAAATGTCGCAAGTGTCGCTTGAAAAGCACTTTGAGCTTATTGAACTCTTAGTTCGGTTGAATTTTGACAGACGGCGGCATTTATTGACTTGAAATCAATTTTTGAATTTTGTGGGTGCACATAAAAATTATTGACGGGCTCGGCTAATTTGATTTATATATAGCCGGCAATTAGTAGAAAAAATAAATAAATAAATAATTGCGTGGTTGTCAAACATTTAAGCTGGTATTCAAGGTTCCAGAGTCACTGCACTAATCCCCTTTCAATGCAATTCAAACTGCGGTCAGTGCACTCGTGGAAAATAATTGCGCAGTTCTGCTCAAACTGTGCCGCAGTGTCCCAGGCGCGAATGCGATTGTAAGAACGATACGTGCGTGCGGTTTTAGAGCTGCTGCTGTTGCATGCAACAGCCGGTCTGTCTCTGACTCACAATGCGGCAAGACATTCTTAGTGCGGTTGTTGCTGCTGTTGCAGCATAAGCCATAAATTTTAAAGTAGCTGCAGTCATAGCTCAACTCAACTTATGCATATTTCTATACTTTTGTCGCATTGCACAGTGGCTCGGACACGCAGTTTGTCAATGACTGTCAAACTGCAGTTTGAGAATCATCTTAGCGCTATTGTAACTTTGACACTTGTAATTAAAGTTGATTGATTGCCTACCAGATAGCATATGCTGCCAAACTGTTACGACTCTCAAACTATGCATTATTTAGTGGCATAGACAGCTTTTTGCGAATGACATCGTGAAATTTAACTTCTATGTGGTATATGTAAAAGCTGCAGTTGTATATTTTTATTTAAATTTAAATATTATTAGAGAGATACTTACAGTAACTGTGAAAGATACATGGGTTTCTTAAGGTGTGATAGCACCTCCAAGGCTCCACACTTTGTAGAGCAGCTGGCTGGCAGCAAGAAATTTTTGATGCAACTCGATATTTTTGTCTAACTTATCTGACGTTTGATCAACTTCAAATGAAACGTGAATGAATGTGTCGAAAATGCTATGTTTATACAAATTTTCGTGATAAGTTAATTTTTTTCAAGAAAAACAAAAATCTTATATTCTTTGAATTTCTGGACACACTAACCTATGGCGTTTGGTCACACTACTAATTGTTTTATCGAAGCTTCGTATCTAAATGCCATAAAACGTGTCTTTGGCTAAAACCATAGCTTGCAACAAATTTTAATCAGCGTTGTCTTTATAGTACTTCTTCTTTTCCGAAAATTTCTTAATTTTTTTAAAGTAAATTTTTATACTACAAATTTATTATTCCAATAACTTAACAACGTTTCAAAAACACAATTTGGAGTGTAGAAATGTATTTGGCTCTTTCTTTTCTGTGTAAACCAAATAAAAATATGAGTACTGTGAAAAGGAAATGGGAGAAGTGCTTCAATAGAGTGCAAAACGTAGACTAAACTAGAAAGAGAGTAATTATGCTAACTCACTTATGCTTCCATCATTTACTATAGTATCTCTTTTATTCATATCTTTAACTACTCTCGCGCTCTGAGAAGTTTCTTTTGATTAATACCTTACTCTCAGTGAGTGACTTGCTTACCAAAACGTTGTACTCATAATTTGCTGTACATTATCTAAGTAAATGGGTGCACTAGTTGCCAATTGAGTCACATTTATCTATATATACTCAAAAAAGTACAGTGCAATTGTTTTCAGTGTAAGTGATTCTTTATCCGTATTGGATGCATTCATGGAGGCCTCTGTACAAAGGCTTCATCCCCAAAAGCCAAGACTTATTTATAATTTTGTGATTTTACACGTTTTGCAATGCAAATTTGGCAAAAAGATATTTTTATGCACAGATTATTTTATTTTCATTATAATTTGTTTAGTCCAACAAAAAAGGAGTCGACACCTAAAGCTACACCCTTTTTATTTATTATTTTAAACGTATTGACAACAAGGCAAATGAGGCATAAAAAAAAAGAAATGTCTATAGATGCAAAAACTTTTATTTAATTCTCTCTAAAAATGATTTTTCCCCTTCTATGCCAATGCCATAAACAATTTCCATGCGCCTAGCTGACAAAAATTAATAGGTTTTATCAGCTTTTGATGACACTTTTACGTCAGAGTCGCATTTGAACATGATAGTATATGTAATAGGTGTGTGTACCCATGTGTTTAAACATATTGCAACTGCCACTTGCCTCACTGTCAATTGGTTTGTTAGTTTTCCTGGCGCAGTTCTAAAGCCATTGCCAATGGCTTTGTTGTATCCACTCTCTACAGCTATTCAATGGCATGACCAAGAGTTTTGCTGACTTGGCATAGTCTTCTCCAGCTAAACGACGAGCTGTCTTTATGCCAACAGCGACTGACTGAGTCATGTTGTTGTATTGCAACAACAAGAATAACAACAAAAAATAATAATAACAAGGAAATGCAATAAATAACAATTTTCTAATGTCATCAACACATACCCAGAGTTGCATTTTTTTTTTTTGTTTTTGTTGCTTGAGCTCTCTAATATATTTTTTTATTGTTTCTGCTAAACGTAGTTGAGAGGGGTGTCTGAATGAGTGAATGACTGAGTGAGTGAGTGGAGCCACTCTGTCATTACTTTAACCATTTGAATGTTGTTGCTGTTTTAACGCCCGTCACGATGTCTGCGTGAATTGGCCGTAATTGTTTTGATTGCAGTTCATGGTGTGTAGACACTGGTGCCACAATACCATCTCTTTCTCTCTAAAGTTCTCTGACTTGACTTCGTTTTAATGAACAACAATTTTAATTGCTAATAGAGCTATGACCAGCAGTTAATAATCCTTAATTGTCAAAGTCTCTCGATCTCACTTGACAAATTTGTTTACACTTTGATAATTATTGAAAAGTAGTGCATTTCAAACTCTAGTTTTAGTCGTTTGGCATCAAATCTTGTTGATTCAGCTCTGAATTTATCACCTGTTTTTTCATTTCCTTTTATTCTTATTTTCTGCCTTGTAACCTTTCTATTTTTTTTGTTCTCAGCTCGTGATGCAGTTTAACTTTATTTTAGCTTAGAGCGTCTCCATTGTGAAAATTGCTGTAGACGGTGTTAATGTGATTTTGAAATAACTTTCAAATCTGCTTCCAATTTGATAAAAATCGATTGGATTGAGGTCGATGCATTTTTATGACTTTGGAAAAATGCTCATTGTCTCACCTGAATTCTAGTTATTTGTGTCTGGCCATCCTTTTGAGATTAAGTGTTGAGCTAGTCAAATGCTGGAAGCCTCTATTTTGGAACAATTGTGCAAACTCGCAAAAGTTTTACTAGTTAGTTTTGTTAGGTGCAAGCCGAGATCACCCAGAGGCATAAATGCTAGAGCCCATTATGCTGCTTAATAAATGTGTAAAGGATGGTGTATGGAGGGGTGAGGTGGGTGCTGAGACTGTCTATTCTTGTCAAACTGTTTTGAAGATTCGATTAACAGAGCCATTTTCGTTATTCGCAAATTCGCCAGACAGCCCAAGTCATCAAAGCATAGCTTTCCAGGGTACTGGGGTCCGTTTCATTCGAAGTACAGGCTATTCACATAGCAGGTGCTGCATGTTTTCTATCTGCTCACGTTCTCCAGTCGTCATGGGGAACGTGGCCATCAGACCTATTGTGCAATGACCCGTAACTGGATAGGTTTTACGGCACGCATTTTTTTCTAAAAATTGTACGTTGTACGTAAGCGTCGAATTGCGGAATACGGGCCCGTTGGTGAACTTTGTTATTGTAAATGCTCCAAGAAAGGTGTTAATGCAAAGTTATTCCATTTATGAAATCGAATCAGTTACAAAAAAAAAGTGTTAATGCCTAATCATTCGCTATTACATTAAAGAACTCTAATATCTTTTGTCTATTTACATCAAATGTTGTAAGTTCCAATCAAGCTGAGCATGACATTGAAATAGACAAGCCGCCAAATCCATTAGAGCTCTTTCTATTGTTAGGATATTTCAATGAAGTTTGATTAGCTATATGATTTTATTTATATATGGTCTATGGACTGAGTTTCGGTGCCGATGCCGTCAATCAATACTTAGAGTATTCAGTCATGTGAAAAAGATGCTAAATATGTGTTAATGAACCGATTCTATACGTAGCTAACTAACTGAATCACTAACTGGCCCAATGATTACGTGTATTATAGTATAATATTAGTACTACAGTGGGCGCCCAGGCGTGGCCACGCATGAGTCCCAAGTTCATTCCACTACGTAAAGGGTCACAGCTTCAATTTAGCTTCAATTAAAAATGATTGATGCAGTTTTACTTTAAAAGAACTCAGCCAAGCAAAGAAAGCGCCTAGCACTGAACACTGACTACAATAAATGAGGACCACCAGCCAGCAGCTGGTTTGTCTTCATTTCTGCTTCCAAAATGATAAATCTCGAGCACAATTTAAATTCAACAGCAATTAATCAACGTTCAAAGTGAGCCCCTAAACCAGAAAAGCTAAATGAAAACTTTATGAAAAATGACTAAAATAAAAAGAATCTAGAAAGTGCAATCCAAAACCCACAACAGCAAGAACAACAACAACAAGAAACAGCAAATCCATCCAATGTCGGCCAGCACCAGCTCTCGGCCACCGCCAGCACCGATGCCCATCTATGATGGCTATGCCACCATACGAGCCCGTGGCATTACTCGCTCGCGTTCGATACGTGCAGCGGAGGTCACCGAGGCGGCAGCAGCATCTCAGCCACACGAGCTGCTCAGGCCGGCCTCAACGCATGTGGAGCGTAAGCGCACGCTCTCGCTGATGAGCAACTATAGCCTTAGCTCATCGGGCTCGGGCACACCGCGGCAGCGTCGTCTGAGCGGACACAGCGGCAGCGAGGAGATTTATGCATCCACGGGTCGTGCCAAGCCAGTGCGCACGCCTACAATAGGTGATCTGGAACCGATCTATGCCAGCACAGCCAGCACGGCTAGTGCCAATTTTCGGCCACTATCGGATGCATCCAGTTCCTCGGGAGGCGGCAGCATGCCTTGTGACTATCAAAGTGTAAAGAAGAACTCACGTTTTTCACTGGACTCGTTGCAGAGCAGTGCCACGCCCAAGACACCAGACTACAATACAGCGGGCGAGGAGGAGCCCATATTTCTTTACACCGCACCGGAGAGTCCCAAGCGACGCTTGGATAGCGGACTGCGCAGCTCCTATGACAGCTCCGAGCGTGGTTGCTACTCGCCCGTGCCAAAGCCCGCATTGAGCTTTGAAATGCAGGAGCATTCGCCGTCCAAGCCACGACGCACTCCACTGCGTCATAACTCGGTCAGCTCCGCAGGCAGCGGCTCTCAGTATCAACGCGCTCAATCTCTGGTGGAGAACAGACGTCCGCTTACAACGCTTATGACCACCAGCCAGGGCGCTTACTTTCAGCGCAGTGAAAGCGAGAGTCCCACCTATGCAGGACGTGGCGCTTTATCACCGGGCCTGCCACCGCCAGCGCCTGTGCGACGGGAGAGTTTGTATGCCAAGCCAAAGATACGTGCATCGCCAAGCAGGCCGCCCACGCCGCGTCTCAATCTCTATGAACTACCCGTGCCGCAACGCAGCAGCAGCGCTGAGATACTGGAACGCTCGTATACCAGCCAAAGTCTGGCCACCATAGATCAGGATGAGATACTAGTGGTGCCCAGCGCCATGCCTATGCTGCCAAATGCCGTTGATCGGCGTTATCATACGCTGGGACATATGCGCGTTAAGAGCTTGGGCGCTGGTTTGCATCGTAGCTTGGATGTGCCTATGAGTTCCATGCTGGACATGGCTAGGGTAAACGGCGACTATTACAATCAAGCCACTTGGCGTGCCACCAACAAATCTGCAGGCAATATCTATGCCTCCGCCGAGGCAGCTGTTTCCGACTTGAATCGCATGGCACCGGAATATATGGATCCCTTGGACTTTAAGATTGGCTGTCAAACAACCTTGAGAAGCAAGCCACTGATACCCTGGTACGAGCTGGCCATACGCAGAGACTTTAAACGGCAATCATGTCCGCCCATGAGCGGTGGAATGGCTTTGACGACGTCACAGCTTGATGCCGGCAACGAGGAAGAGCAGGTGAAGATTTCCGTTAACTGTATTAAGTGCTATATAGTTCTATATGGGTGAACATGCCCCAGTCGTGTAGTACGTTGCATTCCTTTGGCAATTAAGGCTTGTCCAGCTGCACAGCATTACCAATGCAAACTGTAACTACACACACACACACACGCAGATACACATCACCATCTAGCCACATCCATGCATCCATAGATGTATCTATGGCTTCAGTTGAAAAAGGCAAACTATGGGTATGCCAGTTGATCTGTTGGAGCTGTCAAGATGCCGTTACAAGGCGCACATGACAGGCCCACTGATTGATTTAATAAAACTTGCATGAGCTGTGCTTTCATATATATGTATAGTATGTACTATATAGCATATATGTAATATGTATGACTGTCTGTACGTCCGTCAAGGTGTGCGTGTTTGCAGTCTAGTATAGTGCCTTGAGGCCAACTCTGGCATATTAAATAAACAGGCAAACATCTTGCCACAGACAAAGACGGCATATTAAAATGCATTTACAGTTTGAGCAGCACTTAATCCTGAGCCACTACTCAAGCCTTTTAGCCCTGTAGTAACTTTAGGTCTGTCTCTTTGCCCGTCAGTCCGTTTACATGTGCAACCTCAATAATCTCGAGCACAGCAACTTTGCTTGTCGTTGTCCAAAACTGATGACCTAATTCCCAAAACTTGTAATTGAAATATCATTGCAAACGAATCGAAAAAAGTTGATTTTAGCTTTGACAAACAGCTGCACACTCTACCGAGAGGAATTTTTTTGAATTACATACCGAAGAATTTCTTAAAGTGCTGCAAACAATTCTGCGGCTTCCGCAGAAGAATCAAGTAGAAAGTTCCATAAGATGTTTTTTGTAGTATACACTTGGAAGGCGTAATTGGTGCTAAAGGGAATTTTAAGGAATTTTTTTAAAAGCATATGTGGGATATCGCGATGACTGCGCTAGAAATGAGAGCATGGGCAATATTTTTGATATAGGATGATATTTTTAATTTTACCAATGTTGGATTCATGTGACAGATTTTTACAGGACAGTTTTCATTCTAACTTGTTGTTCTAATGGTTGTTTTTGGCTCTTCTTAAAGATCCATGCCATCTTTTGCCTTTTAATTTAAGGATTGTAAGTATTTTATAAAAAAAAGGACGTAAAAATTAAGAAGAGCTCATTCAAGTCTGAAATCTTTTGGGTGAACTTTTTTTAACGATAATCGACTCAAAAAATGATCAGAAACTTGGATTTTCAAAAAACGGATTGAAACAGTAGAATAATATGAGTAGCGAAAAACATGAATCGTTGACCCGATAGAATAATTGTTATGGCTTGCATAAGATCACATCTCAGAACTGGTTAAAGATTCTCAAAGAGACAAATCAAAGATTTCTTGAAGTAGAAAATCAGATAGCAGCTGAAGAATATTAGAATAGAATTAAAATATATTAAAATACAAGTTACCATATTGTAGTTCGAAGTTTGTGCTGCATTTCTTCAAGTTTATACCAAAACGATCAGAACGACAAGATTAAGTAATTTTACCAAATCCTACCAGTTCGTTTTCTCGGAGCGCCTTGTTATCGAATACCTTATGGAAAAGTGTATCTCATGATCTAGTGCGTCACTTGCATTCGGCTTTTTTTCCAATGCGACCGATTTGCACTGATAATTTAAACAAATACAGTTGCTTCCGAATGAATACGCTATAATGAGAATGGCAAAAAAGAGTCGCTACTGTTCAAAATTAATTTAGATAGATTTTGACAATGTCAATAGCAGTGATACAACAGTGATTCAATCTATTACACAGGTCTACAAATACCGGGGTCATGTCAGTTGTTGGAAAACTAATGGTCATTTCCGAAGTAATTTGCTGGGTAGAAACCGAATCCGGGATCAGAATTGGCCCATCACGTCAGGATTTTGAGATATTTGAGGCTATGTGCCCGAAAAACGGCGTTTTTTCCTACTTTGAGGTTATGTACAGGGTGCAAAAAATTTTTGTGGTCTGTCTCTCCAGTTACATCAATAAGTACCACTCTTACCCTTTTATTTAAGAGTTCAGGAGATCAAAGTTCAGCTTTTCGTAGTTACGAAATATATCCCTTCGACGTCATTAGCATTTGCATTAAGCCTTTGAGACAATAATTTTTTACTGTGTAATTTCTTTTGAAAATTTTCACTTGGGCGTTTTCGAGGTCACTGAGAACGAAAATGAAGTAAGAAAAAAAATATTTTGAGATATTTTGAAACGAATTGATTTGGAAATCGGCTGAAAATTGGGTGAAAGATATTTCTGTGTTACTCCTGAAAGGCTCCATAATAATAAATCTTTGAAATTTTGGTGAAATACTCGAACCACAACAAATTACCCCACATCTTTTTTCAGCCTTTGTTCTGGTTGAATTGAATTTAGTGATTTCCCATTCAAAATTAAATGAATTCAATATTCACGAAAGTGATATCTTGTTATTATGATTTATGCTCACACACATGCTCGTAGATTTATCAATTATTTCACAATATAATCATGTTAACTTATCTGTTAACGATGTATTGTTCAGATGTCATATCAATTTCTAAACAAACAAGCCATAAATTTGCCATAGAGTGACCAGGGTATCAAAAACAGTGAGCACACGACGGTGTGACCAACATAAACAAAAACAACTGCAACAAAAACAATGTTGCCAATTGCGGGTCCAATCAATGTCAACTTTCAAAACAAATAAAGTTGCCATTAAAGCCGTTTGCCGTTTTTAGTTTATTATTTTTTTCGCTTTGCTTATTTTGATTTTAAAGCAGTTTTGAGTCCGTACAAAGCACGCAAACATTTAAGGCCTTTTTTTCCCATGTTTATTTATGAACAACACCAGTTGGCAGCTCTGTTAGTTGGTAACCTAAGCTGCTGTGAAAGAAGAAAAGTGAAATTGGCTTTTAAGGCGTGTGAACTGTGTGAACTACAGTTTGAGCAGCACTGGATGATATCAGCAGCGGCAGCAGCATCAGCCAGTTCAAAAAGTTCACATTATTGCTGAACACTTTGTTGATTGCTTTTAATTGATTAAATTTCTTGCTTAGTTGGTGCTCAATTAATTAACATATTTGGCATTCAAATATTTAAGGTCAGTTACAAAAAAGACATTACAGCTTTGATTGATGTCACTTGTTTTGTTACTGATAAAAGTCAGTTCAAAGTTTAATTAAATTAAATTTTACCTGTTGACGCATTGTTGAACAATTGCTGCACATTATTTTGAGATTTTATAAAATATGGCAGCATGTTCGATTTTAGTAGCAAGCTTTGCTTATATGGCTTCATCTGCAGCTTTTTGTAGCAAAAGGCAGCTGCAAGGGCAACTGGCTGCATGCTACTTTTTTTGAAGCAAATTTCTTGTCTACTCATGTATAATTAATAAATCTTTAGACATCGTCTTAGCTCTGACAAAATGCCAACAAATTGCGAACTAGTCAGTTGCCAGTTGCGATGTCTGGGTCTTAAATAACTCGTTAGCTTTATCTTTGCCATCGCTTAGTAAAACAGTTTCTACTCCTATGATAAACAAGATGGCGAGTGAGCGACAAGCGCTGTCATTCAGTCACTCACCCAGTCAGTCCGTCCACTCATTGCAATATATTTTTGTATCTCATAGATAATAATTGCACCACAAGCTACTGCACACGGCGGCTGTACAAAGAGAGATCTCAACTGCATGAATGAATGAATATCTCACTTTCTGACTAACTGAATGTTGCGATTAGAGGTGGGCACGTGACAGGATGTGTGATCACACAGCCTCTTTCACACGCACGCTATTAGTAGCTGCTTCTTTTACAAAGCTTTAGTATCCTATTGCAGAAAAAAATCATAAGTTGTGTGCAACCCCTAGATGCAATCGACTAAAGCCCCTTAAAGGTTTACACCAGGACGACAAAAGAAATTAATTTGTCATGTCCGTTTGAATGAAATTGAAACTTGAAAAATAAACACGATATTGAAGATAATGAAAAAAATATATTTTTTTATAGGCAATTGGGTAAATTAAAACATCGATAGTCGCTTCAATCGATGTTTTTGCACCATGCCTTCTTTCACGAAGACCAAGGGAGCTGGATTTATGAAATTTTGCGACAATGATTTTATTTCAATTCAAATGTTTGTAATCTGCGATTCCACATTTCCCTTAGTTTTCTAGAAGAGTTTTTCAATTTTTCTTCCCAAACCTTTTCGAGTATAAATTCAGAGGGTAAAAATTCGTAATTTTTTTCGTTCACATTAAAAAGTAACAAGTCAATAAAATGATTTCATCTTTGAAGTAATTCTTTTCAATATTAATGTTCATTCAAGTTTACGATGTGACAACGATAATCGCAAATTGCAATTAGTGCGCACAATTAACACGAACACGAATTACTACCAGCTCTGATGCCAACTAACCATTTGGTCTCCCCTTCATGGCCAGTTTTAGTTGGCTTGTTTTTGTCAAGAGCTACATGACAGCAACACCTGATGTATGTGCCATATTTTGGTAGCTCAGATCACATTTGAGCTCAACTTTTAAACATGATTTTTAAATTTTTTCGTTAAATATTTTTCAACGTTTGCATTTATTTGTTGTCAGCCAGAAAGAACTCCAGGGGGCAACAGATCAGCTTGCAGCATTTTAATTGCCAGCTTTAATATATGACAAATGCAATTTGTAATTAATTTATAAATATTTATTTAACATGGGGCCAACTTGGGGGCACGTGTTCAATGAATATTACCAACAGCAGACCACAGTTTGAGAGCCATCTGTCTCTCACCTGTGCGTGCGGGTAGACACGAAAAAACCAGTTTTACAGTATTTTGGCAGCATATGGTCTACGGTAGTGTAGACCAACCAGACTCAATTACATGGCTTAGGAGGGCTGCTACTTAACTACTTAGCCCAAGACTTCCAGCAAGACCAAGTCCAAGGCAGCCAAAACTTGTTTTTGGCCGCAAACAGTAACCGCAGACGGTAGTACTACAGACGTGCCACAGCGTGCACTGAAAATGGCTGATAATAAAGACAGACCAAGACCAAGAGCAAGACAATGATGATGAGTTGGATGTTGGTCATAATGAAGTTGTTGATTGAAGGTGTGTGAACGCGCACAGGATGAAGAGTAACGGCCAGGTCTGTTTGTTCGAATCCCCAAGGAAATCAGCGCTGGCAAACAAAACGAAAACCAAAAGAATAAACAGAATTGTCCAAACAAGAAGAGAAGCATCCAAAACCTTGGCCTCTGAGTAACTTTGTGTCTGCTCTTGCGCATTGTTGTTTGTAAAGTTGTACCAAAGGCAGAGAGAGACAGAGGGTAAGAAAGACTATGGAGACCGAAGACAACAGACAGATCCACCAATTTGAATTTTAAAGTTTGAAATCATTGACAAGCAAAACTGGTTGCATGCATCAGTGGCGGAACTGAGATTTGCTTGCGGTATCAGGGGTGTATCAACTGAGTCAATTGTTCCTAATGCTAGGAGCTCCTATGTTGTCTTTTAAGCAGTTTTTTTGTAAAGAATATTAAAATCTCACTTATGTGGCACAAAAATTCAAGCAATAATAACACATCCCAAACGCAACCTTTAAATATTAAACCTTAACGAACATATATATTTTAATTCAGCTAATATTCATAAAAACGATACATCAAATCACGAAGACATTTTTAAGATAGACATTTAGCTATTTGCTTCTTATTCAAGCAGGGGGATTTTGCTGATAGCATTGAAAATCGATTAATTATTTAATCGCGAAGAAAACAATCGAGATAATAGATTTCTTTAATTTGTCTATGAAAAGAAAATGGTATCAGAATCAAATTTACAGTTGTTTAGATAAACGAGTGGGTTTTACATTCGCTGGCTTTCATAAAGGATATTTCCTAAAAGCAACTTACCGAATTTTAACTCTTCAATCCCCTTTTACCCGCCCCTGCATGTAGTAGTTGCCTCTGGTCATCATTGTTGTTGTGATTGCATGAGTCTTATTTTTAAAATACAAAAACATCACATTGTGAATGTTATTGTTGTTGTTGTCGTTGGATCTGGACGTGTGTCTTGTGGCTTCCGGTCTTGAGAAAATCAATAAAAACTTAACAAAGCACTTGAATAGACATTGATCATGAAAGCGACATTGTAAGTGGATGATGTCTTAGGTAGACACAAGGGATTGGTCAAAAGGGGCTTAAAGACCTAAAAAGATACTATGATAATCATGATAATGAAATGAGCTCAATTTGATGAACTTATTTTGTATGCAGCTCAGCAACAGAAATATCACCTTAAGAAACTACGAAAATCTCTGCTTGTGCATTTTATCAAACAACCCAATCTTTTTGGCCACAATTTGTTTAATAGCTACTATCCAACTTGTATCTTAAAAATTCAACTAATTTTTTCTTTCTCTCTCTTATCTTTGCAGGTAAGCGCACATGACCATAAAAAATTAAATATTTGGGTTAGCGTAAGTTGCGGTTGTCATTTGCCATTAGCCAAATGGCAAATTTATGTATTAAACAAATTTAGCTTCATGACTCTTGCCACACGTACCACAAATTTTTATTGCAAAAAAAAAAAGTTAGTGGGCATATGAAATGTGGCTATAGTTGAATCCTCCACACATGTAACCGCACTTCAATTGTTCAAATAATGAAGCCACCAAGTTGCATCTTTCACCAACCTCAAAGCGCAAGCGCAAAAGATCAAAGCCAGCTTCCAGCAAAGCCACCAAGTAGTATATACGAGTTTATGTATGGTATATGTATTGGTGTGCACCAGGCCTGTCCAGCTATAAAGTTGAGGTCCGTGGTGCCCCATCTCTGGCCTCAGAGTCTCGGTTTTGCCAGTCCGCAGCCCCGCCGCTCAGCTGTCCAACATTTTAATGATGATTTGCTATTTTTTGAGCACGCCTGTGGCTCAGACTTTGTATGAGCAGGCTACAGCTCCGAAACTGTTTGGAGCTGGCGCGTACATGTCTCTCCGAGTTCTGTTTGGGTCCGCTTTTGATACAGCCATTTGTGTCATAAACAATCACAATGGATTAGTTTGTTAATCATTTTATTATCTGGCTGTTTGGTTATGGTCAGCATGCTGTCGAGGATTGGGCATGGCTTGAGATTCATTTAGAAATGGCTAAAGAAACCGCCATGTTAGCAATTGCTATATATGGGTGCAGTCGGACAATAAACAGCGAAATGGATTGGTTCGTTTTGAAATGTGTTTGGAAATTGCAAATGAATTAGTTGGCAATACTGCTGTGGATTTCTAAGAAAGCGAATAAAGATAATTTTATTAGTGATGCCTCTTGCTCAACACACTCAAACACTTAATAAACTATGGTTGTAATCTGTTTAACCGACTACGGTGAAGGTTGTGGGTATAAAGTTCGCCTTAAATTTTGTTCCAAAGAACTTTCAAGAAAGCTTCTCACAATGCAGTTTAAGGTTGGGTTTTACGCTGTGCTATTAAATAGAAAATGGTGTTTGCTTTCTTTATCATATGTCGCAAATTTGGTGTATACGTAAGATTATAAAAATTGCAAAAATATACATATATGTATATATCTTTAAAATACATACCCCTCATAGCAAAATTATATTTATACCAATCTTTGACATATAAAATCATTTAAAAACCCTACTAAATGTGACAATGTGTCCTTTGTAAAACTTGGTAAATGAAGTAGCTAGCGCTACTAATGACAATTTGAGTTATAGTTTATTTTGGTTGAGGCAAAAGTGCCCGAGCAACGTCTTGCGCAGCTCGAACAACGAGGCAAAAAGGCAAAAAAGCAAGACCAGCATTGTAAGCAACAACACTCAGCTGTTAACAAGTATTATATTGCTAGCTTTATTTTTGTTTAAAAAAGACTTGTTAGAAAAATTCTATTTATAAGCATAAAATTTAAAGTTTGACCCAATGTATTTTTGCTACTCCACCGCAAAGAAAAAAACAAATCTATGCAATACCTTCATATAGCGCCTGTAAAATTTATTTACTATTTGATGGGCGCGAATATAGGTCAAAGGTCATAATTTTCAGTTTTTCCGTTTTTGAATGTATTGTTCTACATAAACTTTAAAAAACTTATTTCCAATCAAACAAATTATGTTTCAAAAAGTCTCATATCTATCTAAACATAATTTTAAAAAAATATACAGTCGGCCTAAATAAATTTGGTAAGCTCTAAAATTGATTGATTACACTAGTTTACAAATTTAAAAAAATGTTGGTATCCTGAACATATTTTTGTCGTTTCCGTAGCAAAATGACATGCTAAAACCGAAAATGCAGTCAAACATTTTTTTCATAAAACGGGTTTTGAGATATTGCGAAGAAACCGTTTTTCGAAATTAGAAATAAAGTGCCTCTACTTAAAAGCAAATATCGCTGGTTGAACTAAACTGATTTCGATAATTTTTTTACTTGACTGTAGATAATTGAATTGCCCATTGATTATATTTGGAACATATTTTTGTCAAACTTGCAGTCTGGTTGCTATTTATGCATTCATATGAAATTTTCGTCATTTTTGACCCATTTTCGCGACTATCAAATACTTTCGGATCGTCTTTAAATTTTACAGACGATATATACAGGTAAAAAAAAACTTTTTACGCGTTGACGATATTAAAATCATGAGATGTTGCAAAAATGGCCACCCAAGTGGACACACTTGTTTTTGATGGAGTAATTGGTAGTAGTCATTAGGCTACCTAGAGCACTCTTATTAAACAAGCAAAAAATATCTAATGCTGTGATTTAATAGCTCTCTTCTTAATGCGACTTTATGGGCTAAAAAAGAAAATTTTTATAAAGACCATCGTAATGTCCCTTTTTAAATGCATTTTTGTATGATTTTTTGTTGTGAATATTTTAAAAATCAGTTGAAATATAATATTTTGGGTGTATCGCATAATTATGTGGTGAAGTGTAATTGACTAAAGAAAATAAAAAAATAAAAATTGTATTATTAACTTAAGAGGGTTAAGCCCTACACTGTGCAAAAACTATGACTATGAGTATGACTTCGAACATTGTTGATTATAAAATTATCTTATGTCAGCAAAAATTATAAAAGTATCTATGCATGTATGTATATATGAAATTATTTGGGCGATAAACGCAAAATACTTTGGTGGTTCTAATATAAATTAGAACTGCGGTTAGTATCAAAAACTTTCAATTAAGTTCCATAGTCAAATTTCAAATGAAATGAAAATTTTCAAGGTTCAAGGTCATAAATCAGTCATTAACTGTAGTATACACCTACACAATGTACAATGTACACACACACACCCTGACTACAATCTCTGCTCTACAACTGCACACTGTGCATACAGTGGCTGTCAAACTTTCACTGCCAGGTCAGAGTGAAGTGCAAGGTCAGCGTATGCAATCAACTCTGCATCCTTCTGCCATGGCAACATTAGCAACAACTATATATGCAACAACAACAACAACATCAATCAATTTTCAAATGCAAATTGCAAACAATTATGTACAGTGGCGGATGTTAAAAAAAATTGCAGAGGGGTGCATATTTCATTCATTGTGTGATTTTTGACTGAACATATGCTTCATTGATTGATGCTTGATTTTTAATATTTATTTAAAACTTCGAACTGTTTGTGGTGTAGTTTCTGGATCTCCAAAAGTGTACCGATAGTTCTGCCACTGACTGTTTCGGATGCATCGTCTGCTTCTGGGCAGTGTGCGAAATAAAGTTGCACAGTGTTAACAGTCAAGTGTCAAAACGGTCACCAGGGAAGGGCTTGTACCGGGCCCCTCCCAATTAACCAACATCAATACCCTACTTATTCTTTGTAGTGGTAAATTCTTTGGTTAGAGAAATCTTACGATATTATGACAAAGATGTGGAAGAACTACAAAATGAAATATAAATTTCAGTCTCTCTTGGATGTACCCTCGGCTATGAGGGCAAACGGTATAGCTGCATCTGGGACTTTTGATAAATAAACGGAAATGTCTCCGTCCAAGCCTTCATTTTCCCAGTTAAGCGGTAAGACAGTACATATTTGCTGTATCAACCATGTTGGTGTTTAAGTTATTCGGATTGGTATTCCGTAGGTACCAAAGGTGAACGTTTAGCCTTCTCAAGATCCAATTGAGGAAGTGTTATTTCTTACTACAACTTCTTTCTAATCAGGTTGGGGTTAGTTTGGTGAGGATCCGCCACTGCTATTTTCACAAACTTCTGCTACTAATACTGTGCGTAATAAACTGGGATAGTGTTAATTGTTGCAGACGCCAGTGTATTACAGTTGACATTTTACAAGTAGGAAAAATGTCAAGTATTGTTCACATTACAAGTTGCAGTTATTGTTGCTGCCGCAGTTGCAGCGTTGGCAATGTGGTGCGCACTTGGCATAAATCATTGAAAAGGTCAAAGTGCATACGCCTACAGTTGTGTTGCTGACACATTTACATGCAGCACAAACAACAGAAGCAAGAACAACATCAAGAGCAACAACAATTTGAACACATGGCTACCCGATGCTGCGACAATTGTCATGTTGCATGCAACATTTTTTGGGTTGTTCTTGTTCTTCACAGCTTGTCAGCTGTAGTTTGATTTATGTGCATAACATGTGAACTTGTTCGGCAAATTGTTGTTATTTAAATTTATGGATACCGGACATTATGTACTACATATGATATATAGTATACATAACTGTATCGAACTGAGCGGCCAAGGCGACGACCTACTTATAGCCAAACAACTAACTAAACAGCTAGTCAAAATGTCTTATCAGTTTATAGTAGTTATGGTTATCAGCCAACAACGATAAGCCTGATTATCAGCCAAGTGGACAAGCACCAGAATTGTTATGTTTTACCCGTTGGCGACTAGCCAATTTGGTTGGCCAATTTGTGCATGTAGTGGGTAGTATGTACCACGACATTCCCTATATACACTTCGATACATAAGTTTGCGTACAGTGTAAAATAATTTGAAAGTCTTACTTTAATTTTTTGAACACATAAAAAAAGAGTTGGGGTATTCACATCTGCTATTGAAGTGAGTAGTCCAAAATGTGAGTATTTTTGCAACAAGAAAGTGTAAAGGTTTGTGTTTCAACTCACAGCTCAACTTTTCCGCAACCCAAAACCCTATTTTAGTTGCTAACTACTCTTTGCGGCACTAAATATGCAAAAAACAATTTCAACTGAACTCAAAAACTGACAAAAAGGGCGTTCACGCTCAAGCGCGTGTTGAGTTTTTGTGCAACTTTTCAAATCACTAAAATCAACAGCAATGGAGAAAGCCCCTATACCTTTATAAATAAATTGCTAGTGGACCCAACAGCAGTTCTTCTGCTCGAAAGCTGACTTGCCTATAGTTTGTTTCGCTTTGCACCAATCTATGTCTACTTCGTTACTTAAGATTCAAAAGAGTGTACTCATTCTCAAACTTTTCAACAATGCGATCTTATTGGTAACTTGTACATCTTCTGAAACATAAAAATTGGTAAAACAATTATTGCTATCTGCTGAACATTCAGTACCACCCTACTAGCCTCTAGCCTACCAGCTAAAATAATAATGGTCTAAATTGGATTTTCGAATTTTATTGCACTGTACGCAGACTTATGTTAGCAAGTATAAATTTGTTTGTCACAGCTGCAAGTTGCAGCCTGCAACCCACGCAACAAAAAACACTGCTCTGCCATTGAACTTGAACTTGTGTGTGTCTGATTGTGTCTGTGTGTTTGTTGCAACGTAAGTGCAAATTGCAACCTATAAATTTAATGCTTCTGTCAGAAAACAAAAAAAAAAATTAGACTTAAAAAATAAAAAACAACAAAAATGCAAAGCAAGCCAACGAAGCAGCAAAAGTCAGAGAGCAGTCAGCTGCAATGCTTTTTCTTCCCGTCAACAGCAGCAGCAGCATTGACAGTCAAATTAAAGTTATGCTATGTTCACACTGGAACACACTGTGGCACTGTGACGTTTACCGCCATCAGTACAAAAGGTTGTGCCAATCGAAATAAATGTTTATATCAACTTAAAGTTGCTAAAAATAATTTGTTACAACTTTATAAATGAATACATTTGCGATGGAACACTAAGCCAAAATGAATAAACTTTGAATATTGTAATTTTTTTGTCGGAATAAAGTAAAACGCAGGCTACAAACATAAATAACTTCTTAAAAGGTTATTTTCGTGGTGTCGAACCTATAAAATGCTGCGGTTTGGTTTGGTCATTGAACAAATTACAACCAAATTCAAAATCGTCTAAATTATTAATATTTGTTTTAGGCATAGACGTTCCATGTAATTATATATATTAAGTGTATTCATGCAGTCTGTTAAACGACTTTTTAAGCTAATGTGAGATTTTTCTTCTTCTCTGTTTTTTTTATATTTGTAATTTATAGAAATATGCCGTTGAAAATAAAAATTTGTTACAAATTTAAAAAAAAGCGTCTAAATAAATTTTGCTTAAAATTGAGGAAAAAAGCACAACGCCGTCTTGTTTAATAATTTTGTTTACATATTTTTTCCTGCTTTAAATATTACGAAATCAGTAAAAAAAGCAAACAAATTGTAGTGCTTCAAACGAAGCAACGAGCGCATTTTTCAACACTAATTTTACATATAAACTATTGAACATTAGTATTGGGTCTAAATTGTTCAAATCTAAAGTCAGTTTTCAACTCAACGGCCTGCGCGAATACCCCAATTATCAATACTTAAATATGAATTTTTAACGCATAAAATTGTCCTTTGTAACAAACTATGTTTAAGCCAAATACATATAAAGCGAGTCTTCTTCGCATTCAAATGAAAAACAAGCCGAAATTCCAGGTTCAATCCAAACCGATTCGAGTCTATTTTAGGTTAATGTGATTCGGTTCTTGCAGGATAATGATAAGCCTACTTCCGAGCTCATTTGTACCACTTTTTAACGGCGTCTATATACTTGACTTCTATTTGCTCTACTAAATGGCCTCAGCTTGTCTTATTTGTATCACGATTTTCGGGGCTATCAGATTCTAAACACGTTTTAGCTTGTGTAGGAAATCTACCAAATGATGGCATATATCTTGACACCAAACAAATACGTGGTTTAAATTGTCAAATAACTAATACTCTTGACAAATTGCATTTATGCCTCTAAGTTGCCAGTTAACACTAAACTAAAACGCTGTGACGCTAATTTGTGGCGTTCCCTGACGCAGTGTAAACCTAGCACGACTCTAGCTTTTCCAGTTGCTGCAGTGCCATTTAGCATATGCCCCAATAGCAACAACAACAACAACATCTATAACAATATGCTATCCAATGTAGTTGGTTACTCTTTCTAGTACTATCTGCTTTTTGCGTTGCGTTGCGTTGAGTTGCGTTTGCATTTGCGTTTATGTTGCTAGCTGAGGCGTAACTGTTTACGCTTCGTTGCCAAATGCTTCGCTAATGAACTGCAACAACAACAAAAACACCAAAAATAGGGGCAACGACAACTGTGAAAAAGACAACAGCAACAACTAAGCTGCATTTGAAGCTAAAGAAGCTGCAGGCAACGAAACAAGCAGTGCATTGCTCACACTTTTGTTTCGCCAAGCAGTGCAAAGTTTGGCACTCAACTGATACGCTGTCAGACTGGCAGTGGGTGAGCAATTTTCGAGTTGTTGTTGTTTTTGTTGGCAATTTGTTAGTGTTGGATATTTCTTTTTTTTTTTAAATGTAATTTGTACGTTTGTTTGTATGTTTTTGCTGTTCCTTGTCATTTGTTCAGGCGCAGCGTCTGCTTTATCTGGTTTTTTTTATGCTGCCATTTATATTGTTTGCTTTTAAAGTTTGGAGCACTGTTCCCTGGATTTGACATTAGTTTTATGGTTGGAATTGCTTCTTTTTTTTGTGTTGCCGGCAGGCGTATCGTCTAGCTGGTAGACACTTGCAGTTAATAAATGTTGTTGTTATTGTAAAATCAGTTTGTAGTCATTAAGCTTTTGGATGAGTCATCTGCAGACATTGTAAAATACGCCAAGGCACAAAGACAGATATGGATAGCTCATGTGATGAAAATGGACAACCTAAATCATCGATCGACTGTATCAAAAAAGACTTGCGAACACTTGGAATTACTAACTGGAAGATACTGGCCAGAGACAGAGGCGAATGGAACAGGATAGTAGAGGAAGCCAAAACCCACCACGGGTTGTTGTGCTAACAGATGATGATGATGATGATCTGCAGATGAAATTGTGCTTTAAAGATATACAGCAAAGTACGCTGAAAAGAACTTTTATGCAACGGACTATTGACTATAAGGCATTTTTCTTTAATTACGCTGTTTTAAGGAACATTATTTTGTGTGTTATGATCTCCTTATACAGTTTAACTCCCCTTTAACGAACTCATTCCTTTGTAACGAATTTTGCTATATTCACAATTTTTTTTTTAAGTACACTGGTTTTTTGATGTATTTATCTTTAATTTTTTATACAACCAATCAATTTTCTGCTCCAATGCGAATTTGCTAAAGGGATGTTTCTCTATAACAAAACATTTTTCAGTCAACCGAAAGTCAAGCGACAACCGAATTTTTTCAATTGCAAAAAACGTAACATATTTAGGAATGCTTCTAAAAACAAAATAAAGTCGCAGAAAATAAAAATAAAGTTTCAACATTTTTATTGTAAGTTAACATTGCTGAGTAAAAATGTCGCAAAGACATGTCTTTGATTCAAACCAGTAGCAATATTGCGTGTAGCGTGTTTTAGTTCCAAACGGCTTAGTAGATTTTGTTGAGAAATATAATTGAAAAGTAAAATCCAAAAGAGATGATCGATTTGTTAAAACAGACGTTAAAAACTAAAAAATATTTTAATTTCTGTTAGCGAATTTTCTTTATAACAAATCCATTTTCTGATTCAATGTGAATTATCTAAAAGGAAGTTCGATTTGGTAACATTTTACTAAGGTTTATTTTACTTATTGAATGAGGGGGATCCAAGACTTGGTCATATATATTTAAAAGAATATAATAATTGAAGCAGAAAGTTAATCCAAAGAATATTGTTTTGGGGTATATTTTGACGTCAAACAGGCGTTTGGCTGATCGGTCTTTTGGCTTAAACTAAGACCTTGCTTCCTGCTCCGCACTTTGGCATATTGCGATCATACCTCGAGAACAGAAGATTCCAAGTCAAAATCAAAAGCACACTTTCCACTGCAAGGCCGATGAGAGCTGGTGTTCCTCAAGGAAGCGTTCTTGCGCCGCTTCTCTACAACCTATACACTGCCGACATCCCTGACCCAATGGAGTTAATGCAGGCTATAGTGAACGAAAAAATGCTAATCGCTTTATACGCTGTGAGTATGAAGCAGCTGACGGGATACAAGAGTACATCCACCTGCTTGAGAGCTGGGCTCGCAGGTGGAATGTTACCTTAAATCCGGCCAAATGTCAGTCGGTTTTATATACTTTAAAGAGGAAGACTCCACCCGCACTATGGCTAGATAGCCAGCACCTCATCATACAAAGTGAAGCGAAATATCTTGGGGTGATCGTGACAAGCGGCCAACTTTTCGATCACACATTAACCAAACAATCAAAAGTTGTCGCTTTAAAATGACCAAAATGTATTGGCTGCTAAATAAAAATAGTCCTCTTCCTATTATAACACAATAATGTCGGCACCTACTTGGAGGTATATATTATATATGTATATCATATTTTACAAAAAATAAACGAAGAAAATTAAATATCCTATATGTAATGATTTATGTGTGTATGTAATGATTTATTGATTTAAATGGGGTACAACAAAGTGCAGTTGGCCTTAAATTATAAGAAAAGTTTAAAAGAAATATTTAAAATTAAACGAGGAAAATGGATAGATATAAACTAATCCGCGTCGCCAGCCCGGTGGGTGAACTTTTTAGCGATATGCACCGACTCACATCAGAAACTGGCCAGAGACTTGGATTTACAATAACCAAGTGGAAAAAGGAAGTTCAAATAAAATTTAAACATTAAATATATAAAAAAAAGCCAAAAGAGCATCAATGACGAAACAAGTGCCTCATAATACAGGATTGGTCATGGATGCTCGAAGAGGCAAGTCAAGATGACTTAGGATAGAACACGTGATAGAAGGAATAGACCGTTCAAAAGAGAGGAAATTAAAAAGGCTATTGTAATTAGAGCATAGAACTCGGAAAGGATCATGCAGAGCAAAATTTGATCTACAAAGTTGCAAGGCTAAGGGACGAAAATTACGAGTTACTCTAGCAGGTACAACAAAATTAACTTTATTAAGAAGTTCAGTAGAGTCAATAAGGCCGAGTAATAACTTATGCAAGAAGAGTACACCGTGGCATGTTCTACGGTTTTTTAAGGAGGGCAGCTTTATAAGGCGAAGTCTGTCGGAATATGGAGGCAGCCGGATAAGTGGATCCCAATTTAAGCCGCGAAGTGCGAAAAGGAGGAATTGCTTTTGAACAGACTCAATCCTGTCCTGATAAAGGTGGTATTGAGGGCTCCAAATGCAGGAACAATATTCCAAAATTGGACGGACGAGAGAAATGTAAAGAAGTTTGGTTGTGTAAGGATCGTTAAACTCTTTAGACCAACGCTTAATAAAAGCAAGAACACCTCTAGCTTTATTTACAATATTGCAAATATGATCGTTAAATTTGAGTTTATGGTCAAACAGTATGCCAAGGTCTAAAACACTCCGGATACGATCCAAGGTAGAGGAGTCAATAGAGTAAGCAGCCAAATGAGGAACAGAACGGTAAAATGTCATAATTTTACATTTCGTCTTGTTTAGAAAAAGTTGGTTGACATAACACCAATATTGCATGGTATCGAAATCGTGCTGAAGAAGTGAATACATATTATTATCATTGTGGGAGTAGGACAAACAAAGTTTTACATCATCCGCATACATAAGAATGCGAGAAGACCGGATAACTTGTGGAAGATCATTAATGAATAAGATAAAAAGTAGGGGACCTAGATGACTGCCTTGGGGTACCCCTGACGTGACATTAATTACTTTAGATTCGCAGCCTTTAAAAACTACCTTCTGCACACGATTAGTTAAATAGGATGAGATCCACTTTAAAAGACAAGGCGGAAATCCTAAGCGAGACAGTTTAACTAGAAGAAGGCTATGGTTTACTGAGTCAAATGCCTTACTGAAGTCAGTATAAATGACATCAGTTTGCATTTTGCTAATAAAACCATTGTTAATAAGAGAAGAAAGTTCTAAAAGGTTTGTAGTGGTGGACCGACGTTTTACAAACCCGTGTTGGGAGTCAGATATTAAAGAACGACAGTGGTGTTGCAATTGTGCAGTGACAATCCTTTCAAAAACTTTTGGAATTGATGAAAGCTTGGCAATACCACGGTAGTTCTCAATATTTGACTTGGAACCTTTTTTATGAAAAGGGATAATGAACGATTCATTCCAGATGGCTGGAAGATATGACAATTTTAAGGATGTGCGGAAAAGAACGGATAACGGCGTGGAAAGGGAGCCGGCACAATGCTTTAGAACACAACTAGGAATAGCATCAGGGCCAGGAGAAAAGGATAATTTTATGGACATAAGAGATTGTAAAACGTCGGATTCTAAGATTTGTGGAATAGCAATAAGGTTTGAGCTAGGAAGATTAAAAGGATAGTGGAGGCTAATGCTATTAGGATTGACAGAGTAGGTAGTTTGAAAGAAGTTCGCGAACAAGTCCGCGATTTCAGAGTTATTAGAAGAACATGCATTATTATAGTGTAGCGATGCAGGAAAAAGGGAAGACTTCCGTTTAGAATTAACAAATGAGAAAAATTTCTTAGGATCACTACGGAAATTGAGCCTACAACGGGCTAGATAATTATTGTAGCAAGTTCTATTAAGAAGAACAAACTTGCTGCGTAAGATAGAAAACTTATAGAAGTCGACTGTAGAACCACTTTTCTTAAATCTTTTATAAGACGAAGACTTACGATTTTTTAAATTAGATAGACTTGGCGTAAACCAAGGCGGTTTAGAAGAAGGACTCAGAACAGAGTAGGGAACAAAGAGATCAAAAGCGGCGTACAATATCCGATAGAAATTATTAATGGATAGCTCAAAGTTCTCAGCAGACAACAGAGAGGGCCAGTTAACATCAGCCAAAAATTGGTTTAGACCGAAAAAATTAGCCTTGCGAAAGCACCGATACCGAGGAGCACGAGCATGGGGCAAACCACTATTGCAAACATTAAGTGTTAGTGTGATTTGCAAGGTCGGATGATACGGATCCTCAGGTAAGGATATCGGACAGACTCTTGAAATTTCGAATTCTGAAGAGTCACTCACGAATACAAGATCAAGCATTCTATTAGAGCAATTATGAATGAAATTAATTTGGCTCAAAGAGATATCAATTAATCCAGTTATAAAGTCATGCTGATCAGAAGAAAAAAGAGAATTAGAATCAACCGAGCGAGTCCAGGACAAGGTAGGAAGATTGAAGTCACCTAAAACAACTAGTTGATCTCTAATACCAATAGAATCAGCCACCATACGAATAGCAGAAAGATGGTTCATATATATGCTTATGTCGGAGCATGGGGGAATATAGGAGCAAGTAAAATAAGTAAAACAATTTTTGGTAAACACTTTTACTGCAATAAACTCTATTCCTGAGGGAAAATTAAGAGATAGTAAATGCGATTCTAGGTCGGATTTTACAGCAATAAGAACACCACCACCACGACCGGACGGCCGGTCAAGTCTATAAGTTATGAAGGAATTTACGAAAATTTCAAAATCAGAGACAGACGAATTAAGCCAGGTTTCAGAAAAGGCAATAACATGCGAATCAAAGTCTACGCTATTGGCAAAAAGTCTACTAAGTTTAGAAAGAAGCCCACGTACATTCTGATAATGAATGATAAGGTTAGTAATTAGTTTTTTGGAATAGAGTTAACTACGGAAACGGACGATGCAACTTTGGAGGCTAAAGAGTTTTTAGGTTTTTTAGTAAACTCATGCACTATAGTATGAGTAGGCCAAAAAGAAGGAATAAGTAAAGAAGAAAAGATAGAATCAGGAACGCTAATTTTAAAAGAAGAAATATCACGCTTATACTTAAAATTAAATTTAATTACTTCGATATCATTTGAAGAAGTTATGTTAAGCTTCTCGCAAATAAACTGCTTGATAACGTCTTCAGAGGTAGAGGGCATTAGTCTGGAGACGAACACCGATCTTCTAGGGGCAACGCCCATAAGTGGGAGTGAAGGCTCCGAAGTAGAAAAGTTACTCGCAACAGACGAAGCAACAGTAACAGGTACAACACTTAGAACAGTGGTCGAGCTAGATCTTTCAGTCATAATAGCCTCCACAGGGACTGCGATAGAAATCGCAGCAGGGCTAGCTGTGTTG
Source organism: Chymomyza fuscimana (assembly GCA_949987675.1). NCBI lineage: Eukaryota > Metazoa > Arthropoda > Insecta > Diptera > Drosophilidae > Chymomyza > Chymomyza fuscimana. The sequence continues at coordinate 54,943,729 of OX465088.1, read as the reverse complement.
TCATCTTTCAGGGCAGAAACGGGTAAGATTTCGCCAGAAACGACAGCAACGACATCAGTCGAATCCTCAGCAACGGCGGGCGAAACTGGAACCGGAGTTGCAAACGATATCAATTGCGTCGGATTGGGAGTTTTGGGCGAATCCAACCCTGCTGAGTTGGAAGATACAATTAGACAAGGCTCAGTGGCAAGTAAGTTTGCCTTTTTACGCTTAGGAGAAACTCTCATTAGCTGTAGATTGGCAAACATACTTGCAATAGAAGAAAACTTATCCTGCAATGATCGAAAATCCTTATACAGATCATTGAATCCGAGCCTAGTTTGCCGCATAAAAGCCTTCATTTCGATTTCTGCAGCGCGGCAGGAAAAGCAGGTCCAATTAAGACCTTTGCTTTCGCGTATAAAATCATGTACACGGCCGGTAAGACCTGCACATTTAAGGTGTGCCATATTGTCACACATCCAGCATGAAACGTAGGTCTCCGTCTGAATACCACTCCATTTGCATGCAGGATAGCAGCAAATCTTAGTGTCACACATGATTTTATATACAAATGCGTAGATCAAAAATAACAAAGAATTAGCAGCTGGACTGACGGTGTATAAGCGTCCCAAAGCTTATAAAACACAGCAGTTATTTAGCAATAACAAATACGTATGCTCAAAGCAAAGCGCAGCACAAAGGAGAAATGCAAAGCGACGCACGAAATAAGCACGCACTGAGTAACAAGCAAGCAACAACAACAAGAACGAAGCTGAGCGGCAAGGCAGAGCTTAAAATGCAAACAAATATTGAGCAGCAACAACAAAATGCACTGTATAGAATTTAGGTAAAATGTTTTAGCAATAAAATTAACACTGTTGCAGTTATATCAAGTATGTCACTTCATTTAATTGGGCCACTAAGTTATTATTCGCTTGGGAACAAAGATTTGATCAAATTTGTAGGTTTAATTGTAAAAAAAATAAAAAGTAACCGGAGCGAGGTAAAAACACGACCAACAGAACAAAAGAGCTTAAAGCTTTTGATGATAATAATATGTATATTTACTCATGTAAATTATATCAGCTATTTTGGGCATTATCCTTTGTTAGTAAAATGAAGTTATCCCTACAGATTGTGCGCTTAGATACCCTTAAGTACGCACTTAAATTTCGATTGATGGCCTTTATTTAAAACTTTACATTTTGGTAACGTGCCCTTAACCTTACAAACTACGCTCCAAGCCATTACCGTACTAATTAAATAATATTTTGCGCGTTGTGAACGTGCTCAGTGGCACATACCAACAGCACCCCTGCTCTAGACCTTTTTTAAGCCCCTACCACGAGACGGGAGACAGGCAGAGCACATATTACAATCACATTTAATGCCATTATTAAAAGCCACGTTTTGTCTGATGCTTCACACACTCGGTAACACACACACACACATATCAGAACTCTGGCGCATTCTCAACCCTTTTTTGGGCAGACCTTTTAGAGAAACTTTCCCAGATTGAGTGGTGGGAAATCGCTTCATTTGTGTGTCAACTCACGTAAGTTGGCAAACATAAAAATTGATTACGCTGCGTATGAGTAACGTGACATAACCGCCCAGGCACAAACAAAAGGCACAAAGGACGCTCTACACGTGATAAGCAGCAAATGGGTTTTAAAAGTGTGACTTGCACTTGACATTAACGACATTAAGCCAAGTGCTGCACAGAGATAGGCGCAGACTTTTTAAATTAACTGTTATGAGCTCTGGCTGTTGGCCAACAAATATCAGGCAAGACGAGTGTCGGCATTTGGACAGTAATTAAAACAAATTATATGGCTTATATGGCCAGTCGTAATTAGAGCTCACCACTTAAAAAATTTGCTCACTCAGCAAATAAATAAAGCAGCTGACCTTGAACTTTGTACGAAAACAAATTTTAGGCAGTTTTCCTTAAGTGAATACAAAACTGTTGAGTGATTTTCATTTAAAATGCATTCAGCAGCAATTGTGGGGTTAAAAGCGTGCCGACTTATTGGCTGACTTCACAATTTGCATAAACAGCAAACAAATTCAAATGTGAAACGTGTTAGATTTATATCTATAATGATATTATTGCCGAGATACAAAGCCAAAGACCAACCCAACAGCAACACCAAAGTCACATTTTGTATATTGTTTATAAAAATAAATAAAACTTTGACATAAACAAATTGCCAGACATGCAATGGTTACCGGTGAGGAATGAGAAGGGTATTTGGATGGAACTTGCATGACTTGCTACTTATTTTGTATCTATTAATTTGCTACTTTGTATAAATGTGAAATTAAAATGGATGTTTTGCTATATTGGCACGCCAATAATTATCATGATGTCATACATAGCAATATTTGAGAGTATATATTTACTTATACGATGTTTTTCAATTAAACGTAATTGAATTTGTGGATAAACAATTAAAAACAGCTTTGAGCTTTGAATTTTAAGTAATAGTATTAAAAGCTTATAGCCTAAATAAAAGACGTGGATTTTGATTGGCGCTAGACTAGGCAAAAGCTATATTTAAAGAAGATCCTTTTTATTAGTCTACATACTGCGACTTAAGGTAAAGAAAATATCAAGTTAAGAGACCCCTATAGTTACCTCCATTTGATACATTTCCATCCGTCTGAATGAACGACCAGATTAAGAGACTTTTCCCAAAGACATAAGTACAGTTGGGCATCAAAAAAGCCATTTTCTTAAATATAGTCACATATGATTTCGAACACTAACCTAAATATGGTTGGTGATATGAAACCGAGATTTAATCTAAAAGCCATCTACCGATATAGCAGAGTTAGTTATATCTTTCATTGAGATGGTATGTTATCAGCAAATATTTTGCATGACGGACTTATTAGGATATTCTAATGAAAGAATTTTCCGGCACACGGTTTAGTAGTAAAGAATCGTAGCTTAAGATGACCGCTTTTGAAGATAAATGTTTGTTTCAATAATTTTTTCTTTTAAAGCCATTTAATTTGTTTTTCGGGGCACAGAAATTGAGCGTCTAAAAGTATGACTGTATACAAAATTTGTTATGTTATAGGTTGCTTTAAGGCATCACATTTAATAACTATCCCGATTTAATACAAAATGAGTTTTCGTCGTGTCTGTGATCATATTTCACTCGTAAAAATATTTAGGATATGCCACATTCCAAGTAATTTGCTAAAATAAAGATAAGAATTAGTCTCTCGAACACAGTTAATACTTAAAAAAAAGTCATTAACTACTGAACTAAACTTTTGAAACATTTTCGTATAAAAATAAAATTAGATTCAAATATTATTGAATAGCCAAAATGTTCCCATTTCATTGACTTGTATGTCGAACCGATTTGGAAAATTTTTTAAAAAAAAAAAGATGTTTAGAGAGATTATAATTATGCTCGACATGACATGACATGACATGGTTCCTGCCAAATGGTTTTCGCGGATTTTCGCCTTACCTGAAAAATTTAAATTTTTAGTCAAAAGCTTTAAATGTGAATCAATTATCTTGACTAGAGTAATTGACAGATAGTTCATTGAAAGGAAAAATAAAATGTAAAGTTACAATTTTGCATACTAGTCGATATAGGCATGGATTTAGAAGATTTACTTTGATTGTTTGAAATCGTTTCAGCGGTCTGACGTCCATACTATTGTGTAGTAGTTAAATTGCGCGTAATTTACCTAATTATTATTTATTTTTGTAATTCAAAATAAAACTTCTTCAAATATTAATAAGCCCTTTTAATGTTTTCCATAAAATAAATGCATCTTTTGTTCTAATGTTATATGATAAATTTCTCTATTTCCTTATAAAACTCTTTCAAGCATTAATAAACGGCTCAAATATGTTTTTTTTGGTGTCTTGTGACTCTCAAACTGAATCTCTAACTTTCGCTTCCTTATCCATTTGTGCTTCCGCCTATGTACGACACTTTCATTTGGATGCCCTCACGTCTTGCCTACAAATTGCGATTAACACTTCCGTTCTGATTCATTGTCGTATTTATTACATATGTGTCTCTTTCTCTAACTCCTTTGCTGTAATTCCATCTCGCTTACACTTTAATAGCGTTCATTAGCTTAATGCAGTTAGTTATGTCTTGTCCACTCTCCGAACCCCTCTTAGCTAGCTAGTTACGTCACTTAACCCGCTTAAAATTATGAGTTCAAAATGTTTTGTATGCGCTTCCAACTTTATGACCCTCCAGTGCCTCCCAAACCAACCCATTCTTGGTGATGTCTACATAAAAGCACAGCGTCGGTCACGTCGCGTTGTAAAAATATTTTACAGCGGCTTTTCATAAACTTGTAACACAAACAAAAAAAAAAGAACCAACAACCAAATAGTTGACTGTAAAACAAGGCAACATTGAAAAATAACGAAACCAACTAACCGAGGAGAAGCAGATTCTAATGCTTGTTTATGACACAGGTGTCTCTGAACTGAGCATCGGAGTCAAGAGACAATCACAACAACAAAACCACAAATAAAAGCAACTGGAAGAGGTGAAGCTTATATACCCTCCCATCAAAGATACAACCATAGCGTTCATGTCTAGAAAAGCTCGGAGGTGTACTCTTGTTCTAATAAGTAATTCTTAAGTAGACGTTAGGAATTGACAACAAAAATACGAAAACTTTTGAGATGAAGGCACAAAAACTAGGTCAAACTATTATTTCCTTTATTATATAAAAAACTTAAATAGAAGTAATTGTTTTTTATTCACATATTCCAAATACTTAAGGAATACATTTTTTGGAACGATGCTTGTAGTGTGAAATTATAGTAAAATCGTCACGTAACGAAATGAGGTGCGGGATAAACTTCATTCCCAATAGGGCTCCTCTAACTGCACAACCGTTTTTTTTGTAAATAATATCCGAGTAAGACATGATAATGTTTGTTTTTTCAAGAATAGATGTGCCACATTAAAAGCTCAAAAAGAATTTCAGTAGCTTAGATTCACGAAACTTAACAAACAGATGAACCAGGGTTTTCAAAAGTCCAGTTCTTATTTTTACCATCATTTAATAAATAATTATAAAATATGCTGTATTTTCTAAATTTTCATTAAGTTTTGCTGAAAATGAGAATAGAAATTAAATATAAAATCATTGTTGCATGACATATCTCGGGACACATGCAACATGCTTTTTCAAAGTGTACACAAAAAAAAAGAACAAAATTTATGTTTTTGCGCTGCGCATGCAAAAGTTTTAAAGCCAAGCTTAGCGGCAACTGATAGGGCTGACTTGGTGTACCTTGTCGGCAGGGCAGGCCATGACTCATTTGGCCAACTGCTAACTTGCAACTGGCAACTGCAGTGGTTGCCCCGCATATTAAGTAGTCCTCAGGCGGCAGGCGCAGCCTTAAAATGCAGCACACGCACTGGAGCAATGAGTAGAGCTGGGCTCTATCGCTGTCCAGAACGATGATAAATTTCTTAGTTGAAACACAATTCCAGCGTTAATATGTCTCTAACCACACTTTCTTCTCCTTGCAGGCCCATGTTGTGTCCGCATTCGAGCAATCACTATCCAATATGACCAATCGCCTCCAGCAATTGACAGCCACAGCGGAGCGCAAAGATGGCGAACTCACCGACATGAGGCAGACCATAGAGTTGCTGCGCAAGCAATCCATACAGGCAGGTCTGACCACGGCGCATATGCAGAGCATGGGCGTGCAAACCCAGGGTCAGAGTCAGAATGATTTGCTCAATAATGGAACTAGTGGAGCTGCGGCAAAGCCACCGCCACTGCCGCCTAGCAGTCGTCCAATGAATGCAATGACTAGCAATGGTCTAGGAAATGGTGTAGGCTTGGGCATGCAGCGTCAGCACAGCACAGACTCTATGTGCTCGCTGAATTCCATAAGCTCGGGCTGTTCGGCGCAGGATAAGAACAAAGCCAAAAAGAAGGGCTGGCTACGCAGCTCCTTTACCAAGGCCTTCTCGCGCAATGCCAAAATCTCCAAGACTAGTCGCCATGTCGGCCATCATCATCAGCATCATCAGCAGCTTGCTGAGCATGGTTCTACTAAGGCGTTGCACAATGGTCATGGCGAGCATTTGGGCTTGGCTGCTTTGGCTACACAGCCGGCACCGCTGCTGTCTGCAACGACGGCTAGCAAGCAGAGCAGCCCCGCCAAGACGGTCACACTTATAGACAATGCCAAGCCCATTGATGCCATAGATCAGGACGATCAACAAGTTGTTGAAGATCTGAAGAAACAATTGCGTGAGAAAGATTTGGTGCTTACGGATATACGCCTAGAGGCTCTAAGCTCTGCCTCGCAGCTAGAGAGTCTTAAGGAAATGATGAACAAAATGCGTGCCGAGATGATGTCTCTAAAACACAACAATGAGCGCCTGCAGAAAATGGTCACAAGCAGCTCGTTGGCTGGTTCAGAAGCCAGTCTGGGTCAAGCCATTAGTCCCAATGGCTCTATTGGCGGTGATGCTTCGCGGCGCTACTCTCTGGCTGATGGTAATTCGCGACCACCCATGGAATTACCGCCACGGCTGACCGAGGAAGTTGAGGAAGAGAATATACCGCCAGCACCGGCACCGGAGCCGCCGCCGCCGCCACTAAGTCCCAGCACACACATTGACTTGACGCCACCGCCGCCGGCACTGGAACCACAGGCCATGAGCAGTCCAGCGCATATGCCCAGCACAACCGAGGAGCTGCCCGATGTGTCTGACGGCAAGAAGATAGCCATAGCCTGTTACTTGGGCCAGCCCGACTCATTTGGCAAATATTGCGAGGAAATGCTTGAGGTGGATGACTTCTATGCTAATAGCGTAATCATTGCCAATCATGAGGCTGGCACGCAGGAGGGTGCTGAACGCAAAGCATATCCCACAGCCAGTCCCAATGAGTTTGTCATTGCTTGCACGTATATATCAGGCAAGACCACTTGGCAGAATCTGGACTATATAGTGCGCAAAACTTTCAAAGACTATGTGGCACGCATTGATCCGGGCACCAACCTGGGTCTCAACACAGATTCCATAACGTCATATCATCTGGGCGAGGCCAAGCGTGGCCCTGAAATGGGCTTTCCCGAGCTGTTGCCTTGCGGTTACATTGTGGGCAATGTGCGCACGCTCTATATCTGTCTGCAGGGCGTAGGAAGCCTGGCTTTTGACAGTCTTATACCACGCAGCATTGTGCATCGGTACATAAGTCTGCTCACCGAGCATCGTCGTTTGATCTTGTGCGGACCCAGCGGCACAGGCAAGTCTTATCTGGCACGTCGACTGGCGGAGTTTCTGGTAGCACGCGCCGGTCGCGGCAACCCCTCCGAGGCCATAGCCACGTTCAAGTAAGCTTTAGTTAATCAGTTGCTCATGTTATCGGTTACTTATTCGTTGCTGTCTTTAACAGTGTGGACCATAAGTCATCCAAGGATTTGCGTCAGTATCTGGGACATATAGCCGAACAAGCAGCCATTGCCAATGGCGTTTCAGAGCTGCCTTCTGTGATCATACTCGATAATTTGCATCATGCCTCAGCTTTGGGCGATGTCTTCTCGTGTCTGCTGAGCGCAGGACCTGCCGCCAAGCTACCCTGTATCATTGGCACCATGTCGCAGGCCACCTGCAATACGACCAATCTACAGCTGCACCACAATTTCCGCTGGGTAAGTTCACTCACTGCTGCTACTGAGTTCTGTAGCTAATCTGTTTACCTTTAGGTGCTCACCGCCAATCATATGGAACCGATCAAAGGCTTTCTGGGACGCTTTCTACGACGTCGTCTTTTCCAGTTGGAGCTGCAAACGCAGCATCCCCAGCCGGAGCTGGCCGCTGTGCTGGCTTGGCTACCTTCTGTTTGGCAGCACATCAATCGGTTTCTCGAGGTGCATAGCTCTAGCGATGTGACCATTGGACCGCGTCTGTTTCTCTCCTGTCCTTTGGATCTGAAAGACTCACAAGTTTGGTTTACCGATATTTGGAACTATCACTTGTCACCCTATCTAGTCGAGGCGGTGCGTGAGGGTGTGCAGCTTTATGGACGCCGTGGTGGCGCCTGGAATGATCCATCAGCCTTTATACGCAACTCATATCCCTGGCCTTATGGTCCAGACTCGGTTCCGCCATTGCGACAAATCAACGCCGAAGATGTGGGTCTAGAGGGCGTGGCTTTGAGCAATGGCGAACAGCAAGATCCATTGGTAGGTCCTTATTAAGCTTATTTAAATATGTACATTACATACTTTTTTATTTCCCCTTCCAGCTGAATATGCTGATGCGTCTTCAGGAGGCTGCCAACTACTCAGAAGCCCAGGATCAGGAGTCAGACTGCGCCAGCTTAGATTCAAATATCACCCCCGACAGTTCAGCGGGCGCTGAGTAAAACTTATTTGTGGTCCAACCCGACAACTTCGTACATGCCAAATTTACACAGTGCAACTGAGCGTTACGGGACTGCCAACTTGCTGCCTAATCAAAGTCAATCCTCATACCTAAACTCACACAAACAAAATAAATTTCTTGCACTACTTTCGCGTTCGAGTTCTTAAGCAGTTCTAAGATGTTTTATTTTGCACAAACTCCCCAAGTCACCCAGAATTTCTTCAAATATTAGGAAACGGAAATTGCACTTTTTAGCGCACTTGTTAAAAATGCATATTATCGAGGGCCCAGAATAGAGGGCAGTAGATTGTCAGTTGACCGATTTTATACTAAAATTTAAGGCTGCACTTTGGCGCCCCAGCTCGTTCGGTGAACTTATCCAAAAATAATGAAATGAAAATTTAACATTAAATGTTAAACAAACAATTGCTAAGAACTTTTTTGTATATAAAATCCAAGACCCCCCCTTCTACATTTAAGTGAGAAACTATACGCCGGTATCGACTTTTTATACCCTACCAAGCGAAACATAATAAATCTATCTACACTAAATGTATGTAGTTGTAAGATTTTGCTACTACAAATTTACATGATGTACATTTAAAGGACAAAGCTTTCACACTTTAGTTTAATTATTTGCATAATTATTACATTATTGTTACAAACATATATATACACATATATATATACATAAATATTTAAACTATTTGCATATTTATAAAAATCAAAACCACTTTTTAAGCAATTTGATTATGTATGCTATAACTGCGCTTTCCACAACAAATGCTACATATGCAAACAAAACTAATAAATAAATAAATAAATAATAAACTTACCTACGTAAACCCGAAAGCCACATAAGAAATAAATACAATCGTAAATAGCAAAATTAACAAGCAAGGATTCTAACCCAAAAATAACGCAACAACAATACTAACAATAAAATTATATATGTCTGTCTAATTTAAATGTGTACATTTATGAAATCAAATCAAAATAAAATAAAATATTCAAAAAAAAAGTAATTAACTTTTTAATAGTTTTCGACATTTAGCAAGAGGCTCCGACGCACAGGAGTAGCTCCATTGACCGTGACGTTGTTGCCATCATCGTCTTTGAAGAAGTACGGACCAATGATGCCACCGGCACATAATCCACACCACACAGTACATTTTTGTGGATGCATTGGCAGCTTTTGCAATGCTTTTAGTTCACTCCACTGTTCACTCCAAATACGGCAATTTCGCTTATTGGCGTAGCCATTCAGCCAGAAATGCGCTTCATCACTGAAGACATTTCTTCGATAAAAAAGCGGATCTTCATCGAGCATTTGTAAAGCTCATTCACCAAACACGCTTGCGGCAGGTCGCCCGGCTTCAGATCTTGCACCAGCTGTATTTTGTATGGTTTTAAACCAAGATTCATGTGGCCGAATAACACATAGCCAACTGCTGCGAACGACGCCGCATAGACATTTCACGGTCCTCATTAACTCTAGCTGCTACAGCAGCAATATTCTCTTCAGTACGCAGTGGTTGAAGGTCCAATAAAGTAAAATTGGTTCGAAGTTTGGTCACAAGAGCTTGAATAGCACCTTCAATAAAATTAATTTCAGGCAAAGCCACTTTAGCAACAGTTTCAATCAAAAGCATTTTTAAATCAAAATTTTGTATTTTTTAATTTTAATGTAATTTGTACCAATTTACAAATGTAAGCAAACTCTGGAAAGAAGAAGAAACCCCAACAACTCATCTTATAAAACAGGGCTGTTCACGCTTTGGCCTGTTGACTTTTTCCTCAACTTTTCAACTCCTCAACTCAACACAAAGCGAGAATACCCACCCTAAGTGTAACTTTTCAAGCGATGACTTGGAAGTCATCTGCTTGCATTAGATTGATATAATTAACCGCATGACCTGAGCAATTGTGAACTGCGGATATAGCAGAGAATTAACTGAAGGCGGCTCTAAAGTTGATTCTCAAAGTAGTTTGTTGAATAAAATAAAATAAACAACTTATAAAGTTGGCGAAATTTTGTGTGTTATACTTACAAAATTAAAATGCGAACTACAAGCAGCTTAATTTTTTACTACGTTTCCATTTTTAAAAGACGGCTGCGGTTTTTTGTCGCTGCCATTTAAATTTTGCGCCACATAAACAACACAGCTGTTTCTGGCCTGAATGAAAACGATTCGAAATCGATTCGAACTCAGTCGAAATCCAGAACACCAATTGTGGAATGCACTCGTTATGGCTTTTTGAATTTTAGCGCCATGTTCTAATTCATTTTTGCATTTACTGCAGCTGCCAACGTGCAGGTAAATACATAAGTTGGCATGTCTGCTTATTGCAGCTAGCTATCAATAGATGGCGAATGTAATTTAAAAAAAAAAAAAAAATTCTGCTTCTTTAAAGCTGACAAACATGCAGCATTAAAAATACATTTTTATTAAATTGCTTTTTTCTTATTGTTTTGAAAATAATTTCGGTTTTTATTTAATATGAACAAATGCTCGTGAGCGACATCCACTTATCGATGCCAGCGCATAGAAGAGCTGCATTTATCTAACACTGCACAATCGATTATCGTTATCGTTTGTACACCTATCGTTGTTTTTCGGCCATTATTTTTATTAGCAGCAAAAAAGTAAGTGCTAAGATTAAATCCGCAAAATTCGCAAAAACGTAAATGATAACAATAAATTTAAGTGTAATTACAACAATAATTAGCAGATAGCAAATAAATTAAGTGTACACAAGCCTAATGCTGGAGTCGGCATTGATTTTTAACAGCCTGAAAAAAGTTATGATTACACAACAGCTGTCCCAAGCTCTTGACAGAACTATGAAAAATGGCTAAATTATGCAGCGCCAGCACGCCGGAGTCTTCTTAATAAATTGCATATAGTGCATAATGCAGTATAATTGATTCGTTAATTGCTTAAATGCCGTGATTTATGGCGCACGTAGTTCGAGTTGTTACATAACCTCTTACAATACGTCACGCTGCCCAACCTGCTGCCCCTTTTGCCTACATACGTACTGCACATATCTACTAAACGATTAATAACTACTTAATTCCATTGCAGTACTAGCATTATGGCTCTCAGACTAATCAACCACGCCCTGCGCCGTCAGTTGGCCGCTCAGCTGCCACGCAATGCCCAGGTGGGTAGCGTTGCCTCTGTGCACACTCTGGACAAGATTGGCAAACGCGAAATCGTTGGCTATGGCTGGAACGGAACTGCATGCTACGAAGATCGTGTGGATTATCCCATGCCTGCTGTGCGCTTCCGTGAGCCCAACAATGAGATCAATTCTCTGCGCACCAAGGAGCAGGGTGACTGGAAGAAGCTGAGTCATCAGGAAATCAAGGCACTGTACCGTGCTAGCTTCTGCCAGACCATTGCTGAAGTACAAGCCGGTACTGGCGAATGGAAAATGCACTTTGGCATTGCTTTCCTCTTTACCAGCGCTGCTATCTGGATTGCTGTGCTGATGAACTTGTTTGGTAATATATCAGAAATCGCTTTAAAAGTTTTAACATTCTTATAATGCTACTATTAACCACACAGTGTACGACGAACTGCCCATTACTTTCGATGAGGAACATCAAAAGGCGCAGCTTAAGCGTATGCTTGATTTGGAAATCAATCCTGTGACCGGATTGTCCTCCAAATGGGATTATGAAAACAACAAGTGGAAGAACTAAGGCGTGCAGCTAAACAATTCCAAGTTGACGTTGTAGTTGTGTGTGTCAGTAATTAAGTAAACAGTTAGCAGACCTTTAATTTAAGTCGCTCACTAGCAGCGTTTGTTAATGCACTATTAGAGCAAATTAAAATCCTTTATGGCTACAACAAGAAAAGTCGTTGGCTTATTCTAAACCATGAAACTCGTAAATATCATCACTGCAGACTGCGCGGATTACCGGA